>PDUQ01000006.1:600000-950032 GCA_002994785.1 Heterobasidion parviporum
GGCTCCGCGGCACTAGATTCATGAGCGCCCACCACAAAAGATGAGGTTTCAGAATCAAACCGCAATCGAGACACCGCGTAGTTCACCGCGTTCTAATCATATGGACACGAGAACAGAGGACACTGTGTAGATAGGTTGGAGAACCGAAGTAGACTGACGTTGAAAAAAACACAGGGCGACCGGAGTGCGCGCAGCTGCATCGCACTGCGAGGTGGTTGGCTGCTGCACTGCCGCTGCTGCGGCTTTCTTTGCAAATGCTCCCTTTTTTCGAGGGTCTCACTCAAACGCTGATGGTGGCACACGGACGCGAAAGAGGGTGCGAGACGCGCTGACAGCAGGCCTGGAACATGAGACCAGGGTTGCTCACCGGTGTTCCTTCAAGGCATCGCGCACAAGACGGTTCAAGAGACAAGGAAAAGAGGGAACGGGATGATCGCATGCGAACCTCGAGCTTGACGCAGTGTCGTGCCCAGCTCAGTCTGTTGTCAGCAGAAACATTATCATTCAAGCACAATTCCCCCGGTGAACCTACACGCGCCTTGTCTTCGTCGTCCCTCGTACTCAATACCTGCCGAACCAAATGATGTCGATCCGACTCAAGAACAGCCCCCTCGGCCTCGGTCACGCCTTTTCACCGACCGCTCCAGCCGCTCCAGGGCTCCCCGCTGTCCGCCACGCCGCCAAGACGAGCTGCACTATATCATCGACACCCTTGTTTTCCTTCACGCTCGCGAACACCGTGGGGCCGTCTCCACGCATGAGCTTCGAGTCGCGGTCCATGACCTCGAGCGAGGCGTTGACGTATGGGGCGATGTCGATCTAACAAGTCGCGGGCGTGATGATCAGGCCCCACGCCGCGCGAATGGGAGAGCTGCGGGGGAATGGCGCGGGCGTACCTTGTTGATGACCAGCAGATCCGACTGCGAGATACCGGGTCCGCCTTTCCTCGGGATCTTGTCGCCGCCCTGCATGGAACGACTGCAGTGAGAACAAGCCCCGATTCATACACGCACCCCATGTTTGAAAGACAGGAAGAGGCGAGGCGAGGCGAGGCGAAGCGAGACGACTCACAGATACGTCGATGACATAGATGATGTAGTCAGCCAGCTCCCTCGAATAGTTCGCGGCCAGATTGTCGCCCCCGCTCTCGACCAGCATGATCTGGCACCCAAACTTCGCCTGCAGCGCCTCGAGCGCGCCCATGTTCGCGGAGATGTCCTCCCGGATGGCCGCGTGGGGGCAGCCGCCCGTTTCGATCGCCAGGATGCGCTCAGCGGGGAGCGCGCGGTTCTTGATCAGGAACTCTTGGTCCTCGCGCGTGAAGATGTCGTTGGTGACCGTGGCTGGAAAGTTCGGGATCGTGTCAGGACGATGCCGTGCACGGCATGGATGGATTAGACGGGAGCCGCACCGAGGTTGTACTCCTGGCGCAGGCGTTGACACAGCGCGAGCGTGAGCGCCGTTTTTCCTGATCCCACAGGCCTGTGAGATGAGATATACATAAATTATCGTTAAATTGGTTCTTCGAGGGGCAGCAGCAGCCTAGCAGGGCACGCACCCGCCGATCCCGACCGTGAACCCTCGCTCCTCAAAGTTCCTCAACGAGTAATCCGGCATGTCGCGCTCCGCAAACTTGCCTGATATCGCAAACACCATTTATGAGCCGTCCAGATCCAAGAGAAAAGAGCGCAAGAGAGTGCAAGCTCGTAGACACGCACCCGGATGCTCTAGATGTTCATGCGTATGCCCATGCTCTCCGATACCATGGTCGTGGTCATGCGAATGTGAGGGCCCACCGTCGTGCGAGTGCTGGTGGTGATTTTTGGTGCTGTTCGAGGCGGCGGTCGCAGAAAGACTGTTGATGAACGGGACGTTAGCGGACATCGTGGAGGGATTATCAGGGCGAAGAGCTCGGGCGGACGCTCCTGGGTTATTCTTAGACAGAGCGGGGAAGATAAGGGTGCTTATACACACGGCGGCGGGAAGATAAGCCTTATCGCTCGCTGTCACCGCCGCTTATCGCGCGATGCAAGACACCTGCCAGTGTCGTCTCGTGAATAAGAGGCGCCTCTTGACAGAAAACGACCGTGTTCTGTGAGGTCTGCACAGGAGAACTCTAGCGGCGGGCTCCATGCATCAAATTGGCGTGGTTTTTACAATGTCCTGGTCTTCGAGCCAAGGCCCAATCAGCACACCTTGCAGCGTTCACACCTACCTTTAGGCTTGTCTACAGGTATGCTCGAATGCCGGCGGGGGCACTACAGGAGCGCAGTCTCAGCATCGCTTGACGTTAGTGACTCAGAATTCTTGATCTGATATTGCGACGGGCCTTCCCAGGCATGTCGTAAGTACGAATACCGACGGTACGTCATGCGCGCATCTTCGACAACGTGCTTTCTTCAACCTCCATCGACCGACATGATGAGTTCTACGTCCTATGGCTGTTGCTGTTCATTCCAGGGCCGAGCCAAGCTTCGAGTATTCATATCACGCAGCACTAGGGACCAGCGCATCGCACCCACATACACCCTAGACTAGCCCTCGTATGCCCTTTCTCGTTTATCACCAGCGGATCCGCACGTCCACAGCCTACGCGATGGACATCTTCATTCCTTCGATCACTTATCCCGAACCGACTCACCTCGTACCGCAGATGACCGAGCAGCTCAACTGCGACAGCTCCACGCCTGCGTCCTTGTCCACACACCTCTGAATGAAACAACTGTTCGAAGGCATATGTTGATCATCAGGCGGCGAGCACGGTGATGCCAAGCGGCGTCGATGCGATGCCGCGACGGCAATGGGAAACTGCGTATGCATCTACGCGCATGTGTATCTCGATCCTTTCACCCCGCCTCCTTCACAGCTTTCTCACCGGCAACGACCTGCGAGGCGAGGACCGTCGCCATGAACAGCTGGTACATCGAACGACGGCCGTGGCCCGTGTGCCCCATGGCCTTGCTACGGTCTTGCGCATCGTCGATCGCCTGGCATCGACGATATCTCAGCGAATCATTCGCCACGACGTCCGCGGCCGACGTTCACACTTCAATCGCCGCCGTCAACGACTCGCCGACCTGTCCGTCCAGAATTGTCCACCGCTGTGCACGCGACCCGATGGACATCCGCGTCGCGCTTCCGCCGCTCTACCGGCAACAGATCTCACAACGTCAACTTGTATGGCAAGTCCCGCCAGCCGCGCGTCCACTTGTTCGCCTCGACCGCATAGCACGCGACTGCGCGGTGCAGTACACCGTGCGATCCAAATAGACATGCACACACGAAACAATGCGATGAAGCAGTCACTGTAGTAGAGCATCGCACGCAGCACCGCTCAGATGCGGGAGACAGCCATCGGCGCGCTCTCTCTAGATCTGAATGTGTCGCGGCCATCGTACTTACCCATCATGCATGATACATGATACCATCTGAGCGTCAGATCCCACCACCCCACAGCCATTGAACCCTGTCCGCTCGACCTGATGCTTCTGAGCCTTCATCTCGGCCTCTCGCGACTTACAAGCTCTTCCGGTTCCCATCTTCGTAGTCTGTATCCTCGTGGCGAGTAAACTCCGAACCGCTCCTGAAGCACCGGCCGGCCATCGATCTCCAGCACCGCAGCGGCGCCGCGAGACGCGCATGGTACCGCGCCTTCCATACTTGACCCTATCCATCTCTCCATTCTTGAGTAACATGTCACCCGTGCGCCGCGTACTAGTGCACAGGCCCAGGAGCACGCCACGCCACCCGCCGCGCTCGAGAACTAGAGGGAGAACGAGCGGGAACGGCGCAGGAACCTAGGACCGAAAGCCAGATCACGGACGGCCAAATCCATCGTATACTCGTATATGCGCGCGCGCGCGCGCGTCGGGAGTCGCACCCGTCACACGTCCTACTACTCGTACACCCATAGACCAGCTACAGCGCTCCTCCCTCCCCTCCTTCGCAGCCCGATGCGGCGCGAGCCTCTCCCATGACGATGCCCTAAGCTCCCGTACGAGTACACACAAACACAAGCCTAAGCCCACGGGCCCTCTTCCCGTCCCGTCCGCATCCATCCGCGTCTAGTAGCAATGAGAGCCTCCCGATCCACAGTCACGTCGTCCCACGTCGCTTGGCTGGTTTAATTAGTTAGTTGGTACAGCTAATCCTAGTCCTCGTCCTCCCGCACGCGCCGGATGCGCAGCGGCATCTGGTTCCCCGAGCCCGGTGCGGATTTGACGAACGGGCGGGTGACGACGCTGTGCGGCGAAAGGGAGCGCGACGACGGCAGACGATGAAGTGGCAAACGAAACAATTTAGAAAATTAGACGCGAGCGAGCGAGATCGCAGAAAGAAGCGACGCACTTGACGCGTTTCTCGATCACGACGTCCTCGTCGATCGAAAACTCGATGTCGCGCAGCAGCACGTACAAAAACACCTTGATCCTGCCGCGCGCCGAGCTCCCCAATCAGTCGCAGACCAACGCGAAAAAAAAATAACAACGAAGGGGGCAGAAAACGAAACGCACTCTGACAGCGCGAACTTGTACCCGATGCACGCGCGGTGCCCGTCGAGGAACGTGAGCGTGTGCGCGTACAGGCCCTGGAGCTCGCTCGCCGCCTTGGGCAGCTCTATCCACCTGTCCGGCCTGGCGCGCGCGATCCATCGCGAGTTCAGCGCCGACGACAACAAAAAGAAAAGAGACCCGACCCCCGTCAGCGCTCGAAAAAAAAAAGACAGCGCAGAAAAGACACAACGCACCGAAACTCCTTCGCGTCCTCACCCCACACCTCCTTGCTCCGGTTCACGGCCTGGATCGGAATCGTGATAATATCGCCCCGATGCAACCGCACCCCGCGCTCGATCGTCCACTCCTCCTCCGCGCCCCCTCGCTCCCGCTCCTCCCCGTCCCCATCCCGCTCCTCCCCATCCTCACCGCCTCCGCCCAGCCCCCTCCACCGCCTCACCCACCTCAAGACCCTCCGTGCCCGCTCGCGCACCCGCCGCGCCAGCAACGCCGGGACGCCCACCAGCACAGACGCAAGCGCCGCCCCGACGCCCCGCGGCACGCGCACGCGCACCCCGCGCGCGACGGGCACGACCGTCTCGCGCGCCGCGCCGGCGTATGTGCGCATCGTGCTCCCGACGGGCGCGTGCAGGCGCAGCGCCTCCTTCACCGCGCGGTCGAGCGCGGGGAGGCGCTCGATCGCCGCGAGCAGCGCCGGGTCCGGGTCGAGGCCGGGGTCGGACGCGGACGCGAGGGCGGGGTCGAGGAGGGGCGCGGCGCGGGCCCCGCGTGTCGTGGACGGCGGGGGCACGGACGACGGGCCGAGCGCCCTCAGCGCGCTCCTGAGCCTGCGCTGCTCGTCGGGCGCGCGCGCGAGCGCGTAGAGCGTCCACGTGAGCGCGGAGGCGGTCGTCTCGTGCCCTGCGGCGAGGAACGTCGATATCTGCGAGAGGACCTCGGAGAGGGACAGCTGCTGGGCCGGGGTGGAGGCCATGTTGGAGCGGACTGCACGGTGGGGGTCAGCGGCGGAGCGGGCACATGGGAAGAAGACGGAGGGAAGAAGATTGAGGAAGGGTAGTTGTACGCACTCAGCACGCTTAGGATATCCCGCCCGAGCATCGTCCGATCGCCCTCGATCCGATCCGCTGTCTTCCTACCGGTACCATCGTCGGCGCCCGCGTATCCATTCGCCTCGCCCTCGCTCGTCCCGTTTCGCTTCTCGCCGCCTGAAACCCGCGGCTCGACGCCCCACACCGCCGGCACCGCCGACGCCGCCGACGTGGGGGTCGCGGGGGGCGCGAGCGCCGCGAGCTCCGCCTCCACGAACGCGCGGCGCTCCTGGATGAGCTGGAGCCCGATGCGGCGCATCGTCGCGTGGGCGTCGCGCATCGTCTCGTTGTTCCGGCGCTGTCGGCGACGACGCGACATGGACAGGCGAGGTGGACGAGAATAGATCGCGCAGGGCGTGGAGGCGTGCGTGCGTGCGTGCGTGCGAGGCATCGGGGGCAAGGGCGGGGCGGGGAAGACGGGCAGCAAAAATAGGAGCACCACCGAAAGAAGAAGAAAAGAAGGAATAGAAGACGCGGAGTCAGTATAGGGCGACATCTAGCGGAACGACATTGAATAGGGAAGATCAGACAGGCACCCAGACCACGACCCATCCCCAACGGACTGCGAGACACAAACACAAAACGAGCCAGAGATCGTCCAAAAACCGCCCCGGGGCACGACGACGACGCAACGCGATGGGATGATAAAGGCGGCCGCGACTCACGAATCGCCGCAGCAGCGGAAACCACACTTGCAGCACGGTCATCACCCTGAACCGGCGCGCGGTCGAGAAGATGACGCCAAACGCCGCGGCGAGCTCCGAGTCGCCGTCCGAGCCGCCGTCCGCATCCGAGCCCGCGGCGGTGGTGGTCGCGCGGTAGTCGGCGGCGGCGACGAGGCGCTTGGTCGCGCTGGCGAGCGACGCGAAGCGGTAGCCAAAGCCTGCAGTGCAAGGACTGGCGTTAGAGGAGGACCGGGTCACGGGACGGCGACGCACCTGCTTCGCCGATGACGTCGAGCGTCGCGCGCCCGAGCCACGACAGGACGTCCACCGTCGGCCGCGTCTCGGCCGTCTCCCGCTCCGGCTTCTCGCCGCCCTTCCCTGCGCCGAGATCCGCCGCTCGCCGATGTCTGAGTCCGCGCGCCTCTTTGTTCTTTTCCGCGCATCCATTCGTGGGCCCGTTTAGGGGCGCGAGTGCGTGCCGCACGGGGTCCAGCGAGCGCAGGATCGCGAACGAGTCGACGGAGGAGCGGGTTCGGACTTTGGCCGCGTGCGGGGACGTCGGCGGAGGCGAGATGGGCGAGGACGGCGAGGAGAGCGAGGGCGGCGGGGAGGAGGGTATAGCTAAGGGGGACGACGAGGGAGGTGGTGGCGGAGGCGCGTCCTGTGACAGGCGGGGGGAGAGGTGTGGATGTGCCGAGGCGGGGTCGTCGGCGATGTGGAGGAATATGTCGCGAAGCTGCGTGTCAGCGTAGACGTGGGCGTCGATGCGAATGAAAACCCATGATGCGGATGCGGACACAGACAAGGGGCGTGTGCGGGACCGGGGCGGCGGAGAGGGTTCCGGAGGTCAGGCCATGTGGACAGCGTGGGTGAGTGTGGGAACGATCGGAGGAATTCAGACGACGGGAGAGAAGAGGGGAGAAGCGAAGAAAGGAGACAGGAAGAATGTGAGGGGCCAAGGAGGCACGTCAAAGGGACGGGAAGGGAGACGGCCAGGACAAGCGAAGGAGACGAGACGGGATGGAAAATACAGCGATTTGGAGGATGAATGGGAGGCAGCGGGACGGGCGCGCACCTGCGAGGCCTTGCTCCAGAAAATAGGGACGAGGGTGCGGACGTGAGGGGCGGTGAACGCTTGGTTCTGTGCAGTGCATACGTCATTCAGCCCTCGAGGACGTCTGCAACGGGACGCGCACTCACCAAAATCTTGCGCTGTCAGCCGCGCGTGTCCAACCCAATTCAGATCCAAACGATGAGCACCCGGCCTTGCCGACACGCAACGTGGGCGCACGCACCTGTCTCCGATGGACGTCGCCCTCGACGGTCAGCAGCCCGTCCTGGCCCGCGGCCATCGCGGCCAGGCTCTCCCTGACGAACTCGGGCTTCGGAAACTCGTACGCCCTGCCCAGGATCCACGCGAGCGCGGCGGGGTCCGTGGTGAGCAGGCGCCTGCCGCCGACGAAGCCGCGGTAGACGAAGGTGGAGCCGTGGTGGGCGACCCACTGGGCGATGACATCGGTGTTCTCCTGGTCGGCGATGGCGGCGAGGTTGCCGAGGAGGAAGGAGGGGGCCCTGGGCCCTGGGAGGAGACGGAGGGGCGAGCGCGCATCGTGGACGAGGAGGGCGAGGAGAGGGTGGAGGAGGTAGAGGAGGGCGAGGGCGAGGGCGAGGGCGAGGGCGAGGAGGAGGGTGGGTGCCGGGCCGGGGAGGGGGAGGAGAGGGAGGGACATGGGAGGAGGGCCAGCCGGGGCCTGAAGGGAGGGCGAGATATGTACTGTGTGGGACGGGGCAGCAGGGACACTTGAGATGACGAGGAAGAGGCCAGCTCTGCACCGTGCCTCAGCCCGTCCCCTCTCTCTCTCTCTCTTACACCTCCACCCACTCTCCCGTCCCCGCCACGCCGCGCCCTCGGTTCCCGACAACACCGACAGATCGATCCATCACAGATTGCCCCTTCGGCACAGCCCTCCGTTGCACTCGTCCCTTTCCCCGTTTCCGCTGCACACAACTACATAGCTTGCGTCCACACCGCACCGTCCTGCGAACCCGCGTCTGCACCCGCCGCGCCCTTGAATTCCGCGCGCACTCTCGCGTTGGCCTTCCGCTGGGTGCGTTTGTCCCTGTATGTTTCGCCTGCGTCTTGCGTTGTCCATCAGGGCCGCGCGCGGGTGCAGATTGGCAGCTGCAGATGCAGATCAGCTCTCTTGGCTCGCTTGGCTATGCACGTCTCCAGCCCGATCTTCCCGCACGCCAGCGAACGCCTCGCGCGCCGGCGCCCCCGCCTCTTCGCGCTGCAACTCCAAGTCCTCCATCGCTTCCCGTCTTCCCCGCCGCAGTGGCACTCAGCTGTCACGCCCGCGCGCCACAGCCATCATGGCAGGCTGCAGCGAAGCGTGTCCGTGTCCGTGTCCGCATCGGCCTTCGTCGTCCTCGGCCCGTCGTCCCCCTGTCAATGCCATTCCCGGCCAACTCGCCGTCCTGCCCGCCGCGTTCAATCAACTCGCACACGATGATGATTCGCCCGATGCTATCATCGTTTCCCCAACGCACGCAACTATCAACGCGGCGATCAAGAACGACCGGGCGACGCTCGTGCGGCGTGCTCTCGATCCTTGTTCCAAGGCTTCAGCTTGCTTTTTGCGCGACCCGCATAAAGCTCGGGCATACGCGCTCGACCCCGATCGAAGCCTCAGCTCCAGCGCGTTCTCTGTCCCCTGACCCGTCCAGATCTCGTATCTCGCAGGACTTGCACACTTATCTCGACCACTTCTCGACCCCGCGAACTGATGCCATCGGGCCACGTCGTGCCTTTCGGGTCTTCCCTCGGGCATCCCGGTCGCGTCGCGCACGGGACCACGTTCAGACGCGCGCGCTGGACGTGAACGTTAAACGCTGAAACCCTCGTGAACCTCATTTTTTTAGAGCCCCTTCGTCAGCCCGCGCCCTCGCCCTCACGCGCTCGGCTCGGGAGTGGGTCGGTCGGTCGAGCCTGCGTAGACTCGAACGTTTGAGTTTGAACTCACTTGCCCCGCTCACACGCCCCAGATCCCCCGTGTATGTGTGCGCGCGACGAGTCGACGACGTCATTGTTCGCGCGCGTTGACACCTCGCGTGATGACCGGACACCTCAAGAGAGAACCATCATCATCATCATACTACAAGGAGCACAACAGGCTGGCGGCATCTGTTCGTCGCATCGAGTCGGGGTGGGGTTAGTCGACAGCCGCGCTGGGCTCTGCTGGGCTGGGCGCCTCGGATCTGTTTTGCGTCAAAGGCGCGTCAAAGGCTCAAGGCTTTCGCGTTTTTGTGGCCACGGTGCACAGGTGTGACACATTTTTGGATCTGGGGCGTGCGTGATGCAGCGGCACGCTTTCTTACGCCGCCGAGGCCTCTGCTCGACTCGAATGTGCAGAGGAGGCAGGGGAATCGAGCGCGTCGACGAAAAGCGTCAGATCAGGCGAGACGGCGCTTCGAGGCTGGGCTGGGCTGTTGGCAGCTGGCACGGCACCCCCCGCCGGGCACTGGGCACGTAGCACTCGTACATGTGTGCGCCATCAGGACGTGCGGCGCTCGTGGCGGTGGCCGCTGTCTCTGTCGCTGTCTGTGCCCCAGGGGAGCGCATGCACGAGTGTATAGAAGTGTACAGTCCTGCATGGCCGCTCCACCCGCGGTAGATCGTCTTCGGCGGCAGCGCGAACGCTCCGACTCGGTCGTTCTGCTCCACAAACGCACGCATCCCCTTTCTGCACGTCGTCCGTCGCGACCCTTCTGTTACCCCACCTTTGCACCGCCTCTCCCCCGGCCGGCTTCTTCAAGGCGTGATCTCGCCCGCGGCCGCTTCTCTAATAGCCAACAACTGCCAGCAGCAGCTGCCAACAGCCCAACAAGCTTCTCCGTGGTCGTGGTCGTGGTCGTCAAGTCCGCCGAGGCCGCCCGAAGACGGTGCATCGTGATGTCACCGCCCCCCGCAGCGGCACGCGCGCGCGCGCGCGCATCCGCATCGACACAAGAGCAGCGACGAACGTGATTCGGAGCTTCCGAGCGGTCCGAGCGGTTCGGCGCCGTGCGCGTCGTCACGTCTGCGCGCTTCCTTTGACCGCAATCGCGACGCACATGACGTCTGCGCCTGATGTCTGCGACCGCATAAGAACACAGAACAGAACACAGAACATGGACGCGCATCGCGGGACATTGGCCCGCCGCTGATCGCGCACCCCGATCGCGCTCTCGTCGTAGCGTGCACCGCCCCGCGCGGACGCTCCACCCGTGCGCCTTCGTACACCAACAGGAAGCTACGAGCCGGCGGCAGCTGCACTTGGCTCCCCGGCTTCCCCGATCCGATCCATCGCGCGCGTTGATCGCTCGGGGTGCGCTTATGGAGACTTATGGGCACTTGGTCGACGGTCGACAAGGTCAAGGCACTGAGCAAGGGTCCCCCCGGCGGCCTGCTTGGCGCTGCGGGGGAGGGGCTCGGGGAAGCCCGAGAAATAAGGACCCGATGCGCGACGTGCAGGCCAGGAACGCATGCGCCCGACGTGCGAGGCTGGGTGTCCTCGCGCGCAGGCGCACCGGGGTCGTTCGCGCTAGCCCGAGGAGGAAAACAGGGCGCGCACGCGACGCGCTTCAGTCACGTGTCGGGTTCGGGGTCGCCGAGATCGCCGAGCTGGCTCGCTCGTGATCCAATTCCCACAGTGGCAGCCTGTGCCTCCAGGACAGGTGGGATTGATCAGATACTGGGTGGTTTGCTGGCCACGATCTGCCACGATAGGTATCTTGAACGACTACCACCGGAGGGGCTCGAGCGCGTTGCGCCCAGAAGGCTGGTGCGGAACATATCAGGATGGCGTCGGGCCAATAGCGTGCCGCACAAGGACATCGCGGATGTTTTCGAGGGTGAGCATTCTCTCCGACCCTATACTTGCGCTCGCGACGTCATGCAGACTCACCTCGACTCTTTGAAGCGTCGTTCAGCTCGCTTCTTTGTCGCAACTCGGGACCGGCATCGGGACCGGCACCGCGGGTATGTCTAGCTCGTTCTCGTGATACCCCTCTTTGTCTATATCTAGAACATACCTGTCTTGCTCGAGGCTGCACAAATGCGATTACGGAGGCTGGTCTTTCCCGCGCGCATATCTGTCGTTGTATGAAGGCATGACGGCGTTTGCTGCCCCATGACCGACATGGGCCAAGTTTTCGAACATGGGCCACCGGAGTCGGTCTTCTCCCTAGACATAAACGCCGACTCCGTGTCCGGTGAGGCCCTGTGGCGCTGTCGCACAATATTCCATCGAGAACTTTAAAGTCTTACCCGCTCTGTCATATAGGGCATATGACCACCGCGGGCACTGGTCTGACCTTTGTTCAGCGGGTTTTGATCGCTCGATTTCACTGTAATGTCGAAGCTCGTGGTGAACTCTCAATGGCAATAGACCCCATCTGGGGTTATGGGTCGCTGCTCGCATAATCCCAAGATCAGACATTGAGGCCCCTTTCGGGTCAAGTTCGTTGCATCAGGATAGGACCTTTGATAGGATACGGCCGGGTCCTCATCTACAGTAGTCTCTGTGGCTGGCCTTACACAGAAGACAGTCGTTCTGTGTCAGCGGTTTGCAGATGAGTCGAGTTTGTCTTCACTTGCCTCCCACAAACGACGATCGTGACCGGAAAGCACTCGTACAAACCGGAGCTTGGGACGATTGTCGAGAAAAGGCGGCCAAAGGAGGTGCGTTCGTTCCTAGTTTCTCCCTCTCATGTGAGCAATGTTCTGTACATTCTGTATGATTTCGATAGAGTCTTCGAGAATGGGATCCCATCTATGATACCCTTTTGACATCGCTAGGCATGAGGGGATGAGCCTCTTATTTTCTCATGTCAGCCTGCTTCAAGTAGATGGCGACCCAGATTTGGGGACCAGGTTCAAATCTTTTAGCTTCAGTACGTCATTTCGATGCGATTTCTCCGACTCATCAGGATGCCGGATCTGCAAACATAGTACGGTGCCGTTACCGCTCCGAATGGAAGACTTGCGCGTGGTCAGATGTGGAGTATGTTGACACGTCTTGACGACCTACAGAGCAATTGACATATACTTTTCAAGAATAGACGTGAATTCCTTCGGCTTTAGCAGAACGCTCGTGTGGAGAGCAGCCTACTTATACGAGCAGTTCCCTCAAAATCCCCACAGTGGACTGTCACTCAATCGATCAACTGACGTCCCTCATTGATCCTGAAATTGTGTACTCTCTGCGAACCCTCCTTGTTAGAAACATGCTGGAGATGGTCGACTTTCCAATTCTGCTTGTGCCGCTCACCTGTCTCTGTGTATACTTATGCATCTTCTATAATCCTCACCTCTCGATCCCGCCTGGCCCAAAGCCCCTGCCTCTTCTCGGAAACATCCTCTCTATACCATCGCGCAGAGCATGGGAGACATATGCCTCATGGGCTCACAAGTACAAGAGTGAGTAATTACCCTTCCTCTGATTGTTGCTACTGGACGCGCTGACATTGTATCCCATCAATGTGCGTGCATAGCCGACGTAGTGTCTGTTCAGACACTCGGCCACCTGACCCTTGTCGTCAGCACTATTGAGGCGGCCAAAGAGATGTTCGAGCGTCGCTCGGCCATTTACTCTGACCGCCCTCGGGTACCTATGATATACTTGTGCGTTCAGAATCCTTTTCCTGCATATATATGCATACACATCCTTTTTCAGGATGGAGTGGGACTTCAACCTTGCCTTGATGCCCTACTCGGACGGATGGCGCATGAGGCGCAAGATGCTTCACCAATTTCTCCACTCTGGGGCTGCCACGCGGTATCGTCCACTGCAGAAAAAGTGCGCAGTCAAGCTCGTGAAGTTGCTACACGCGAGCCCTGAAAGCTTCGCGGACCATGTGAAATAGTGAGCATTGCAACGCATTTTGTGGGTATGCCACGATAAAACGTTGAGGATTGGGTATCGACTAGTTTCTCAGGGTCCATTGTGATGTCAATGGCTTATGCGCACGACATAGCTGAGTCGGGAGATCGGTATGTCGATATCGCAGAGAGGGCATTTGAGAAGATGTCAAGCGTTATGTTTCCGGGCGCAGCAGTGGTCAATGCGCTTCCGATATGTGCGTGATCATCGTCTGACCTTGTCCGCGCTCCTCCTGAGGATGTGAAAATGCAGTGAGGCATCTTCCGAAATGGTTCCCGGGCGCGGGATTCAAGACTTACGCGGAGGACTGTGCTATGTTGACACGGGAAATGAGACACATCCCTTTTGAGGCTGTGAAACGGAGCATGGTGAGGCTTCATGAATTCATAGCCATCTGGTTGATATACCCATACAGGTTACTGGAAGACCGATGGCACAGCTCGCCCCTCAATGACCGCGAGCTTGTTGGAGATGCACGAGGCAAAGGGAGGCGATGAAACTGAGGCGGTAGCTATCATGGATGCTGCAGCAATGGCATACGCCGGTAAGTCGATAACGCCGTCTACGCCAAGAGCAACCGTGACAGGCTGTTTACTTTGAGTAGCCGGAACAGACACGGTTCGTCTTGTAGTTATCACTACTGATATCAACACCGGTACCCATTTTTTCTAGACAGTGTCATCAATCAACTTTGCAATTCTCGCACTCGTCCTGCACCCTGAAGTTCAGCGTCGTGCGCAAGCCGAGATCGACAGTGTTGTCGGTCGCGAGCGCCTTCCAGATTTTGAAGATCCACTCCCGTACATCGAGGCTCTGTGCCGAGAGGCTTCGCGTTGGGGCGTCGTTACACCTCTAGGCGGAGTGCGTTCCGCTTATAGAGATGATGTGTACCGAGGCTGGAACATTCCGAAAGGTGGGGCAGACTGAACTACTGATATGCGTCTCGACCTTTCGTGCTGACCGTGGCACATCTAGGGACAGTGATATATTTCAACGCATGGTGGGTCGATTGTCGAGCTTCCGCTTAGAAAAAAATCGATGCTGTTACTCCAGGGCTATGTTACACGATCCCGTGAAATATCCCGATCCAGATTCGTTCAAGCCGGAGCGGTTCTTCAGAGACGACGGAACCTTGAACGACGATGATGTGCAAGCTGCATTCGGATTTGGCAGACGGTAAGTACGATTCAAGATGGTGACTTGATAGCAGACAGACTGTTCTTTCCCATTGTCAGGGTGTGCTCAGGACGATACCTCGCCAGAGCCTCCATCTGGATAATGGTCGCATGCACACTGGCGTTGTTCGACATCGAGCCGGCAAAGGATGAAGCAGGACACGAAATCCCAATCCGCGTTGATTATACTAATGGTGCAATCAGGTGAGTGTCTTGCTTTCTCGAATCCGCAAGTTTGTTCAAGCCGACGCACCGCTGGTCAATATCCTTCAGTCATCCGTTGCCCTTCAAGTGTCGCATACGTCCTAGGGACAAGAAGGCTGAGGAATTGATTAAGGGGCTCTAAGCGCTGTATGATGTGTAGATATCGTTGAGCCATCTGTGTCGAATTGCCTCGAGGACACACCTCTCCGGACATCCGAGTTGAAAGTGCATTGCTCAGAATGTCCGAAGCTTTGCCCATCATAAAGATGAGAAGGTTTTGTTCTTGAGATTGTGGATTCCTATTGTATTGCAGCCAGACGGCATTGGCACATTTGGCTGTTTGATCGAGCCCTCCATCCTCATCAGCACCCGAGGGATGTGGCGACTTCCGAGACCTAGATAGACACTCACTTTTGGTACATCGTGATTGTCGTGATCATGCACGTCAAGAGGATCCCACTTGCCTTTGCTGCAGTCTTTTTTGATACGACTACGAATCATCGATCAGGACAGATAACTCACGTTCACCTTTTTGAGTATCAAGATAGTAGTTCTTTGTACGACGAATTCAGTGTACTGCTCAGAAGTTCAGCTTCGTCAGAGTCAATTGGCTGCCATGCGAGTGAAAGACGACGGTATGAAAGATACGAAATTTGTCTTTGACGTTCTGGTCTCATCATCTTGCCGATACTATTATCGCGCTCTAGGATGCAGCTGACAATCGGTGACAGCCATCCCTTGCCCTTCCGCTTTCCCATTCAGCCTCGACATGAGCACGCTGCAATACCAATACTAGCTACCGCGCCTACAAATGCATGATTGAGTGGATTAGACCGAGTTATGATTCTGTTCCAGAAACAAATGCGAGGATATTGGAATACTAGCTCATCTGAACGTGCGAGATGTGTTTCCGCTCTTGACCTGACTCCTGTCCCTTGGTGGTGCAGGGAAGTTACCGTACTCCAGCACGCCTCCTGATGATCTCTGTAAACAAATGAATGATCGACAATGTTTGAAGCATACCTTTGGTCTTCTGTCTCTTTCTCTGCACCTTCCGATCAGGTTTCGCTTCTGGCTCATCGTCGAGAATATTGGGCGCAGTTGCATAATCGAAGAGCTCTATCACTCCGTCTTCTACCTTGGCCTTCTTGGTTTCTTGGTCCGTCCTGTCTGGCATAGGAGACTCATCCGTATCAAGCTTCTTCGTGCGCTTGCGTTTCTTCTGTCTTTGGCCTACGATAATGATAGAATCATCTACTGCTGGTTGTGCAGCTTGCCGTTGAGAGGCAGGGATAAATGCAATTTCTTCGGCAGCTCCTTGCACGTCAACTGGCACTGGAGATGAGGTAACGCCAATGGATTTAGGAGGTGCCTCTGAGCTTGTTGGGATACGAGCACCACTGGCGATGATCTAGAAAATAAGTCTGATTAATTTGGGGACCTTATCTCTCCGATGATCTACATACGTTAGGTAGAGCAGGCACAATGACCAATGAAGTATGAATCTTTTTGAGGATGCTTTGGAAACCCGCCCGCGTGGCGCGAGACGGTACGATGGCTGATGTCGATGACACACTGTCGCCCAGTAGGGAGCTTCGAGCTGTTGAATAATGATTGGAGAAAGCCGCTATCGGAGTAGTCGACTGAGAAAGGCCAAATAGTGTGGATGTGACTGCCGTCAGTGGTAGTGCTGTATTCTGGGCCCATAACCTGGGTGCTGTGGTCGTGTCAAGATGGCTCGATGATGACTCTTCCGGAGGCGATGCATTCATCGTATTATTCTGCAATCCAGTAGCAGGTACGAGTGTTTGCTGATCTCCGAGACCACGCTTGACAGCGGCTCTGATCGTATCGAGGAGCTCCTTGGATCGCTTTCGGATAAGTGGAGGGAGAGACTGGAAGCTAGCCAGCAAGGCAGCCATATCCGCAGGTGGTCGATCAGCAAGCTGGAATAAATAATGGTTGGACAAAACATATCTGTGCGGACAACATAGATGAGAAGACGCGGATTAATAGAGCATTTGGAACACCAAGACACTTACCTCCAACTCTCATCTTCCTCCCTCGCAGTCTTGTCTCTCCATGCATGCACCGCTTTGTAAACCTCTTTTCTCATCCCATTAGGTCCATCCGCTGTTAAAGCCACCTTGTTCCATTTACGTGCCATTGTATCCCATCCACTTGAACCGGTGCCGCCATCCTCATCATAAAACTCTTTCTCATACACCCGAAGAGCAGTCTCAGCCGAGCGTGAAAGAACTTCGCGAACAAGGGACTCGGTCAACTCTACCGAGGGAGGCTGTGGTGCCACAGTATTCGCTGCCGAAGGAGATTGAGCACGCGACTGCTCTCGTGAAAGTGCACGGTCGAGGAGCGCGTTTCGAAGATTATCGTAGATGTACAGGAGGAAATGGGTGTCTGACCGAGCATATGCAAGCATCTCCTCTGGGAGAGGTCTAGCCGAAGAGTTCATCAGCTCGTCGTCTTATATACAAAGATGAAACATACGTACCTGATGCGCCAGTCGGCCAACTGATATCGCTTGTCAGGTGTGAAGTCACAATACATCTCGAGGAGAGAAGCAAGGCCGTGCCTTGGAAAATCTAGGACCTTTGACGCGTGGAAAGTATCGAACATATTTACGATATACAAATTGAAATCTTGTTGTAGCCAAACGATATCACTCTCAGCTCCGTGGAAAACCTAAGGAACAATCGGTCTGCTTGATTCTCAGCGAGTCTGATATGCCACGCACGTACTTTGATAATATTAGGGTCTGTAAAGACTTCGTTCAACTCTTCCATCTCCTCTCTTAACTCTAGGGTATCTACGACCCAATCTTCCTCCCTCGTACTAATTTGCATCAAACATACAAAACCACTGTACGTCCGAAAGCTGTGGTGCTCGAGATCAATAGCAATTTCTCTCGCGTTTTTGAGTTTTCCGAGCATTGAGGTAAAATCGGTCAGTGATGAAACCCAAGTAAATAGTGTCTCGGAGAATGACCGGGGGGAGATTGGAGGTTGAGGTTGAAACATGCGCGCGGGGTGGGACGGGTGTGTGATTTCGTAGCGATATGGATGTGGAAGTCTGAAGATTGAAACGCATGGGAGAGGCTCAGAGTGGACAGAAGAAAGGAAACTTACTGTAAGACTTCAAGATCGTCGCCGTTGGGTTGGAAGTTGTACCCGAGTGGAACCTGCGCGTTAAATTTGTGTCGCAGTGATGAACTCCACTGCGTCCCGTTCGTGTTATCAATCTTCCGCTTGAACTTGAGCTGCGGTTTTGGGAGATAAAAGGCGTGCTGAATTACAGGGTCCAATCTCCCAGAAGGTACCGATTTTTTGGGCTTCTGCTGTGAAGGCAGTGATGGTTTATTAATTGTGATGGCAGGAGCTTTCAATTTTCCACTAAATTTGTCTAAGCAGATATCCTAGCGCAGAGTCAATAGCTTTCAACGCAAACAAATTGGACGTCACTCACAGCATGCTCCAAAAGTTGGTCCATAGCCTCCACGATGATAGACTCAAACAGATCTACATAGTCGTCCTGATCTTCGAGTTTCGCTTTCCCCTTCCCCTTCAAGCTCTGGGCATCATCGGTCTTCGAAGCCAACGCAAGAAGCCGATTCGCGATGAAGGAAAGGCGTCCCGAGCACGCATCCAGTTCAGTAGCAACTCCTCTGTCGATCGAGCGGTGAAAAGCGAGGTCCGAAGGTAAACCCACTGCGCTTTTGGTAGCCTTCAAAGCCGCCGCTTGGAAACGTTCGTTGTAACCTTCGAACGCCTCTGGTGTTATGGTTGTCGATGATGACATGGTTGGATTTCGCGAGGTATGCGACCGGCTGACCAGCCTGGTGAAAATGTTGGCCAAAGGTGCGCCGCTCGAAACAGTATGTTTCACTCACGGTCACGTAACGCCGAGAACTTCTGGAATGACCGCGTAAGATGTCTCGAGCAAGTCCTGTGTCTGACGACAAGAACTTTCGACATACATTCAGGATTGTCCTCCGTGTTCGATGATAGGCTCGACCTTCAGTGTTCTACCGCTCACTGACCCAGTGTGCTTGAAACCTCGAGGTAGGGCACCTTTCAGAACCATTATACTGAAAGAGGCATCATGATAGGAGCGTATCTTCCGAGCGATCGACAAGACAACCTAATTGGCACAACTATTTGACTGCCATGATGTCGTGATTTTTCAGGCGACTCCTCTCGACGAGATCAATCCCTCTCTTTTCCCCCCTCCCCATAGCCATGTCCAGAGTATTTCCTGAGGAAGACATCACGACATCTCCCACTGCTTCAAGTTCAAATCTGAATACCTTGGAGAATACGGGCAGATGTTCAGAGCCTGATGACGTCGCCTCCGTGGACCAGGATTCTTCAACATTTGGATATCCATTGCAACGGATGGTGCCCGTGGAGTCCTGGGATATATCGACCGAGGATTTGTCGTCAGAATACGATCACGATGCGTATCACCAGGTGTCTCGCCCTCAGTCCGATTCCTCGTCTACATCGACTTTCCACCATGTGTCCGTTATGTTATTGAGGCTCATCTCACGGTGAGAGCGCTGACGTTCCTACAGTGACTTTGAGGCCGTGATCGACGAATATATAAAGCAATGTCCAACTGAAGATGGTCGGGATCTGGTGAGTGGCTCTCGTAGATCTTACTTATCTCGATTGTTTTGATTTTCGTACCCAGCCATTTGTTAGTTCTCCGATAAACAATCCTGATCATTCAAGTTACTCCCTTACCCTGAAGAGGATCCCCACGACCAGCCCAGAGTACCTCATTGTCCAATATCTCAGCTCCGACGAAATACGTCAGGATCCATGGAATCCCGCTCCACGATTACTCTACAAGACCGAACGAGACGGAAGTCATATACTGTGCTTCGAACGTTTGTCAGAGTACGACCAACCACCTTTTCATAATATTGCGAATGTCATTGATTTTATTCGGCAAACACTGGAGGTACTTCCTATGTATTTATCGAATGACAGCAGCACTTAATGCCACGAGTAGGGTCTATCTTTCCTTCACAAACACAAAATAACACACCTTGGCTACAACGATGCTCGTGGCTTCATGATGGATATTGGCCATTCTTCGCCACATAATTTTGATCGCACGCGCTTTCGCGTTCGCTATCACCGTGTCAACTTCGCGCAAGCTCAAAAACTCAATGGAGATGTATCGATACGAAGTGGTCCATTTCTCGATGATGTTCGAGAATGTGGCATGATGTTTCAAACCGTACTGTCGAACGTGAGTTTCCACCTATGCTCTGTTACATGTTATCTGTAACAAAATACAGGTGCCCAAAATTGATTCGAAGCTGAAGTCGCTTTCCAAGGCCATGACCGGCGGTGAGTTTGGTGCGGAAGATTCCCGTAAATTGTTTACTGCTCTGTTCCAATCTGTCGACTACTCGATGTACGACGTCCCCCTGTTTACTCCAGCACGGACGTCTTCATGACTGTTGTCCTGTTTTTCACGATCTCTTTAATCTATCTAGCTGAGTCCGTCAATTCATATACACGCGTTACAGTGGTTATAACAATAATCAACGACAAGCTTTCAAAATTTAACACATACTGTTGTGTCTCGCGCAAGGGAAGTCGTGGGCCTTTAAAGATTGTCTACGAGGTGCCTTTTCGCGTGCGCCTCTGGCTATGTGTTTTGGTAATAAAAGAGTCAACGCTGGAAGCTTAATTCACCGAGGCCGGGATATGCAGGGACTCTTTTAGACATCGGAGGCTGATGGATCTGGTCCCACACGCATGAACGTGCCACCCAACGGATGTCCCAACCCAACTTCATCAGCGAACAAACTGATATTGAAGAGGCTGATAGATGTCGACGAATTCACAAAAGTTTGTTGATCGAACGTCGCTGGCTGATGAAACAACAAGAAAACGTATCTGCCCAGAAGGTGATGTCGTCAGTTGAAGAAGAGATAATGTTGAATGTGTCAACAGACCGGTGTGGATCGGAACCAGCAGGCGGAGTGGGTTGCAAAAATTGCGACAATGCCGGAGTGGAGTTGGTCAATGGTGCAATTCCATCTAGGCCCACAGGTCCCAGCGAGAAGTCGCCGCCCAGGAAGTGGCGAATTTGTGCATTCGTAGGGCTCTGCGGCGTTGGTGCATCTAGGTCAACCATGGCTACGACGAATCGACCTTTAGGTATCTCAAGGCTACCGTGAGGGAGAACGCCAAACGTCGGGGGTCCCGCAGTCTCTGTAGCGTATTCAAAATACCGGGAAAAGACAGGCTGGATAATTGTATCCTTACCGTTGCGGGGCAATGGAATTCCTGCATGCAAATTGATGGCAGGCCTGTTCGTTTCCGGGAACGTTACTTCCAGGAGCACACTTGGATTGAAAGTCAGGCTCGCATTCGATGGTATCTATGGCATACGTGGAGATCAGTATAGCTTGTGACATATTTACTGCCCAAGTCTCATACGTTTGCAGCATCGAATGCGCTCTTGACTGCACTTAGACTCGTGTCACCGCGACTGGTAGCGAAGACCTGCACAATGATGAGTGATAGGACGAAAATGGGCTTCATCATGTCCTCGATGCTGGGGATTTCGAATGCCTCCACGAGAGTCTTATATACACGACTTCCGAGCTCCGTTCGAAGGTACACTGCGCGAAGCTCTTGTTTGCGAGGGAATCAGGCAGACCGGCCCCAATCGGCAATTGGACAGTGGGAATGGCCGTTAGCTGAGTGCTGACTGTTGTCAACAACGACTTTATTTACTTGCCACGGATGCGGTGATGAACTTGCCACGGATGGGAACTCCAAAAAACAAGCTTGCGGAGCTCCGGACCAAGTTGGGTATACGAGACTTAGTTAATGAGTGCGGCAGAGCGAATTGCAGCTGTAGAGCCATCCGGTGGGGCGGAATCCAGTTGTGAGAGAGGGAATCCGGGAAAGATGGCTTGGCGTAATTCAGAGAAGGTTTGTAAGACGCGATGGGAATTTGGAGTCTTCTCTTGCAGCCTGCAGATACCTGCGAATACTTGCATCGCTGTGATCGCAGAGCCCAGGGGACTCAGGCTTAGCTCAAAGCCTGAATGACTCTAAGAAGTATCGCTCGTGGGAGATAGAGAAAATGGTATCATATCCACCAGGTGATTAAGTTGAAAGCCTGTGCTCAAACCTCAGCAGTCCTGATAGGCGATGAGAAGATATATGTCATGGGTGGCGTTCCTCAATGACCTTACCTGAGCGCTACACTAAATACTCAAGAGGGCCATGCTCCAAAGCAATGCGATATTGAAAGTGAGCGATCCGAGTCCAAGAGAGGTCTGCAAGGCATACACGTGTACTCGTACATGTGTCTGTGGGAAAGACGTGGGAAAAAAGTTTCTGCAGTTCCTGGAAATATACAGTTTATCGATTATCCTTGAATTGCACCACAACAAACCATTACCCACACGTCGACCTCAGAAACTGGCATTCATCCGCTCAATCTGCTCTATGCATTCGTTTTCTTTCCGAAGGAACCCGCTACACTAGAAGAAACTTGAAAATACTCACGCTGAGCCTCCCGCGCACACGAGGCGTGTAATCTTAGGCCACGGTGGTCCACGGTTCCTAGTCCTCATGTTCATTCGCCCCGAACAACATACGACTGGGGGAGAAGGGATCTTGGAGCATTGAGTCTTGCCTACGATGGTGTTGACATTCTTTACGAAGTAAGTTCCCAATGTGTGTATCGGTCCACTTTACGCAGAACAACCTGCAATCTGCTCGCGCATCAACGCACTCGCACTGTCTACACTCATATGTCAACGATGTCCCACTTTTGTATGTCATGGAAAATGCGGTATCACTTTGGTCCTCGAGTTATCCTCTGACAGGGTGTCTTTATGTGATTGATCTTTGGAACTCAGCCCATGACAGACTATGACAAGTCGCGAGAGCGCTTACGAACGAGCAAATTCTCTCCAAGGCAATTGAGGGCCCCCTTCAGCTCCATCACAGTTATCGGGCATGAAGTCAGCTGCCTTGATAGAGACTCGCATATGCCCAACGTGTCTTTCCCTATTTCTAGCAATATACGAGTTACCTAGAGTGGACAATCTGTGTGGATTCCATGATGATTCGACAGCACGCGGGATCCACATATATAAACGAGACTGATACCATCTCGCTCGACCCTCGATTTTTGTAGTCTTTCCAGAGCTCTCGATCAGAAGCATGTTGGAGACAGTCCAGATTCCAGCTGTCTTTCTCATAATTGCTTGCCTTTGTGCATATCTTCCCATTTCACGCCGCCCTTGTCTTCCGGCCATCCCGCCTGGTCCTAGGCCTCTTCCTCTCCTCGGTAACATACTTTCCATACCATCACGTAAACCATGGGAGACCTACGCCAGGTGGGCGCGCCAGTATAAGAGTGAGAACATAAATCATCTGTAGAATTTTTCTATGCGAGGGCTGATGACTCTTTTTTCAGGTGACATCGTGTCTGTCCATGCGTTTGGACAGATGACTGTTGTCGTCAACACCATTGAGGCTGCAAAAGAAATGTTTCAGCACCGCTCAACCATCTACTCTGACCGCCCGCGAATGCCCATGATTGACCTGTACGTTCATGACGGCTATTTTGACCATCTTGGTTTGTGCCGTTCGCTGACAATGAATAGAATGGAGTGGGACTTCAACACTGGCCTGATGCCTTATTCAAGCGCGTGGCGTGTTAGGCGAAAGATGCTTCATCAGTTTCTGCATTCTAGGGCTGCTATACAGTACCGTCCAATGCAGAAGAAATATTCACGGGAGCTGATGAGGCTATTCTGCCTGACGCCGGAGAATTTTATAGCTCATTTGCGACAGTGAGCATCTTATTCTCTATCACCCGCCCCCCGCTCTCCTCTTGGCTTGCAAGGGATAGTTACTGATACATTTATTTCGGTCGTCATATAGTTACGCGTCATCCATTGTCATGTCGATGGCTTACGCGCACGATTTATCTCAGTCGGAAGATCGGTTCTTAGACATCGCAGAGCAAGCAGTTGGTATGCTGTCTGGATCAGTATTCCCGGGCGCGATGGTCGTCAATGCGCTGCCAATCTGTGCGTGCAGTGATTCACTTTTAGTCTTGACGATGCGAAATTCGACTTACATTACACAGTGAGGCACTTGCCGGACTGGCTCCCGGGAACTGGTTTCAAAGCATATGCAGAGAAGTGCGCTCTCCTGACGCGAGAGATGAGACAAAGGCCGTTTGAGGCAGTAAAACGTAGCAGGGTAAGCTGTCAGTGCGGAGGGATCTGTGTCAATTTTGTTCAGTATACAATTCAAGATCGATGGCTCGGCCCGTCCTTCAATAGTGGCTACATTGCTTGAGGTGGACGAGGCTGACGAGGAGGCCATCATGGACGTCGGAGCGATAATATATGCCGGTAAGTCAAGGATAGCACAGCAACTTTCCACCCACTGAAGTGTTCAACATAGCTGGCGCAGATACAGTTCGTTTAAGCCCTCTTTCGCTTCTTTCTAAGACTTTTCACGTACTGTCATCATTGCGTTTCACAGACAGCGTCAACGTTAATCACTGCGATTCTAGCACTCGTCCTGCACCCTGACGTGCAATATCGAGCTCAAACCGAGATCGACACTGTTGTTGGTCGCGAGCGTCTTCCAGATTTTGAAGATCCACTTCCTTACGTCGGAGCAGTCTGCCGCGAAATTTCCAGGTGGAAACCAGTCACACCACTTGGTGTAGCACACTCAGCTTACGACGATGATGTTTACAAAGGATGGGGTATACCGAAAGGTACGATCAGGTATAAATCGACTGAAGTTTTTGCCTTATTATCCTCGCGTATCCAGGGACCCACATAATCATGAATACATGGTGCGTCCGATAGTGGCGACGATGCTCCATTCGGGTGCAAATAGTGAAATGCTACTCTCAGGGCCATCTTACATGATCCTGTCAAGTATCCTGATCCAGAGTCATTCAAACCAGAACGATTTCTGACGGATGACGGTACACTCAACGATGACAATGTGCAAGCTGGATTTGGATTTGGCAGACGGTATGTTGCGCAAGGCGAATACAACGCCAACTTCTAATAATTTCATATATATTGAAACCATAGCGTTTGTATCG
The DNA here is from genome assembly GCA_002994785.1 of Heterobasidion parviporum. Classification (NCBI taxonomy): domain Eukaryota; kingdom Fungi; phylum Basidiomycota; class Agaricomycetes; order Russulales; family Bondarzewiaceae; genus Heterobasidion; species Heterobasidion parviporum. Next base: position 624,710 of record PDUQ01000006.1, read on the forward strand.
GACAACATCTTGCCAGTGCGACATTATGGTTCATGGTTGCACACACGTTAGCACTATACGATATCAAGAGGGCGAAGGATGATGCGGGGTCAGACATCCCGATTCATGTTGAGTATACCGACGGTCTTGTCAGGTAGGTCATTTTTTACTTACTCGTAATGAAACGTGAGCCATATCTTCATTGATGAACCCCAGTCATGCGTTACCATTTAGGTGCTCCTTTAGTCCCAGAGATCAGAAGGCCGAGAGATTGATTCGAGAGGCTTGAATACTGTATGCGACATTGTACAGATGGTTGTACGTATGTGTCGTTGTTTCGCGCCAACGATTCTTTGATTACGGTTTTCCAACTGCTGTGATGAACCTCTACAGGGGTCTGGTTTCGATTTGTCCAGCAGCTCTGCTGTTCTAAGGCTCGGCATGTTCCTCGGCGGTGATATCCTTTTCTACCGATCCCTTTTTTCCAGTCCCAGGTCTCGTTCAACTTCACGTCGCGCCACGAAGCAAGCAATGGCGTGCTGTATTGCTTCAGGATCACCTGAAGGGTTTTCTCAAATTTTCATATTCGGTCTATCGCCTGACTCGGCGTGAGTTCTTTTTTTTTAAGGCAGGTTCCCTTCCCTTAGAAAAGCGACGATCGCTGCTAAATTAGCCAGAATAGGAGTGCAATCGGTCCCACCGTACATATAGGGGTCCGGAAGGGCTTGCGGCAAGAAACGGCAGCCATAATCGGAAGTCGTGGCGTCATGCCGAAGCGAAACAACTCCCGCGGGGTATGTCCATCCCCGCCATGGCCGATCTAAACATTCTGCGATACTTTTTTGGCCCTTCCTCTTCTTGCCCTCCGCTCATGCCATCCACGCTCGCCCTTCGTGGCCTCGTCGTTTCTACGCTTATATCCACGTTTTTGTACGCCGTGACATGCTGTCAGGTGCTTGTATATTCGAGAGCTGGGTTCAAGGATTCAAGATATACGAAATTGCTGGTGAGCGAGGTTTCTGATTCGCTCTGGGGGTTGGCTATTGATAATGCTCGATGTTCAGGTTTTCACCATATGGTCAGCCATTTGACACTGTTTTCTGTCTAATTTTCCTGAGATTCGAGGCTCTGCTACCAGGCTACTCGAGACCGTCCATTCAACCTTATTCATGATCTTGTTATATGAAATAACTGTAACATATTACGGCGACTACACATCTCTAGACCGGAGACTTTGGCCTCTCAATGTCTCTTTGATAATACACGGCATCATCACGGGCCTTGTCCAGGTGAGTGTGCTCCTGTCTCTTGACTTGTCTCGCTGCTCATCGCAACTCCTGATCCAAGGGGTACTATGCATACCGCGTCCTGGTCCTCGCAAATTGGCGGGCAGTCAGCATGATCTCGTGGACTGGCTCGTGTCTGGAGTTCTGCGGCTCATTGACAACGGCTGTTCTGCTGCAAATCTACGGGCCTGCTATCGTCAACGAGCGATTTAGATGGGTGCCGATGACGACGCTGGCCCTCGATGTGTTCATTGACGTGGTGAATACGAGTGCGCTATGCTATTATCTGCATACGTATCGGACCGGGATGAAGACGTGGGTGCGAGTAACTTCTTGTCTAAGTGCATGATTATGACGGGTGGAACAGAACCGACAAACTTATTTCGAGGCTTATAATGTGGACAGTCGGTGAGCACAATCTAAGAATCGTTTTTCTGAGCACCCCATTGACAATGGCAACGACTTTCATTTCAGAGACTGGTCTGATCACAAGGTCTGTGGGGACATCTAAAGCAGGCGTCGTTCTCCTAACCCCTATTACTACAGTGCTGCCGCCACAGTCATGTTGACGTTCGTGAGTCACCACTTTTGAATACCATCTTCAGAGCAGTCATTCATCATTCTACAGTCCCTCGTATTCCCAGACAGCTGTGAGTGTTTCCGTTGGGTAGGGCATCATAAGTTAAATTCATGGTTGCCGCGTCTAGTGTTCTACTTGATGTTGTCTGCCTTCTACCCTAAATGTTTGTCTCCTCCTTTTTTCATCAGAGAGAATACTATTCACCTCAGACTACTGGAATAGTGTATTCAAATTCGCTTCTTGCATCGTAAGTCCTCGACTTGACTATTTCGCGTTCCTTCAAGAACTCACTCGATTCTCGAACGTAGCCTGAACAGTCGAGGACCACTTAGGCCGCATGGGTCTGCCGAGAAGTCGGTTATTATGGATGATGAGAGCCACGGACGCATGCAGTTCCACATTTCACATGCATGTTATTCCTCGCATCGGAACTTAGTCTAGTTTCTAATTTGATCCCCCAGCCTACGATGGACCTCACAACATGCGGAGGCACATCAATGCATACCCTTGATTGCGAGCAGTCGCCTTCGTCAACAAACTCGACACATATGTCGACAGCGTTCAAGCCAAAACCACCAGGCATTCGGTTCGTTGGATTCGATTTCCTTTCCATATCCTCGCTCAATAGCCTTTCCCTGACTTGTATAGACCTCCGGAAGGTCTGTAGAATGCCAAGGGCATGAATCATTCGCGAGTGTAGTATTGCGTGAGGTTGCAGAGCTGGGCTCTTTAGATGCACGGTGCTTCTACTTATCTTTTCATATCTATTCTCTTATGATGTGACATCTTTCTCTCTTCGTCAAACTCCTGCTGATGGATATACGCACACACTGTACAATTCAAGGCCTCGTTGTGATCATTAGTCTGCCATTTTTTTTTTCAAAGATTGTAAGCTGCCAACACGCGAAATCGAGGCTCCTTCGCGCGAACGTCTTGCATCTGTCGGCGTTCTCGCCGTTGTCGTCGTCAACGCAATTGTTAGCACTGCAGTCGGCCTAGCGTCGTCGTCGACTGTGCCGCAACATAGCTGGAGCCTCAACAATTTGATCCTCCATGTCGTCAAAGCCAATTGCAAGGTGGTAGAGAGAGAAATCGACAAACTGTCAAGTATTCAAATAAAATGTAAGGGGGCAATTCAAGGGCATATGGTGTAGTTGGTTTATCACGCTCGCTTAGCATACCTGCCGCGTGCGAGAGGTGTCCGGTTCAATTCCGGATATGTCCATTTTAGGAACGTTGTCTCTTTTATTACTTTTCACTCGTAGCGTAGCCGTTGGTAGCCTGGTATGGTACACCGCTGGAGTGTATTTGATGCTGACTTGCTGAAAATGGAGCAACATCAGGACAATGCCAGCTCCCACCTTGGAGCGACGTCTGCGCGGCCTTTGCCGATAGCAGTTTCACGGCAGTTAGTCACAGCTTGTCACTCATTAGTCACAGTTGTCACCTTCAGTAAAAATGGAAATTCAAGTGAACGTCATGCCTAGTCAAAAATTTGGTATTCTGTCATGTATCCGTCATGAAAGCAGTGCAGAAGTCGTGTAAAAGTCGTGTCCAGTTTGGCAGTTTATGACTTGTGCATGACCTTTTTGCGCCACTTTCTTGACGGATACATGACAAAAACCCAATTTTTTGCCTGAGCTTGACAATCACTTGAATTCCGTTTTTACTGACTCAGCATCATCAATGTTGCATCCGACCGTCTGGGTCATAGCGTGATTTTAGAGTCTGGCTGGTCCTTGCTTCATCCTCCGAGCTGTCCTGCCCGATCTCTGCATCCTTCCCAAACTTCATCTGTGAGGCAAAGAACTGGATCATCTAGCTCCTTCTCTCGACCATCAGCTGTTTGTACGCGCGACATCACGACTATCATGGAATCCCAGACAAACACTCCTAAGCCCCAGGCTACGCCCACGTTCTCCGAGTCTCTCTTCTCCACCATCATGGTCCTTTTCAACACTCCCCTAGTACCCCCGCCGTCTCCGAAACAAGAAGCAGTCGCGCTGACCGAGATACCCCTATCGACTCGACAGCGGCGCGAGGAGCGCAGGCGCTCTACGGTGAGTATCTCCTCCTGAGTTATTTTGTTCTTTCCAGCTTCGCGATTTTTCCCTCATTCGCAAATGGGCTGATGGGGTCTGTATCTTTCAGGTCAGCACAGTCGAGAGCGAAAATTCGGTCTCCACTGTGTCCAGCTATCCTCCGTCAGATATGACGTCAGACTCCAGCAACTCGAACGACGAGGACGTCGACATCGTCGGCAGTCCCGTGTTGATTTCTGGCCGCACGACGCCCATCATGGGCAACTCGATGTGGGCGTCGGCTACGGAGGCTAAGACGAAGACGGGGGCAACCCCGGTGTCGTCGCGCGAACTGGAAAACTCTCCGAGACAGTTCGTCATCGGGGATTGTTGAGCGAGTTTGACAACACGCAATATACACACGGAACAATTGTTAGATTTCTCCCTACATCCGGCTTCGTTCCAGCATTCGTCATTCGCCACACCGCGGACATACACATTGACCTGAAGATCTGAAGCCCCGTCCCCTTCGTTCAGCCGCTGTTCATATTCACGATTCTGTCCACACCTTTTCACGACCAGTATTCAAAAACGTTGTATTACCTTGGCCAGTGACCGCTATTTCTATGCCGTGTATCATCAGATTTTAACTCTAATCACCCTTCATACTACTACGATAAAGCTACTGTATCGTTCGCATGTATTTTATCTCGCCCCCTATCTTGTTGACGTACCGCACAATATATAATGCTTATGCCGCCTTCGATGATACCACATGTCGAGTGAGCAAGGTCGGAGAAGGCTCAAGACAGGATTTTGCCAAGCAGCCAAGGGAGCTGTTCGATGCTTCTCTCCTTCGTTCTCCATCTTTCTCCTGCACGACGTAAATAGCAGGCTGCCTTTTGCTGTCTTCCGCTCGTCATCATTGGAACAGGGGACTGTGCGGGCACAGCGTCGATCTCACACAAGCTCAAAACTCAAATTTTGCTGACATTCGCTATCCGGATTCCGGATAGATATGACCAGGCGTCCCGCACCCAGCAATGTCTTGTCGCGCTCACCGGACTCTTCCTCTTCTGTCATTGATCTGATAACAGACACGCATGGTTTTGACTCGCGCTCGGAAGCCCACGCCTCCACATCACAATTGAGCCGCCCCACCCTGACCCACACAGGCATAGGAGCTTCACGGATGAAGGAAAGGGCCTCTGCGGACTCGACAAGGTCAGCAGAAGTGGATGTGGTGCTGGACGTGGAGAGTGAGAGCATGAAGCCGAGCTTTGATATGAGACAGGCGGGCATTATAGAGGGCAGTCGGAGCGTCGAGCAAGGGGGGAGTAGAGAGGTGGAGGGTACATCAGCCAACAGCGAGACGTTTGCACCACCGGTGCGGAGGCAGTCAACAGGGAGGAGCAGGAGCAAGAAGAGGGAAAGTCAAGGCGAGAGTAACAGCAATCACAGTACGCGTCTTGACCTTGCTCTTCGATGTCCTCCTCACCGCAGTTTCCTCGCCTAGCCCCAGATTCAACAGCGTCTCACTCAACAGCATCCCACCAGGAAATGGCGCGACCGCATCTTCTCGAAAGGCTCTTCACTCCCGTACTCGTACTCGAGAATACGGGAAGCGTCGCGCGTGACCACCTCGCGTCGGAACGTACCTTTCTTGCCTATGTGCGAACCAGCCTCGCGTTCGCCAGTGCCGGTGTCGGTGCGTCCATATTCTCTCGCACAATTTTGAGGGAAAAAATCACGGCTCACCAATTGCATCTCGTCGTTGTGGAAATGCGCGTTGGGATTGCGCAGCACTCGTGCAGCTATTCACTCTTATGATGTCGAATTCAGGCGCTAGTGCCTCGTCCGCCTCGTCCGCGGCGAAGATGGTACGCTTTGCGCGCCCGCTGGGCGCGACCGTGATCCTCATCGGCATGGTGCTCCTCGTTGTCGGTGCGTTCCATCAAACCATTTGCCTCTCCCACTCCCCGCTTGCGTCCTCGCAGACGCATGCCCCCAGATAGCTGCATTCTTCTCTCCTCCGGTGCTGAGTTGGCATATCGAACTCACCATGGATGAAATCCGTATACGCACCCGCGCTTGCAGGCACGGCGCGCTACTTTCGCGTCCAGTCCGCCCTCACGCGTGGGCTGTTCCCCGCTGCGCGCCTCTCCGTCGCGCTCCACGCCCTCGCGGTGTGCGCGATCGTTGTTGCGGTTTTCGTGGGCGTCCTCAATGTGAAGCAGGGTTGAGGGTGTTGGGCTGTTGGACGGCGGGTGTAGGTGGGTTCGACGCGCGGCGTTCACCGATCGGATGGTAGTGCGAAGGGCTCGCGCTGGAGGAGCTGGAGTTCGTATTGATAGCATAATCATACCTCGGTGCCTATGATATTGATTGATCGAGAGGTGCGTGCTTGATTTGCGTTTATGGCATGCCCGCTCTACATGCGCGCCTCTACGCGCCTGCATGTCAACCCTTGGCTCTCAATCCTTCTGACATGGTTTGGGTACTGATGCTATGTCCTGTCCTGATATCAGATACACTTCATACGTTATTAATGACGAGACTACGCCTTTTGATGTTTGTGGCGAGGATCTGTGATGCAGGCTGCTTGCGGCACGCTTCGAGGGGTATGAACAAGGTGAGGCCAAAACATCGTCCATTAGTGATTTGCTCATCATCTCTATCACATCCCGATAGCCAAGGTATTGTCCTTGTTCCGTCTTAAGCATAATCGCGGGATTAGTCTAGCATCGCCTCGAGGCCGAAACTACTTCGGTTGACGTGTTTTGCTACTGGACCCTTGGAGCATGAACAAAATGTAGGGCAGACGGTACTGCTCTTTGCATACACTTGATCGAGCTTCGAACAGCCCTCGCATTTTTCGAGCTTCCTGGAACGGCTGTGCAATCGATTCTGGGAGACGCGTTCTCGAAGAAGAGGTCCATATCATGTGATGACTCGATCGTGAGTATGCGCACAGGCCTTCCTGGGTACGTATTACCATCGGTAATATAGTCAATATGCGAGGACTCTCCTGCACATATACACGCGGTGATTGATCTCTCAAGCTTTTCAATGCGACGGCTTTTCTTCGGGCTGACCCTTCCTACGCCAACCCTTATGGGGACCTGCATCACGACGCATCACGACGCGTTCCGCCATGAATCTGTTGCTGTCACTGAGGGAACCAACATGATGATCACCATCACGGTCTTCAGAAGAGAAGAGGCTTGGTAGCGAGTGAGTGGTGGATCGCTACTCAGAAGTGCTTTGTGGGGGAGCAGGTCAGTACAGATTGGGATATGTGCTGTGTTTTCAATCATAGTAATTTACGGTGCGTAATCTCCTTCAAGGCTTGCTTGATGCGATAACCCATGGCTGTTGGCCAAATGCCAGTTTGATCATGCTGCCACGCTTGTCATATACATAAAGATGCAAGAGCGCCAAAAGGGACACTTGTGAAGTATGGTACGTCAAGATAGGGCAGAAGGACGGTAGATATCGATGACCCGATAGATGGCACAGATGCGCAAGCGCCAAGGGTCCCGATGTCCTCAGGATATGGCAAGTGAACATCTATGCCATACTCAGGCGCCCACAAGCATATATATGGGCTTCCGCTCCGCGTGGGCGCAATCTCTCCCTTGCTGATGGTCCACCGTTCGTGTCCTCCCCTGATTCCAACCCTTGTTGTCACTGTACGACGCCCTCCGTCATGTCGATCGTCACGGTTCCTCCTGGTGTAGTGTGTACTGCCGAGGAATACGCGCTCTCCTTCAAGTCAGCCGAGAATCCGTATCCGCCGATCACCTGTTTGACCCGCGGGCAGAGCTTCGGCGTCGTGGTTTGTCCCTTTTCACGTCCTGCTTTGCCTCGCGCTGTCCTGCAGGCTATAAGCTGACTTCGCACTTGCTGTTCCGGTGTGTTTATGACGTGTCGTACCTAGCTGATCGTCGAAGCGGCCTCGGTGTCTATGTTGGCGGTGCTGTCGATCTTCGCGCTTATCATCGTGCGTCTCCGCATTCGTCCTGTGATCCGCGCTGGAGAATCAATTCAGCTAGGCTTGACGAGCTCTGTTTTCTGCAGAGAAACTACTATCGACATTCAGTACACGATCCTCGAGGAAGCTGGCGGCTGCTTAAGCAGCCGATGGATATATTCATGGTACGCTCTGCTCTGAATGGGGTTCATTTCTTTGATGTGACTTGGCCCAGCTATCACTGTTGTGCTCTGATTTGTTGCAAGCCGCACCATTGGTCTTGGCCATCAAATGGATCCACGAAGGGAAGCTATACACAGGGAATTTCTGTACATCGCAAGGTATGTTCTCCCCGTCGCAAATGTCTGTCACCGAGGTTGAAGACGGCATGTAAAAGGTGCCATATCGCAAGTCGGCGAGACTGGGGTGGCGATTGCGACGTTCGTGAGTCTCTCGCCAAGAGTACTGCTATAGGTTTCTTGTCTGATGGTAGGTCCTTTTTGACCTGGTTATACCTAGGTCATTGCAGTACACACATTCGTTGCTGTGATGTGGCGAAAAGGCACTCATTCGCGTCTCTGGGCGTTTATTGTCGTGGGATGTATCTGGGCCTTCGTGGTCATCTTTGTCGGCGTCAATGTCGGCATTCACAAGCGCAATGGCGATCTATATGACACGCCAACGCCGGTGAGCCTAGTTATCGCGTCATTAAACCAGCGTAGTTGACAAGGGCTATCGCGGTAGTTCTGGTGCTGGATCGGCGGCAAGTTTTTGGACGAGCGCATCGCGGGGGAATATCTCTGGTTGTGGCTGGCTCTGGTCACTTCAGCACTCGTCTACATACCACTCTCGCTATGGAGCAGAGGCAGCTTATCGGTCGACCCCAAAATATGGTGGAAGTTCCGCTTGCACAGAAAAGTTCAAGTGGAGGACTCGGATGGCTCACAACGTCGCGCCATGGCCATGCTTGCGTGAGTCGATGACGCTTCGCACGCGTAGGGTCACTTATTGGTCACACAGATACCCACTCGTGTATGCCATTATCGTGGGGCCGACATCCGTCATTCGCTGGATCAACTTCGGGCTGGAGACACGGGGCAAGGACACGCCAACCTCTCTCTCCTTCCTCGCCAGCGTGCTCTTCAGCCTTTCCGGTGCATTGAACGTCACCCTGCTTTTGACCACGCGTCCGGAGCTCCTCCTCCTGCACAAGCCGCAAAACACAAATCGCGCGGCAGACGCAAGCGCGTCATCCGGAGCCTCGCATTCGCGGCCCATTCTGGGCCTTCCGCAGAGGAGTTTGAGAAACATGATTGGGAAGAGCAAAATGCCAGATCGGATGAAGTTAGGTCAGTTGGAGGAGGATTCGACTGTGGGGTGGGATGTGCCCTTGGGAACGAGGTCGAGTGTAGTGTCGTTGCCAGGTTCCAGCGTCACCGATGCATGATGTATCCTACTGGGCTTTGGTTTCGTTGCTCTGTCCTAATTTGCGTGCATGGTTTTCCTGCTGAGCACGGGGTGTTGGTGCGCAGGCCCAATGCCATGCGTCTTCAATGCGACACATTAGCGACATTCTTAAGTAGGGACTCCGAAAGGGCACTGGTAGGACAGTTGACCAATACGTGTACATAGGACGACTGCAAGATCAGCCACAGAGAATAGGTCAATCAGAGACGGGATGTGAGTCGGTTGTTCACTGCTGTGAAGGCAAGCATTCATGTCAAGGGGATGTACATCAGAGACCATCTCAAAGAGGGATGCTCACTATTGATGCTCTGCAGGGAGGCGAGATGGAACACCCTGCAAGACAATGGGCTTAGCGTTAGAATGAGGAGACCATATACAGCGGGTACGATTCTGAAGATCCACGCAAAGGCGACTATTTATACATCGGCGAAAGATATGGAGTCTTCGCTATGAGCAGTCCTTGGTCGAAAAGTGGGTATCAACGCTATCCCCTGAAACTCTGGAACAAGGAATCTTGATCTGACGCCCACAGACTTGTCCTCGGCTTTTTAAAGCAATTTTTGCGATGAGAGTGGAACCACCAGTCATTTCATCACAGAGGTCGAGGGAGTAGGAGCAGGTGGCTCATCTTCAGCTAGAGGAAAATCTGAGAGCTCTTTCCAGAGCGTTACGATACTGTGAAGCAGCGCAAACGTTTCTAAAACCACAGGAGGCTGATTCACGCCATCGAGCCCATCGAAACTGTCTAGTGTCAAGAAGGCTCTCAAAATAACGAAATATGGGTGCGCTTGGCATCTCAGAGCGGCGGGAAATTGGGTGTACGGTGGGCTGAAGTTACGTGTCTTCATGCCAGGGCCGTCACTTCGAGAGACCGTTAACCCTTGCAGGTTCAGAGGAATAAATGTGACATAAGATGAGAGGGTCTGAATGGAAGAGGTGAGATTTGTAGGAGACACGGACTTGATCACTGACTGCTTTGATGGGCGCGTTGACTCGCCTCTTTTTATTGCGCAACAGCTCTAATAGCACCTGCAGCAAGTCATCCTTCACAGGAGCAATAACCCATCTTCCGGATTTCCATGTAGCCTTCCAGTCAGCCCTTACTGGAATGAATGTCAATTGTGAGCGATGTTGATCGCTGGAAACATGAACGAACAGCTGATGACATTGCGAGGACTGTCAACTGTAAAGGTTGCGCCGCATTTCTTTAAGAAGTCTTGTATCTATATACAAAAAGGGGGAGTTCTGTGAGACACAACTTGGTCTTATTTTGCGAGTGCATTGGCTACGATTCTGCAAAATGGGATTGAACAGCCTGAGCGCACCTTGGGGTCTTCAACCTCGCTTTCTGACAAAACATGTGCGGTGCAGATCGCTTCTGATGGCACACTTTCATTGGTGATCAAACAACGCAATTCGGGCTGCTTATTGACTGCCATAGGATCATGTAGCGATGACAAGAGACTATGGATGATATTGAGTCGATGCCAGTAGACTGCAGGAGATACAATCACGTTTGTTTGGTGGACCAAATAAGACGTCTATGAGCTCGGTCGTTCGCGGAGCAGGATGAGGACTTGCGAATGTGCGCAAGTCACATGTGGTCCATGGGTCCGAGAAAGGAAGCATGAATTGGCAACGACGAGGGACAAGTAGATACATGCGAGAGTCCGTGAGAATGATGAAATGCAGCATGGGAGAAACCCGAGAGAGGGGGGGCACCGACACACAACCTAACAAGGGAGCCGACAAGCAGCGATAGGAGGGATGGGCTCAGGAAGTGAAGGGATGTGGAGGGAGGGCATCCGAGCATGAACTGATCGCTGCTGAGGAAAAAAGGGGGGTCCGAGAGGTTGAGTATCCGAAGAGAAAGAAAAGGAGAAATATCTTGGACATATGAAAGAATGATTCTGAAGAGAATGTTGAGCGAAGAGGAGACAATGTATTGTGTAGAGAGCGATTAGTAAGGAGTTGTGACGAAACGGGTAAGGAATGACTAAGTGACTTCCGGGTCAAGGGCATCTAGCTGCGCATGCTCCACTGCCTTAGATCTGTCTCTAGGCATGGAGCAGAGCGTTGTCCGGTGATGAGCTGCAGGTGAGCGCAATGCTCCCAAGGTGTATTACCAGGGGTTAGCTGACTTGGAGAAAGAGGGACGGAGGAGTCGATGAGCCAGGAACGACAAAGGAGGCGGATAAGGGAGAAGGGGAAGGGGATAGAGGTCCAGAGTAGAGGGGCACATAGCAGGATATCGTGTCCGGTGTATGAGGTGATCAAGAACTCTACCCATGATTTCTCAATTGCGCTGACGCCCTTGACCAACCCACAGAGGTATTGGGGATGTCTATGGTCGATGATGGCTATGTGTGATCCCACCCTTATGAGTTCTGATGGTCGACAGGAGACCTTCCACGTGGATAGATGGGATGAAGATCGGGCTGTGGCCTGCACATGAGCGTGGATAGGTAGGAAGGTGACAATGGGGGGCAAGTGTGACTCTGTGGTGGGAGAAGACGTCAAGTCCTGTGAGGAAGGATTGCGAAGCGATGAGGATGATGTTTGGCTGAGGGAAGAGGGCATTGTATGGGTATGCAAGTGATGGAGAGGAGTAAGCATAGGTGCATGCATTTATATGCTTGGGAAAGATAGGAATATGACATGTCATGGAGACTTGGACGTAATATGAGGGTCTTACAACCGAGAGAAGTGAGATAACCGATGGGCACTAATCAGAGAAGCATAAAGGTTGTGACAGGAGTTAACCATTTTTGAGAGAGAGTACTCATAGGGAAACATGGGAGGGAGGGGCAAGCAAAGTTCAGAGGGTGCTTGCTTGAACACTGCAGAAAGTGATGAAAGAGCCAGCGGACAGGTGGAACAGGCGCTCCGTGTCCTCTGGTCGGTCATAGACCTTATTCTAAGGTTAGGTCGTACCTCCCACCCTTAGAAAGCAATCTATGAGCTCGGTCGTTCGCGGAGCAGGATGAGGACTTGCGAATGTGCGCAAGTCACATGTGGTCCATGGGTCCGAGAAAGGAAGCATGAATTGGCAACGACGAGGGACAAGTAGATACATGCGAGAGTCCGTGAGAATGATGAAATGCAGCATGGGAGAAACCCGAGAGAGGGGGGGCACCGACACACAACCTAACAAGGGAGCCGACAAGCAGCGATTCCCAGCTAGCTAGGAGGGCAACGACGCATCAAGGCTTGGCTGGATTCCCGAAAATTAGGAGTGGCGTGACTTACCTCACAACGGGGGGAGGTGGTGGCATGGTATAGCGGACAAAGGCCCGATGTACGGCACGATTTGCTTGAATGTGCACCGTCATTATCTCCGCGTGACAGCGGAGATAGACTTGGAAGGCGTCGCTAGCCCATCGTCCTTTCACTTGGATGGCATCGAAAGACAGTCCCCGCAAGAGAAATTCTAGCGTGCCGCCGATGCGGAAGCTGTGGCCTTGTAAGGGCGGGAGACCGGCGCGCTCGGCTGCTTGAGCGATGCAACGGAGAAAGACTGCGCGGGATAGAGGTCGCCGCTCCCCTTTGAAACTGTTGGTGTACAAGTGCTCGTTGGGAGTGGGATTGTTAATGGATAGGTGGTGGCGAAGTGCGGCGTCAGGGTCTGTGGGGTCATCTTCCGGGGACCAATAGATTTCTTGTCCGTGCGACGATGTCTTTGTCTGCGGGACAAAGATTGAGGTGCACGACAGGCCGTCACGGACGACCGACCGGACGTTGCCGGTGCGACGTGGATATTGGGTTTGAAACCCGATAAGGAGGGGACAGTGAGCTCGCCGACACGAGCGATGCCGTAGAATAATGATGTCGCACACGCCCATACTGCTGCATGAACTGAGTTAGAAAGGTCGAGGTGTGATCGCAATTGGCGGAGGTAGGCAACCGTGTATGGGGCTCTCTTGGCTTTCGTAGCTGATGGAGGTGCGAGGTTGCTTGCTCCGTGTTGGAGGGTGGCAATCCGGGCGGGGTCATGGGACCAGTCAAGTCCGTGGATGAGATGCCACGCTCGGACACCTGCCAGATAATTCTCTATGGTGCTGGACGAATAGGAGCCCGCGAGGGCAGAGAGGAAAGATAGAATGAGGGCCGTGGACGCCGGAGCACGGTCGATCTCCGGGACATCCTTGGCATCACAGACGACATGGAATAACAAGAGGCCCGAACCATAGACTTCGAGGGTCGACCCCTTCCAGCCATGGGCCATGACACATGCGGTACGTTCCTGATCAAACGCGCGTGGGTCGGCAGGCTGAGGAAACGGTGGCAGCCATTTGATGAGACGGTCGCGTGCATGGCAGTGAGGGCGCAGAGCCGAGGGGGCAAGATTTAGGCCTGCAGGGTAAGGGCGCGGAGGTTGAGGGTGCGGAGCGGGAATGGGGAGGGGAGCGTCGAAGCGGGGTCGTGTGGAGAGCAGCGGAGGCGGAGGTAGGGCAGAAGGAATAGAGATAGTGGAGGCGGAGGGGGAGACTGCATCAGGGCGGGCCGGAGGGAGAGGTGTTGGTGACCTCGGCAAGGAAAGGGCGAAGGGGTTCGGGAAGGGGAATGGGTGGGAGGAGGAGGTGCCATGGGGGGTGGCGACCGCGGGAGGGGTTATCGGCTGGATTGCTAGCGCTAGGAACGTATCGCGCGAAAGCGACGAGGTCCCGTTCATCGAGGAGGGCGTGGATGCGGCGGAAGATGAGGTTGACGTGTCGGTTGCGACTACGCCCGTTCTTCCACCCGTCGACAACGCCAGCGTTGTCACCATAGACGCGAAAGTGAGACTGGCGGGGGAGGGGTCCGTGGATGCGGAGGAGGGTGCGGATAAGGAGCTCAAAGCCGACGGCCTCAGCCCATCCGATGTCCCTACCCTCAGTGCGCCATCCTGGGAGTAGAGTCCAGGCTCGCCACTGCGCGCCAATGACGATCCCGATACCGACTCCGGAGCTTGCGTCCGAGAAAGCACGGAAATCATTAATGCTGTGAGGTCCTGGGATTGGACGAGGTCGGACATGATGAGAGAGAGTGGTAAGCCACCACTGTATTTCCTCGGGGGTGTGTCGAGGAGGGGTGCGCGGCTTGAAAGGTTGGTCGTGGCAGATAGAGAGCATAGCCTCGAGGCCGGTTAGGTACGCGCGGCCTGCGGGAATGACCGAGGACGCGTGCAGAAGCTTGCCATGAAGCTTCTGAACCTCGAGCAACACATGAGTGCGCGAACCCTGCCACGCGAGTAGCGCGAGGCGGTATTTCTCGCGCTTGGCTTCGATAAGGGTCACTGTTCGTGTCTGTAAGTTCCAAAGGAATCCCGTGAATGGGAATTCATGGTGGAAGGGAATATCTTTCTCCGCTTGCCACGGGATGCCTAGCTGCAAGGAGATGGCATTGATATCGGAGAGATTGCAGGTGTATCGGGCATCGTCGACAGAGCGAGGGGTCTGACCAGAGAGGTCTCGAACCGGTGATGACATATCATCGTTGAATTCGGCACAAGAGCCGTCCGGAAGCAAAGGACCGTTGTACCATATGCGGCCTCCGACGTGTTGGGGTCCCTGGAACTTAGAGATTTCGCGGTGCCAGAGAGAGCGCAAGTGATTGTACGCCGGAAGATGCTCTCGGAGTAGCCGGAAGAACACATGGTCGTCTGCCCATTTTTCGATAGGGCCTAGGCCTGCATGCCGCATGATGTCGACTGCTCCGTCCTCAAGGTTACCATAGACACCTGGAGTAGAGCCAGTGCCGAAGGCGGCGACAGTGTCGATGGCAAAGGAATCCTGGCCCGGGAGGCGGACCACAGTTCCTGGCCATTGCGACGGGTGCAGTGGGATCGTGCGGAATGCCTCCGAGACATCCCGCACAGCTGCCTGTGATCCCGGGGGAAGATGCCATGTCAGAAAGGAAAATATGTTGAATGTACCCCAGGTGCAGGGATAGTTGTCCGTTGTGATGCGAGAATTAATGGAGAAATGTAATGTAGAAGGGACATAAGGAAAGGAGAAATTCTGTACAAGACGATAGGAAGCAGGCTTGTGAGGTTTCGGAACCAAGGAGAGTGGGGAGGATTGGAAAGGACCGATAAGAGTTTCAACAGTAGCACGGGAGAATGGCCCGAGGTAACGGCCCTTAGAGAATTCTGCGGTAACAATAGAATCAAATTGCGAAGTGAGAATTGTAATTGACGGACTATTGACTGGTGTATTAGTAGTGGTGATGGGGGGATACCAAGGTCGAAGCCGTGTGCAATACTATGAGGAATGGTAGGGTATTTGGTTAGAAGTGAGGCGGAACGCAAGAGGCGAAGCCATGCCTCATGATGATAAGGGGTGAGGGGATTAGATTGCCTGTGCAAGGCTGCATGCATGAGCGCCGTGATCGCTGGCGCCGCAGCCCGAGCATTCATGCTTTTGAGGGTGGGAGGTTGCTTTGCAACCATTAACCCGTTGCCAGTCAATGCAGATCTCGACACCGTTGGGGTGGATAATGCGACCCTTAGCGTTCCGGCGGGCGCGCGTGGGAGTTCCATTCCACAAGGTGGGGGAACGGCATCGTGCAAGGTCGTGGGGGTGGCGGCCGAGGCAGTATGCGCACACGACCGGGGGGCGTTGTCGGTAGAGCGCGGAAAGGAGCGAGAAGGGTCGGAGTTGGAATGGCGACGACGACGACGAGGAGGCGCATCCTTGGCCGAAGAAGCGGAAGGGGAAGTGGGGGAAGGGGAGCGGCGACGCTTTGAGGAGGATGTAGGACGCCGTTCTGACGTTGCATGTGCGTTGGAGGGGGAGGCTCGTTTCGAGCTGCAACTGCAGGAGGGGGGGGGGGAGGCCAAGTTCCGTCATGCGGTGGGGAGCGTCCAAGGAAGAGGGAGGGGGGGTTGGTGACGGAGCATAGTGGCAGAGCGCATTGCGCGGAGGGGGGGGGGGAGTGCAGAGAGCGCGATGCGCAATGCGCGTCATGCGTGCGCGATGGGTGCGATGCACGGAATGGCGTGCGCAGTACGCAAAGTGGCAAGTGCGGGGGGGAGGGGAGGTGGGGAACATTAGGTTGTCATCAGTAAGGCTTAGATAGTATGGGGAGAGAGAGACGAACCAACTTCCGCATACTGTAGACCGCGGACGTATGCGGCCGCCGTACGCTCAATCATAGCGTCGTTGAGCACAGATATGTTAAAATTTTGAGGGGTCTTGAGCAGGGAATGCCATGTGCGCCGTACGGATGCTTGGACCTGGAGCATTACTCGTTTACCGTACTCGGCTACGAGCGCCATAGGGTGAGTTTCGAGGGCGAAGAGAAAGGTGGCCATTTGAAGTGTGAGAGCAGGTGGCCATTTGGCCCGCTGTATTTCGTTAATGAAGATGGTGCGAGCGGCGGAGAACTGTTCCCAGGAGAGGTCCGCGTCCGGAATGACTTTGCGGAAGGGACGAGAGCTAGACGCCGCGCGCAAGGAGAGGCCCTCTTCCGAGCGAGCGAGCGTGAACGTATCATCGGCGGTGGATTTATACGACTCGGAGCCTTCGCGACAGCCCTCCAAGGTGAAGTAGTACAGCTCAACGTATTCGATAAGTTCCAGTTTGTGGAACGCGTAGGGGGGGCATGGACCGGGAGGACAGTAGGCATACCACCGGGATTCAGGGGGGAAGCTTGGGTCGTTTCTTCTCCAACTCCTTCTCCAACTCTGCCTGGTCAGCTGCCGCTTGTTCCAGGCGCTCGCGTTCAGCGTCTGCGGCGGCTTCCGCGTCAGCGGCTACTTGTGCCGTCCACGCCGTGCGGTCTCTGTTGTTGCCTGCAGTCCAGATGGCTACGAGGCGCTGAGCGGTGGCGGCAGGTTCTTCTTCAGGAAAGCGATTCATCTGTCGCACATCTTCGAACTCGGGGGAAGCGTAATCGGGGCAGACGAGGAGATGGGGGTCTACTACCAGACGAGGCATGACGAACGTGTAAGGAGTGCCAAGTAATGAACGTTATTTTAGTTAGAGGAAGGAAGAGAACTGGAATAAGATAAATGAGAGCAAGCAAAGTTCAGAGGGTGCTTGCTTGAACACTGCAGAAAGTGATGAAAGAGCCAGCGGACAGGTGGAACAGGCGCTCCGTGTCCTCTGGTCGGTCATAGACCTTATTCTAAGGTTAGGTCGTACCTCCCACCCTTAGAAAGCAAGCAACGGCCGACTCTTTGGCTGACCTCGATCCTTCAAAAGGCGGCAACTGGGACTAAGATGCGATCACCAATCGAGGGAGGTAGGTAACCCTCTAAAGAAAGTCGGAGAGCTCTGTTCCGAATCTGAAAGCAAGCAAACTGCTTCCTGTTCACTTAATTCTCGATCATAGCTACTGTACTCAGGAAGGAACAGGGCAGAAGATGGGAGCGTCGTACAAGGATTGGATGTGCATGAAACCTCGTTACATCCACTCGGTCTCTGGTGCTGTAAAGATACCCAAATCGCCAAGCCGTTTGGGTCTTTTAGACTGTGATTGTTTCAAAGCATCTAAGCGTCTCTTGTTAGAGGGACTGGCTTCAACGGGACGTGATTGCCTCTCCTCTTGAGGAAAGTCAGATAGCTCTTTCCAGAGCGCGACGATAGTGTGGAGTAGCGCATACGTCTCCAAAGCCTGTCCCTGGTCTGAGGCCTTGAGCCTGTCGAGCGTTAAGAACGCTCTGTACATGATTAAGTACGGGTGTGCCTTGCATTCCAATTTGGGGAATTGTTCGTATGGTGGACCCTGAACCTTTGACGTCAAGGGGCCGTATTCTAAGCGGAGAAACACGAGGCCACCAAGGGTGAGAGGGATGAACGTGACCATGCGTCGATGCGTCGATGAGAAAATCTGGATGAAAGGCAGATATTTGTCTATATACATAGGAGACTAAAAGGCATGACTGACATTCTCGATAGGCCTGGTGGTCATTTTCCGTTTTGAATTGAGCATGGCACCTAATATGCGAAGCAAGTCGTCCTTAGCCGGAACAATGATCCATCTTCCAGCATCCCATGTGGCCTTCTAATCGACCTTCACTGAGACGGTGGTGAAGATATCAATAACAGTCTAACGAATCTGTTCGTCCGACGACACCGTGGACGCACATGATATTGTGTTTTGAGAGCTGTTGAGCGCACCGCATGTGGTCAGAAACTTTTTGATCTGACACGCGACAGATTCAGATGTATGAGGTACAGTTCAAAACGAAGGCATTGTCCATATTATAAGCATTATGAAGATGGCAGCCTTGTACACACCTGTGGGTCGTCGATATCTGGATCAGACAATACATGGGTAGCACAGATTGCTTCCGGTGGGCCAAAATCGTTTGTGATCAGACAACGGATGGTCTTCCCGCCATCGGCCATGGAACTGATGCTGAAAGAGTGCAGAAGTCGAGCTTCGAGGACGGCGACCGAGTGAAGAAACCGGTGATATGGAGATGGCTGCTCGGGGAAGGTCGGGGAGCGTGTTTCCTTGTTCGGCAACAGCCTGCAAGCGCTTGGCATCGGGACATCAGCCAAACCCTGTTTCCTTCCGGAACGACGCGCGCGTTCATCCAACACGATTACTTGGTCGCCCACAACATATCACGACCACACTACGCTGTGCCCATCCTTCCGTGCTTTCCTATCCTCGACCCTCTGGAATTCCCAGAGGTGCAGGCGGGTGCGACCGAAATGACCACGAGCGGCTCGCGCGAGACGGAAACGGACGCCAGCGAAGGAGATAAGATGACATTCGGACTTGTATGTTGCGTCTGCTTTAGCTCATGCCAAACACGGCCAACGTCCCGCCAGCCTCGCCTCTGGCTATATAAACCCCCCTCGTCCGTCGCCCTGTCCCCCCCACTGCCCCTTCTACTGTTGCACCACCTTCATTTCTATCCCCTACATCTCTATACCCCACAACACCATGACGCTTCACCCTAACGTCGCCCACCTCCTTGCCATATGGCTCTCCACCACCTTTGCCTTCGCTCTTCCTGTCAAGTCCGACTTCAGATCTGGTATGCCGTCTAAGATGCCTCCAGGATCTAAGGGCCCCGCCATAGGTAATCTGGCTGATCTTCTTGGCCGCTCCCTTCGCGGTTTCTCGGCTGCTCCTCACCAACCATCTATCGGCGACCTGACAAACATTCTCGGGAGCCGTTCACCTGCCAGGTTCTCCTCTACTCCACAATCCGATGGTTCCCCTGTTGCTGCTCTCACCGGTCTTCTCAGTCGCTCGTTGCTCGAGGAACGCGAGGATGATGTCACTAGCGGGCTCACGAATCCTTTCGGCGTGGACTTTGACTACCACGGCTACGATGGCCACTCTGCTGACGGTAGGAAGCAAACTAGGGATATGCCGTCTGATTTCTGGGGACATCGTCGCGGCGGTTCATCAGCTCTTGATCTGCCTACTCCTAAGATCGATGGCGGGCGGATTCACAGCCGTCAATTTGTTGGCTTTGCTCGCGAGGACGGGAGTATCGCTTTGCCCAATCCCGATCTTGACGTCGAATTTGCAAAGCTTGATGCCCGGAACCTTCTTGGAGGCGTTTCTCCTCCCTCGTCGTCACCAGCTGCTGCCGTCGCACCTGCTCCTCCCCCGGTCGCCGCTGCGGCATCGCCCCCAGCCCCCAGCGTTCCCGCGACTCACAAGGCGCCCTCGATGCTTGGTTTGCCGATGCCCAAGATTGACGCAGGTCACATTCAGTTCCGCCGTGCTGGAGGCAGCGTCGGGATTCCTGATCCTTCCCTCGACACTCAGATGCCGAAGCTTGATACTCGCGAGGTGACAGCCGCACCGGCTACTCCAGCGCCTGTAGAACCAGCTTCGGGCTCACAGATTGATACGTCTGGTATCAACCTTCCATCTCCGGATATCGACTTTGGGAGTGTGGGTTTCCGTCGTGAGATGGGCCTTGCGCTACCGAATCCGGATCTAGGGGTCGATTTGCCAGAGCTTGGGAAGCGCCACTTCCCGCTGCCAGAGCCTGCCGTGAACGCTGAAAGGACCTCGCCTCCGCCTCCGCCTCCTCACGCTGTGAATGCTGAAGCGGCTGCTCCCCCGCCCCCCCCTCCCCCCGCTGTTCCCCCTACAGCTCCTCCCGCCGCTTCGATCTCACCCCCTTTCCCTGCACCTCCATCGCCTGCTGCACTTGTGGCGCCCGCTCCTCCTCCTCCTACCATTCCGCCCCCTCCCGCTCCAGTGACCCCTGCACCCCCACCTGCGCCTGCACCTGCACCAGCTCCACCTGAACACAAGAAGTTGGATACGCTGAGTTCTCTCAAGCTTCCGACACCAAAGCTTGACTTAGGACACATCCACATGTGAGGGGCTCGATCTCGACGGTGAGAAGTCGTGCGTTGGGAACGCGACCCGGTCCTTGTGGTCCACGGGTGCTAAAGTATGCAGGAAGCGCGAGCGCGCCAAGACGAGGAAGGCGGAGGAAGAAGTCGGTCGTTGACGTGGACGGCAAAATCTGGGAAGAAGAATTGGTGTTGTACGGCCTCTCGGCCTCGTCTCCCATCGTGTAACAGTAGATTGTAGCAGGATTTCCTCTTGTACGCTTACCTGTCTTGTCCCTCCTTACACACGTCCCATAATCCACATTCTTTCGAGCACATCTTTTCGGTCCCTCCCGCTCAGCCTGGATATAAGATAAGAGTCTCGCTTTTCGGCTGCGAGCACTTAGAGGACACAAGCGGTAGGAAATATGCATGTGTAATGTTATAGATGTGAGATCTGGTGAGACGCTGTCACAGGCGAACATAACAGCATACTCTATCTAGGAATGTCGGCAATGCAGATATCAAGGAAGCAGAAGATGACATGAATCTAGGATTAAGGGTGCGCGGGCCACCGGTGCGCGTGCAAGGGAAATCAGGCATTCGATCGGAGCGCGTGTCCGAGGACGTAAGTATCGCTGATTCAGGAGTTCCTCGCCTCGCGCGCCTCGGCCTGTTCGCGCCAGCGCCCGCCCTTGTACAACACGAGGAGGATGAGCAACTCACAGATGATGAGGAGGCCCGTCCAGAGGCTGTAGAGCCCGCCGTCGCCGATCTTGTTCTGCGTGGATGCGGGGCGCGCGCGCGCGATGGAGGCGCGGGTGAGCGGCGGGAGGGAAAGGGAAGAGAGGAGGGGGAAAGGGAAGGGAAGGAGCGGGTTGCGTACCTGGAGAGGGACGGCGACTTCGGCGAAGGTGAAGGCGAAGAGGCCGCGCAGGCAGCTGTTGGCGGCGACGGCGGAGGAGGAGCGGCCGACGTTGGCGTCTACGATGTAGGAGAGGGTGCTCGAGTAGATCCAACTGTCCAATAATACGCAGGCAGAAAGGAGGACGGGAGGGTGCGGGAGCGATGAGGGGTGCAAGATGGGGAAGGCCGGGAAGGCCGGGGGTTGTCAGAGGGGAAGGTGGAAGGGAAGGGCAGGGAAGGGGGGCGCGTACATATTGAAAAAGCCGGAGAAGAAGAGCGCGACGCAGATCGAGGCGATGTGCGTGCGCTTTTCGGCGAGCCAGGCGTAGGCGATGACGGAGAGGGGCAGGAACAACATGGCAGCTTTCGTGCTTTGGAGACGCGTCTGCAATGAGTGGGGAGAGCGGGAGAGCGGGGAGGTGCGAAGGTGCGCGCGTAAGATGTGTATAAGGGTGACGGATGGAATGTGGAGGGAGGGCAGGAGTGCTTACCTCGGCGATGGTGTGTCCGCCCTGTGCTCTGAGTTTTTTGAGAACGTGGTCAGACCAGCGGCCGCCCAGGATGCTGCCGAAGATGCAGCCTGTAGAATCGTCAGAGTCTCGTCGAAGATATTTAAAATGACCACTGCGCACCGACGCCATATGAGAGGAGGACAAGCCCGGTCTTCAGAGCATCGTAGTTGTATTTCACTTCGAGCGTCAGTACGCAGGTGTACGAGATGCAGTTACCGAACCCGGATAGGAAGCCTGCATGATACACAGCGCGGTAAGGATGCGAAGCAGAAGTAGTGAATGAGGCGCCTACCAGACGCGGAGAGGATAGCAAGGTTGTTCCATCGCCGCAGTATGAGAACAACAGGCGGGAGTGGATTCACATCTTTGAGGGAAAGCTTGACCTCGGGGGCCGGCGCGGCAGGGGCGGTCACAACTTCCTTCTCCTTTTGCTCTTCAGCAGCTTCGAGGTCAGGTGCAGGCGTGCTCTTCCCCGAGCGTAGCGTCGCCATGCTCGACCGCCTCGACGCGATAAGCTCCTTCTCGTGCTGATGTTCCTTGACGCTTTTCAGTACTGTCTGATACAACAAGCTCCGCTCCATGCGGAACGTGTCGCGGAAGAAGAACAGAAAGGCGACGAGGCAGCAGCCCATGAAGATTGCGAGGAACCAGAACGTTGCGCGCCAGGATAAGAACTGCGTGAGCACGCCGCCGAGGATAGGCCCGAGGGAGGGTCCCAGGAGCGGTGCGGCGTAGTAGATGCCCATCATGGTCCCGCGTTCGGCTTGGTCGTAGATGTCGGCTAGCGTCGCAGCACCGATTGCCATCACTGCACTTGACCTATGGACGTGGTGTGTGAGTACGTGACATGCGTGAAAAGACAAATGAAATGAGAACAGTGGCCATGTGGAGTGTGTTACGAAGGATGAAGACATAGTAAGAGATATCGGGACCCACCCAACCGCTTGAAGACACCTCATTCCGATGAGGACCTGTATAGTCTTAGCCAAAGCTGCAACTATACAACCCACGACTGCGATGGTAATCGACGTGATATACACAATCTAAAGACGCGATGTGGCGATGAGGATCCGTGTGCAAGAGAATATAGCTGAGTCAAAGAGACATCTACACACCTTTCGGCCTTTGATTTCGCTGATGACACTCCATAGCAGAGGCACTATGCCTTGGATGAGGATGAACAACGCGAGGCTGAGGGAGATCTGTCCGCTTGTAGCATGGAGCTCAGACTTTATCAGCTCGATACCGGCTAAAAAAATGTGACTCGAAAGAGGATACAGATGAGGCTGATACAGTAGACTCACGATTATAGATATTCGTGGCCAAGCCTTGAATCAAAGATGCGCTTGCAATGATAGCAAGGATTACAGCCTGGAACAGATTGAGGACAACATTTGGGAGCATACAGGTCCAAAATGCTCACCTTGCGTGCTGGGGACCATTTCCTGGGATCATCTTGTACATACACATGCTCTATGTCGGGCTTATCAACTACCACAGGCTCAAGAGGACTCGGCAGTGCTGCTTTTGCCATCTTTAGACCGGGAACGTCGATAATCTCTAGTGCAGGCGTGTAGGGAGTCGTAGGCAAGATTGCACTCGGGCCATCTATGCTGAGAGTCGTGGCCATGCTCGGGTGGGTCGTTAGTGGCGGGTCGTTAGTAGCGTGAGGTTTGACCACAGACTGAAAACTATGGAGGATGGGGGGACCAAAATGCTCGAACGGCATGCATATTTATGTGTAGGATGTTCGCTCTATCGGACGAATGGACCATGGTAGTTGTGTCTTGAGGACGTGTTGCCACGACGGTATGTTGTTCCGTGACTCGTCATTTGGCCATCGGCTCGCGAAGGTCGCGCACAATTTCGGGATTGCTGTCCGAAAAACTTCTTTTCACGAGGCGCCCATATAAATCCTCTGGAGATCTTGCTTGATCTTTCCTAGAAGCTCAAATTGGTACGAGCTCGCTTGTAGCCTTCCAAAACAGAAGGGACTGGGAGTGGTCAAGAAGGAGTCTGAGTTCAAATTCCGCGGCAAAAGGAGCGCGTAACCGCAAAGCATCGACCCACCTCATCCTGCAGTCTGCAGAGCAGAACACACCACCCTGGCCGTGGGAAGGAACCTCTGGGGCTTACCACCAGCCTTGCAGAGCTCCGTAGCTCTCCAGCATTTCTCCCTCACCTGGCAGAATCGCAGATCATCATCCATCGGTATGGCAGACTAGGCATACATGGACGACCACGTCTGTTTCTGCATTCTGCGGACGTATCGCCGATCTCTGTCGCTGGCATGTTATATGTAGGTTCTATTAATATCAACACAACAAGAGGGCCAGTAACATCGTGTCTATCTATACATCCGACATCCTCGTGCATTCCGTTGCCTCGGCTCTTTGTGCTGTGTCGGCCTTTTCCATGGGGTTGACTGGCCGTGGCTTTACATGACCTCATAATACCAACGATAATCGCGTGTGTACACCCATCGCAAGCCCTTTTGTAGCCTTTTGTCCTACACGTGGTGTTTCATACGTATTTTTTAGTGTTCAAAAAAAAACCGTTCGGGAAATCGGAGAAGCAAGCACCGTTCTATGCCACTGCACCATGAGGATTCTGAAGCTTGCTAAAGCACCATCACGCTGATCCCAAGAGTACAGAGCTCGAGTACGCGAGGGTACGCGTCGCTATCACATGCTTCGATAAAGCCACGTGAGTGCATGCTAGTTACGTCATTGAAGGGTTCAAGATCATGTTTTCCAGGCCGTTTTGTTGACCAACCAACACCTGTACACCTGGATAGCTCCCATTGCTCTTGTTGTTCATTCACAGTATCAATCTAAGTGTATTTCGACTGATCTTGTCTCTCTATGCAATCCGATACTCTTCAGCAACCTTATACGATATTACGCATCAAGAGAAAGCGAAATGAGGAGCCCTTGGATGCACTAGGTGAATTGCTTTCGCGTCAGGTCTTAGTGTGAATATGCCAACGACACGCTTTGATATTTGAAACAGTTGTTGAATCTGTCAGACGCAAGAAGTCGCGCCCGGGGCTAGATGTGTTTCAGTTCGCAGAGACGGTAGCAGAAAATGAATGGGACGAGAGACGGGCAAAAGAGGTGCAGGTACGAATGAAACGCTTTTATTTCATTTTGCGGTATGAAAGCGTCTTCACGTGTGTTTTTGGTGTGTAGGACCGCATCTCTGCGCTCGCGCGCGAACGAATGAACAACCCGGCCGCAATTGCTAGTGAGGCCCGACCGCGGCCAGACTCTACTAGACAGTACACCGTCATCACACAGGAGGATCCGCAAGTTCTGCCGCGACTTCCCGTCGCACCGTAAGTCTACTGCGCCGCTGTGGCTTGAGCAGTCGCAGCCTCGTTGCTGATCATCGATGTAGACCCCAGGTGATGTCTGCGAAGGAGCTGGAGCGCCAGAAGCAGCAAAAGATCAATAACGATTTCAAGCTCTATGACGCCATCCTTGCCTCGAAAGCATCCCCTGTCCCGTCCCCACCCGAGGTCGATGAGGAGATGGAAAAGTTTCAGTCTTTGCTGCAGGACTACCTGCAGGGTAAGCTTTCTCTTTATTGTAGCTGTCATACATCCTTGTTCCTCATGCCTTCTCGCAGTTCATGACATCACACCATTTTCACCGCCACCCTCAGCCCTCGCTTCTTCCCGAGCACTGCCCGTACAGATGCCTCCACCCTCTGCACCGAGTGACGACCCAGACTACGTCTACGATGTGTTCTATCACCGCGCTGGAGCACTTCTCGAAAATGAGAACGTTACCAACATTGGAACGCTGTAAGCTCCTGTTTTCCATTCCTCGTCTCTGTGCACTTTCTGGCCATCTATGGCCATTTTCAACTCGTTCTCGTAATTCTCTCATGCAATCATCGAAACCCACCATCTAGAATTGGCCTGCCCGCGTCTTTCGCTGACCCACATTCCTCTGATTCTGAATCCGAAGAGGAGGATGAAGCTGATGAAGACTCCAACGGTGCGTTTATCTTTTATACTTGAAGCGTCTCTGTTCTTGATCCTGAATGTTGGGTGTGATAAACAGCGGAGGAATATTACAAAAACGACTATCCTGAGGAAGATAGCTACGAGGGCTCTAGTGGTGAGTTGATCCTTGTATCAATCGATAAACTATGGGATTGTTGCTAACGTCCGGATTGATGTTGTGTGTGACCACCAGACGAGTTTCACGAGCACTCTGAAGACGATGATTTTGCGAGAGACGACGACGATGACCACGAATGGAGGTGATGCGCTTCTACCGCGCGGTGCAACGTACGTACACTGGGACTTTGGATTTTGTTTTGCATGCATGTTTTGTCTGTTGCCACGGTTGTGAAGTGGTTCTGTCAAGGTGAAGGCCTCGCTCATAACAAATATATCAGCCTGATCTAGTGATGATCCTAGAAACTTGTGGAAACGAGTGCTTTTTTCGCCGTAAGCTTGACTTAATCGTCTTTTCAAACTTGTACAAGCAAGGTATTCATCAACCGATAGAATGATCAACTTCGTCGTTCAGCGGCGCAAGCCATGAACTCAAACCTCTATCCAATTGCAGTGGTAATTTCAAAGATATTCCTTCTGAGACCTTCCATAGGCCGAGAGCCATCGTCATGATGGTCGCGGTATCACCTCTCAACAATGACGGCAAGCACCTTCCCGTTAATCCTCGTCGCATTGAGCCATCCGGTCAGAGTATAATTTGGGGCATGCTGTTCTTCACTCACGAAATAACAGAGACCGAAAGCCAGGTAAGATCGAAGAGGAGGTCAGAAAAATCTGGTCACAACGCTTGGATAGGGTACGACGGGACAAAGCTGTGACGATTCGCGGCGTTCGTTAGTCCCATGAGCTCATTCCGTATGGCAAACACGATGCTGAGTATCCGCAGAGCGTAACGAGGGAATATGTGACATCACTACCCTTCTCCTTCAAACGAACTCGTGAACTTTTCTCTCTCTCTCTCTCTCTCAAAAAAACTTCTGGACGCAATACTCGGGAGCATTATAGAAATAAATATTGAAGACCTAATCACGAATCGTAGACGTAGCACAGCATACCGCTAGTCGTGTCGAACACGTCGTAGATAGTGGCCTGGTCAAATAACCCGTCAGCCGGCATGGTCGAGTTCAGCTGTTAGCCAATGGCAATTCTGTGAGCTGTGTCACGATCAGACAGTGGAGAGACGCACGTTCAGGGCAGGCCCTGCACCGTTGGGGTATTGGTCGTAGTATGTCCGATTGTCAAAAGCCTGGACAGAACCTCCTTCGAAAGCCCAGAAGTTCGACCGGTTCTTGTGCTGCCAGTCATACCACACTTTGTCGACCATCTACATATATCGGGAGTGCATCAGCCGACGACCCTCGTATGCGTGGAAGGGGATGTGCTCACAGCATGGTGCATCCAGAACAAAGGCTCTGATGGAAGGCATGCCACAAGCGTCTATATGAAAATCAAAGATTCCGCGGAGATGTGTGCTTTGGACGTACCGTTGGGTGACCAGGTGGGCCCTGCGGTGCAGTTGGCCGGCGAGTTTTGGGGGCATTGGCCACCCAGGTCGCTGTGCAATGAGCGAGAGTGCGCAGTCAGTCAAGGCATCGTATCGGAGGAACGAATGACGCACCCTCCCATTATCTCGTGCACAGAGCTGTGCGCGCCCTGAATCTCGCAGTCAGCTATCTATTCTAGATACGGCGGAATGGAGAGTGACGGAGGACCACAGGTGCCCAGTGGACAGCAGATATCACGAATGAGCGGGGCGGGCTGACTGACCTCGAACGACTCGAAGTACGCCTGGAACCCCTTGTAATCCCCAAGGAAGCCGTTCACCAGCTTCGAGACTTCCGACTTCGTGAACGAGGTGTTGGCCAGCTCGGCAGGCTCGTCGAAGAAGCTCGTCGGCGTCGAGTGGAGGAAGGGTTGCAGCGTGAAGTTGCGGCGGAGGGTATGCGGGACGGGGTACGAGACGTGCAGGTCGCTGAAGCCACCTTTGGGAACCTGGTAGTCGTTCTCGGGATCGCCCCAGCCTCCCAAGCCGCTCTTGGCATCGTTGTCCTTCCAAAAATCGGAGTTGAAGAAGCCGGGCGCGTCTTCACGAAAGAGACGTCAGATAATCGGCGTCTGCACGATGCGTGCAGAGAGCGTACCTAAGCTCCAGTCCCAGTACGGGGAGGACCCAGTGTAGCCGCATCGTTCTTTGAGCGCCGACTCGTACACGGCTACATACCATCTGTGCCACGGGAGAAAGAGACCGGTAAAGTGGATCTATAGAAACGTAGCTTGAGCCACAGAGCTTTACGATAGATTTAGAGCACTGACCACAACGTTCAAGTCCATGTGCATGTAGACGAAGTCTGCGAATCTTCTGTGAGTGGGAGGTCGCGCGAAAGAACAAAGAAATCACCATCATAGTAAGATCCCGACGCGTTGACGGGTTGGATTTGAGAAAGAGATACGTTGACCGAGGGCGTCAGATTCGGGTCGTGAGGCAAGTGAGAGAGACACTGGTAGGATTGACGCGGGTGAGCGAATGATCACATAGACGGTATGGGCGAGACGCTTGCCTTGACGGCCGAGATCCAATTGGATTTCTCCTTGGTGCTCATCTTCCTCCACTCCCTACGAACTGAAGGATTTGTGCAAGCGGCATTGACTGCAGAAGAGAGCGCAGTGGCAAGGACACCGAGAGAGAGAGCTTTCAATAACATGGCCAGTGATAGGGTGGCAGCCTAATCTGAAAGAGGGGGGGGGAACGAGGAGCCTGAGGATTGAGGACAACGGATACGCTTTATACAAGCGTCGGACTGTCTGAACCACAAACGTAAGCTCGGATAGTTTGGCATCCTGTCCGATTGAACATCCAAGCACCGGTGTGCGAGATAGAGTCAACCTGATGAAGCAGTGTTCTGTTATCTGAAGAAGGGGGTCCCGCATACATACACAGCTGTGAATATCTGCCGTGGAGCGCCTGCGCGGCGCAGTCGCGGTGCCTATTGAGTGCAAGATTCAGAGCACAACGAGCAGAATAATGCGGATGAAGTTAGGGCGTTACACCCTCGTCGAGTTCTTACTTCCGTGCAGCGATGCATCGGGGGAATGGCCGCTTGGCACCTTCCACCAGCTTCCGCCCCCGTACCCTTGGTGAGGCCGAGTGCCGATGATCGTTCGAGCGTTCACTACCCTCACATGACGGATCAAATGAAGGTCGACAAGCAGCACACGGACCTTAATCGACTTCGCTGTCAACATAACCCATAACGGGAGAGCGCGCATGTGGTCAAATGACATTGCATCAACAACGGTCTGGCCCGTAGAACAGGAGCAACCTACTTGTTGTCTTTTCAACGATCACTGCCAGACCCCACACCTTGACGCAGTTGGGGAGCTCTGGTCGCAGGCAATCTCCGTTGCTGAAGACTCATAGGTCCCCGGATTGCTCCGCTCCAAGGTTCAAGAATCAACAGATTTCCACGCCTGCCGATCCTCGGATGCCTATCTACTGCTGTCCAATTGGGCAGCAGTCACGGCTTCGACAGCATCATCGATAAGTAAATGTTTCTGTGCTTTCGAATCAGGTTCCGTCGTCTCGAGTGGCGAGAACGTATCACGCGGGACTCCACTATGCATGCGAGACAAAACCGCCCAATCCTGTTGGTCCTCAGGGACCCAATATACATACCGTAACGCAACATACACCGAACAGATCGAGAAGAAGGTCATCTCGGGACTTTACTGCTACATGGCTTCGCTCCGGAGGCGCGGAATCACGCGCTTCCGTCATAGCTCCCCTAAAAAATATCGAAGGGGACGTCGGTCGGCGCCTCGCGCCATAATGCAAAGCGACAGCCGCGCGCTCACCTGCTGTTTTTTCTCCGTCGGGTTCGCCTGGACTGCCCGCCTCGACCGCCTGCCGAGGACGAGCACGCCCAGGAAGGCCAGCACCCCGAGAGCCATGGCCAGGACCGCGACGGTCAGCCCTGCGCCGAGGAAGCCAGCGCCGACGGGGCTGATCTTCTGGTGCGTCTTGGCCTGCGCCGCGGCGAGCGCGAGCGCGCCGCACCCCCGATCCTGCGTGTTCGAGCACACGCTGCACCACTCCGCCGTCGTGTTCACCGCAGCGGGCTGCGTCGGCAGTGGAGGTCGGTAGTTGTCATGCGCGAGGGCGCGCCGATGCGGACAGAGGGTGTACGGAGGGGAGAACGCGGTCGGCAAGGCGATGCGTACATTCAGGCACGGGAGCGGGAAATGAGGGACTCACGGCCAGGGCGCTCACGAAGGACGCGAGCGGGACATCGCCATCGGAGCCGAACAGGTTGTACGTGTGGAACGAGTCCGCAGTGCCGTTCTTGAAATTGAAGCGCAGCACGGGCTCGCCGCCGGAAGCGGCCTGGCGCACTTCGAGCGCCACGGCAGCGGCGTAGTCGACTGTTCGCAGGTGGGGGAGGGGGGGGAGGGGGGAGGGATGGTCATATGAGCGGAACGGCGCGCCGCAAGCGGGTCCGAGTTCGGTCGACTTACCGATGCCCGCGAGGCTGGGGTTCGCCTCGGCGAGGCCGGTCATGTTGAAGAGCGAGAGGAAGGGTTTGTAAGAGATGGCGATGATGTCAACCTTCAGGGCGTCCGAGCCGTTGGCGATTCGCTGCAGGCCGGTGATCATCGAAGGCAGGGCCGTGCGAGCGGCGACTGTTCAGGTCAGGCGAGGGGGGTTCGAGGGGGGTTCAGACGCGCGCGCAGACGCCGGAGCGATAAGAGAGACGCACTGTTTCCGATGCTGTCCCGCTGGGGCGCGCTGAAGGAGTTGTACTGGTGCCAGTTCGCGAGCGCGCGCGCCTGCGCGAGGTACGTGTCCGGGAGGTCGTTGAGGAACGTGGCGTTGTGGATGGACTGGACGTTCATGTAGTCGAAGATCTAACGAGCGCGACGTCAATAGGGTTTTGGCAAGACCAAGAACTGTTCGGGCGCACGTTCCACTGCAGACAGGGTACATGTTCATCAGCACGAGGCGACATTGGGAGTAAGCCTGGACGAACCATGTTTTTGAGCACGACCGGCCGTCCGTCCAGGTAGGGCTTCAGCTGGCCGAGGAAGGACGCGCTCTCCTGCGTCTTTTGCGCGAACTCGGACGAGTTGTAGAATACGTTGACGTAGTTCGTGAAGGTCTGCGAGGCCGAGCCAGATGAGACTCCCAAGACGGCATATTACACAGTGTCTGGTCTGCGCTCACCCCGCAGGAAGTGAACCCCTCAAGCGAAACGTCGTTGCTGGACTCGACAGACGCGACTGTGATAGTTCATCAAACGACAGGCCCGACACACCCCGCGGACGAATCACTCACTGGGAACGTACTGAAGCCCAACCCGCCAAAACAGGCATCACCACGCAGTCAGCGCCCTCTCCCAAACCACCGTCGCCGCCGCCGCGAGGCCGCACGCACGCACCTGGTAGCCCGACAAGGGCCCCACGACGGTCGTCCCGTTCGCGAGCGTCGTGTTGTACGCGCTCGTCGCGGGCCACATCCCCTGCGTGAGCGACACCGCCGAGTCGTAGATCACGCCGCCCTCGTCGCCCGCGTCGGCGCTGACCGCGACCTGCGTCGGGTCGAAGAGGGCGGTGCCGTTCAGGCCCGCGATATTCGATGGGGACGACGCGTTGAGGTACAGCGCGCGCAGCAGCCCGCCGAGCTGGACGT
This sequence comes from Heterobasidion parviporum, assembly GCA_002994785.1. Lineage (NCBI taxonomy): Eukaryota > Fungi > Basidiomycota > Agaricomycetes > Russulales > Bondarzewiaceae > Heterobasidion > Heterobasidion parviporum. The sequence continues at coordinate 656,390 of PDUQ01000006.1, forward strand.
GTTGTTGCTGTTGTTGTATGCGCGCGAGAGGCGTAGGAAACGGCGGCGATGGCGATGGCGATGGCGATGGCGATGACGGAAGGAATGAGGGAGGGTGAGAGCGGGCGCGAAAGGCAGGCGCGGGGGCGAGCACGTACGTTGCCGAGCGGGGTGATCCTGGTCGCCGATGCGGCATACGTATTCGGGTCCTGGTAGAACCCCTGGCGGTCGCCGTGCCTCGCGAGCACGAGGACGCCGAGCACGGTGCTGTTCGCGTCGCTGGACATCGCTGATGACTCGTCGCTTTCTGCTGTGGCGCCCGCGCAAGTTATCAGATAATCGGAATCAGCGATCAACGCCCGTCAAGATGAGATTGTGTGCGCGCGCACTATGGCGCTTGTTTAACGCACCCGATTCAAGAGCACAGGCTAGCGCAGGCTGGCGGCGGCGGCCAACGAGAGACGAGCAGCACGAGGGGGTCGAGAGAGACGAGCAGCACGAGGGGGTCGAGAGAGACGATCAGCGCGAGGCACACGCCAGGGCGACACCTTATATACCCCATCTTATCCGCCGGCAAAAAAAAGATAAGAATTAGAGGAGCGCGAACAGCCGAAAGCGGAAGGTGTCTAGGTTCGCGACCTCATGCTCCCGCCGCTCTATATTTACTGGATCTTCCCACTGCAGGCTCTCGCAAGGGTCATGCGATGATTGTACACAGGGACGTGGCCTCGACCCCGCCCATGCTTTTTGTACTCTCCAATCACCGCGTCCCACCGACCGACTCCATCGTCTACCCGACATCGATCGAGTATAATAACATCGTTCAGCGGTGCCGGCCTACCCAACGCGGACGGACAAAGGTACTCACAAACGGGGACGCGGTGGGCCCGTCCAGGATCGCGAGCTCCTCCGCCGTGAACGGCATCCGCGGCACCACGAGCGTCCGAAGGGGAATGAGCAGCAGGATCACCACCGGGAAGCCGATCGCGGCTGCACGCACGCACGCACGCCATCAGCACATGAACGAGCGAGAAGATAAAAAAGCACCACGCTCGCCGGCGCTCCCCGGCAGCGTGACTCGTGCCGTCATCGAGGCCTCGACGCCAGGCCCTGCGAGCGGGCGAAGGAACGGCGCATATATGCGCCCACACCACACTGGTGGGCGCACACACACGACGCGCGCGCGCTGTTCTATCGAGAGCGAAAGGCACGCACCGATCGTCTGCGTGATGGCCATCGCCGCGCCGAACCCGACGAGCTGCACGCCGACGAACAACGCGACGCGGCTCGCGCGCACGCGCGCCAGCGGCGCGCCCGGCGGCGCGAGGGCGCGGTCGCGCGCGAGGTGCGCGAGCTTGCGCGTGATTCCGTTCGCGAGCAGCGCGTCGCAGCCCATGTACCAGCTGCGCGTGTGCGGCGCGCGGCCGATGCATAGGCGGGGGGGGGGGGGCGTTGGATTCTCAGCACGCGGCGTCAGAACGGAGGAGGGGAGGGCGGCGGACGCACAAGAGGCCGGCCAGGACGCCTGCGATGATCGGAGTAAATCGCAGTCAGGGTTGTGATCGAGGTGAGCCGACGCGACGCGCGGACGTACCGCGCGGGATGAGGCTGAGGACGTGCAGGAACGGCTTCGTGAGCAGCACGAGGCACAGCGCGCCCTGCGCGAGGTTCGACACGCGCTGCTCGACGACCGCGACGGGCGCCTCTCGCCGCGCAACGTCAGGCGCGGCGCCGCGGACGCTCTCCACGTCCGCGTCGTCGTCGTCCCTGTGCGCGCGCGCGCGCGCGAGCACGATGAGGGCCTGCGTGTGGATGGGGGCCTGCGGGATGAGCCCGTTGGGCGCGGGCACGCCGAGGAGGCCCGCGAGGAAGGTCGTGAGGCCGAGCAAGAAGAAGTCGTAGTGGAACCCGGGCGGCTTGCGCAGCGGGAACTCGGCGCCCTGCGCCATCAGCGACTGCGGGCGCGCGCGCGCGCGAGACGCATAGCATGCGCGCCAGAAGAAGAGGGAGAGAGCACGTCAGTCGTCGGCGGATGCGGGGCGGACGCGAGGGAGGGGACGGACGGAGACGTTATGGTCGAAGAAGAAGAGCACCCAGAGCACGAGCCCGAACGGGAGCGCGATGCCGACCCACTTCCCGTCCAGCTCCCAGAAGCGCACGAGCCACGTGCGCCCGCCGGCGGCCTCGAACGCGCCGCGCACGGGGAGCGTCGCGGGGTGCGCGGCATTGAAGCGCCCCCAGTACGCGAGCGCGGAGGCGGCGACGAGGGCGGGGGGCATGCCGTAGTCGGCGGCGAAGCGGCGCGCGTGGCGGTGCGCGAGGGCCGAGCGGGCGAAGGCGCGGAAGAGGGCGGCGGCGAGGAGCATGAGGAGGGCGAGGATGACGGAGACGAGGGCGCCGTCGAGGGTGCCGGTGGTGGAGGAGGAGGGGGAGGAGGGGGAGGGGAGTTGGCGGGTGAGGACTTGGACGCCGTATTGGAGGTAGACCCAGGAGACGTAGAACCCGAAGGTGTCGCACGAGAAGAGGGTCACGTATTTCAGGAAGTTGCACCCTAGCGCGTGTGGGGGTGCGGATGTCAGGCGGGATGGACGAGCGTCGTGTAGAAGGGAAGGGGGAGGGGAAACGCGTGCGACGTACAGTTGAGTGCGGCGGTGATCCAGTGAAGGATTGCGGCCCAGAGGTAGACCCAGCCGATGAAGTGGAGGTAGTTGGGCGCGTCGGGCTGGCGCTCGACAATCCTGTAGATTGTCTGGTTGAAGACCGTGATGGGGCCTGTGCCGCGCGCACCGAGCGCGGCACGATGTATCGTAAGAGAGGCAGTATGGAGGGGGGAATCAGACGCAGACGCACCCGTGACGCCGGCGATGCAAAGGGGCTGGGAGCCGAAGACGGAGAAGACGAAGGCGGCCATGAAGGAGGAGACGAGGACCTCTGCGACGCCGTACTGCCCGGTGGTCTCGATGAGGTCAAGGGAAAATGCGATGCCGGGGAGGACGCTGATGCGACGCGCGCGTGAGCGATGAGGGGGCGTGCGGTGCAGCACGCCATCTGCGCTGGGCGCGGCGAGCGATGCGAGGGACTCACTTGGCAAAGAATATGAGGGCGGTGGCGGGCACGACCCTGTAGTTCCACGCGTCGGTCCAGTCGCTCACGTACCACGGCGCGCGGGCCTTGACGTCCCTGAGGATGCCGGAGCCTATGCGCACGGAGGCTATCCATGCGAGCCAAGAAGAGGGGCGTGGGGAGGGCGCGGTGCGAAGCGTCGGCGTCGGCGTCGGCGTCGGGGAGGTGTCGCGCGTCATTGGGGGCTCCTTCTCGCGGTCGGGGACGGAGAGGGAGGCCGTGCTGGCGGGGCGGGGATGGGGTTTGAGGGACATGGTTGGGCGTTGGGGTCGTCAGAGGGCGGAGGGGACGTGCATCGTACTGCCTGCAAGGCCTGCCGATCGGGGTGAGAGCACCAGCAGCCGAAATGGCAAAAATCATACATGGCTGGGATGCCCGGGGTCTTTGCCCCTATTTGTGTTGAGCACCGACCAGCACCGAACGTGTCCCAGCAGTGCTCCAGCGCGTTGGAGATCTTGGAAGCTGACTGGCAATCGCTGCCAATGGAGTATGATAGAGCATGATACAAGATGTCCAAGTCCTCGATAATCTCCGCACGAGTCGGTTTGCTGGGGTCCATCACGATACACCTCCCTGCACCGATAACACGTGCTCTTCCACTGCCCACCTCCACATCTCGACGAGCGGCGTCGCCTCCCACCATGCCCGACACACCCACACAGCCTACTCCAACGCCGCAGCCGCACCCCAACCGCGGCGTGCTCGCGCGCGCGCACCGATTCCTCATCTACCTCGGCGCGCTCTACGTCGCCCTCGTCGTCCTCGTCACCTTCCCGGCCGTGCAGCGCCAGTGCGTCCGTCCCGAGTCCTCGCGTGCGCCCTGCCGCCGCTCGCTCGCTGATGTCTCTGCAGGATCGTGTACATGCACGCCCTCAAGTTCCCCTTCTTCGCCGACTTTGACGTGCCGGAGAAGCACGGGCTCGCGCGTGCGTGCCCGTCTCTTTTTTTCTACTCGAAAGCTGATCGGGGCCCTCGACGGCGGCGCTGCGGGGCCCAGCCTTCCAAACCGCGAACGTCCACATCCCGACGGCCGACAACGAGACCCTCGGCGCGTGGTTCACGCTCGCCGACGCCTTCTACGCCGCGCACGCGCCCACCGCGCCGCCGGACGACGCGACGGTCCGCGCGGCGCTCGCCGCGCACCCGACGGTGCTCTTCTTCCACGGCAACGCCGCGACGCGCGCGTTTCACCGGCGCGTGCACCACTACACGACCTACGCCTCGCGCTTCGGCGCCAACGTGCTCGCGCTCGACTACCGCGGGTTCGGCGACTCGAGCGGCGCGCCGAGCGAGGCGGGGCTCGCGCTCGACGCGCGGGCGGCGTGGGAGTGGCTCGTAGTGCGCGGCGGGGCGCGCGCGGGGGACGTGCTGGTCGTGGGCAACAGCCTCGGGACGGCGGTCGCGGCGGGCCTGGTGCGCGAGCTGGAGTCGGAGGGCGCGGGGGAGCCGCAAAGCAGGGGATTGGTGCTGCTCGCGCCGTTCACGAGCGTCGAGGCGCTGATGGACACGTATGCGGTATTGGGGCTCGTGCCGCTGCTCGCGCCGCTGAAGAGCCTGCCGTATGTCCCCGGTGCGTTTGTCTCCTTGTGTTGCTGCGTGTGTGGGGCCGACTGGCTGAGGCGGGGTTGTTGCAGGGCTGTTCAAGAGGCTGCTGAGGCACCGGTTCGACACGCTCTCAAAGGTCGCGGTGAGTGCTTCCTTCGCGTTCGCGGTCCCTATCCGGACGATGACGATCCGCGCGCACCGCGCGTCTGTCTCCGGTCCCGGCTCTCACTCGATGGTAAGGATCCCTGCTGAGCCCGCATGCTTTTCCCAGGGCCTGCGCACGCCGGTGCTGCTCGTGCACGCGCAAGACGACTGGGACATCCCGCACGCGCACTCCGCCGCGCTCTTCGCGGCGATGCTCGAGCCGCACCTGCCTGCGCTCCCGCGCGGCGACGCGCTCGAGGCGGGCACGGCGGCGAACGCGGCGGCGTACAGGGCGCGGGCGGAGGCGCGGGCGGCGCTGGTGACGCGGACGGAGGTGCCGCGGCTGGGGGTGATGGAGGCGTTCGCGCACGGGGGCAGCGACGTCGCGTATCTGGAGACGCGGTGGGGCGGGCACGACACGGTGGGGCTGCTCGGGGGCGTGCAGGAGGTGATGAGGGCCAGATACGATATGCGGTGAAATTCCTGGTCTAGGCAGCAGGTTTCGTCTAACTTATGTCGCGACGTCACGCACGACCAGTCACGATCTCCGCGGAAACACGACGTGAATGCTGTGCTCTCCTTTGTTGCTTTCCGCTCCTTCGACTACTGACCCGTTTATCCCACGTTTGTGCAATAGCACCTCGAGTGAACATTCGTGGTAAGGATATCTATGAGCGACAGATCCTATTTTCAGTCAGTCATCTCCTCGCACGTGATATGAAGGGGCCTGTAAGGATGCCCCTGAAGTCGTAGGTCAAGGTGTCTTATGAGATGAGGGGGCGCTGCCTGTTAATACGGAGATTCACGAAGGGCTAGCCTGTGCGTCAGATAACGCCTTTCTCTTTTTGTATCTCTATTAACCTTCGTGTTGAGGACCCCGGCCTTTGACTTGTGCTGACTCCGCCCCTACAGAGGAGGTCTCTCCTACAGGTGGTGTGGACCGGAAGATGTACGTTATCATTTCAACCACTCAAGTCAGGCAGTGCGATTACTTGATCGCTCTCATCGCCGGACAATTCAGTCTGGGCCAGCGTCTTTTTTGACATTTAACGGAATGCATCAAGCGTTCTGTGCCCAGCACGCTGCAGGCTGTACCCAGCACGCTGCAGGCTGTACCCAGCACGCTGCAGGCTGTACCCAGCACGCTGCAGGCTGTACCCAGCACGCTGCAAGCTGTACCCTGCACGCTGCAAGCTGTACTCTGCACGCTGAAAGCTGTACCCTGCACGCAGCAGGCTGCACCCTACACGCAGATAAGAGGTATTCATTAAGTTGTCTTGTGCTTGCTGTATGACTTGCTCTGGCATGTTATAAGTCTGGTTTCACCATCTCAATCTCAATCCCAACCCCTCCCTCTTCCACTTTATACACCGCGCACGCCGTCTTCTCAATGATGAGCAATGATGAATACCACCACGGCCTTCCAGCCGTACCTCAATCCAACATCACGGTAACCGTGCGTCGAAATATTCCTTTTCTGCGATCGAAGCTAAGATGTCAACAAAAGCCGACGCCAGAAAACCCTGTACGTATTCACGCATCATTGACATATTCATTACCTCACGATATGTGTTCGGAGACAGGTAGAAGGATATCTTGGACTTTCAGGCGACGGTGGCAGTCAAGTTCAAGGATTCGTTGCAAACGATATAGACGAACTTGCAGCCTCCATTGTCAAGGAATGGAAGGAAGAAAGTCCTTTATCGTCCCTTGAAACTGCTCTGTATCTCCTTCACCAAGCCTGCGATCTTAGTCTCAAGGCTCATCATTTTCGAAAAGACACATTGAACAACCTCGCCTTGTCTCTGGTGGCCAAATTCGTTTGGACTGATCAAGCTTCGGCTTTGGATGAGGCCATCAGGTTATTGGAGGGCGCGTCGGGTGCGAAGCAGACTAGTGAGGAGCCAGACAGCGACATCGCAGACAAAAAAGATGCACAAGTGCGTTGACATATGCCATCACGCGTGGCAATCATTCTCATAATCTTCGCAGCACCAGGACTCCTCGCGAGAACCAGATCTCGAGGACGACGACCAACCACTGATCATTACGAATCTTGCTCTTACCACTATGACTGAATTCTGTCAGGCTGCCCCCATCTCGAGTATCGATTCTGCAATATTCCTATTGCGCCAGGCTATTCGACTGCGGGGACCCTCAGACATTGAGCTATGGGCTTCCGTGTGTCGCCTCGCTGGCGCCATTCTTTCACGATGTTTTCATACACGACAGTCTGAGGACTTGAATGAGGCGGTGGCAATCATGCAAGGATATCTACACTCTCCGCTTTTGCCCCATCTTCATCGATCGCAGCTGCTTGCACGGCTTTGCGCTGCTCTTGTCATGAGGTTTATTTTGAAGGGCCAGGATGTTGACTTGGCCGAGGCGACTCATCTGTATGCCCAACAAGTTCGACCAAATCAGCATATTTGGGACGAAGAAGGGTTCGATCTATTTCGGCAGGGTACCGCCATCCTCGAGGAATTCCTATCGTTGGGAAATGTAACCGACCTCGATACCGCTGTCATACTTTTACAGGAATCCCTTGACATGGTGCACGTAGAGCATCCCAAGCGACACATCATACTAGGAAATCTGGCGAACACGCTTTTCATCCGATATCAGCAGACTGGTCGGGATCACGACCTCCAGGACTGTATAGCACTGAATGAAGAGGTCTATAGGCTTCTACCTGTTACACATCCCGATCGTTCAAATTCGTTGAACAACATTGCAGCTGCACTTTCAACGCGATTCGAGCAGAAAGGTCAAGTAGATGACCTCGAGGCGTCAATTTTATATCACCGGGAAGCTCTGACGCTCCGCCCTGCCCCACATCCCGATCATTCCGTTTCGTTAAACAACCTCGGAACTTCTCTTTCAAGGCGGTTCGAGACGATAGGTCAAGTCGATGACATCGAGGAGGCAATTTTATGTCACCGGAAAGCTCTGACGCTCCGCCCTGCCCCACATCCCCATCGCTCTATCTCTTTGCACAACCTCGCTGCCTCGCTTTCGAAGCGATTCAAGCAGAAAGGTCAGGTGGGTGACCTCGAAGATTCAATTTTGCTGAGCCGAGAAGCCCTGAAGCTAGGCGGCCCTGCTCCGCATCCTGATCATTCTTCCTTGTTAAACAACCTCGCAACTATGCTTGAGGCGCGGTTCGAGCAGAAAGGTCAGATGAATGATCTCGAGGAGTCAATCTTGCATCACCGTGCAGCCCTCACACTCTTCCCTGCCCCTCACCCTCGTCGCCCAAGCTCGTTGAACAACCTTGCAAGCGCGCTTTCGACACGATTCAGGCAGATAGGGCAGGTGGATGACCTTGAAGAGGCAACTCTGTACCGCCGGGAAGCTTGCGAGTCTATTACGTACCGAGGCACGAGGAGAGGAGAAGACTATAGTCTTTGCGAGAGCGAGTGGCGCATGTCGCGGTTCTTCCTTCCTACCGCGACATACGCATCCTCGCTCATTCGGTGCTCCTGTCTCCTTTCTTTGATTTCTCCCCCTTAAAAACCAATAAATCCTAGAACAAAGTAAACCCTACCTACTCTCAAACTCCTACTTTCCATTTGCCCGAGCCATGGAACAAGTCATACATGACCCCGCTCTAGAAATCTGCCCAAACTTCGCATCCGTACCGTTTCTAGTCACGCGCAACCACATCATTGCAGCCAACCCGGAATTCACACACGAACAGGTCGCACAGCAGCTCGTCGATGCTTGGACCGAAGACAACCACACGAGGAAAGCCCTCTTCGACCAACAGCAACACGAGCTCCAGGTTGCCAGAGAAGAGGCCGAAAGAATCGCCCAGGAGGAAGAGGATCGTCTACGGGAGGAGCAGCAGCAGAAGGACATTGCCGAGCAGCTTGAGCTAGAGAAGAAGAAACCGAAGCTCAAACCGCTGGACAAGTCCAGACAGGTGGGTGACCACATTGCTGCGCGTCCTTCCGCCTACGCGCTGAACAAACTCGAAAACCACGAATACATCGAGTTATGGTACTTCACGGAAGAAGGTTGTCAGGATGCGGCTGACTACCAGCACACCGTAGCAGACGAAACCTTCGGGTTATCCAAAGTCGACAACTTCCTTGCGCTGCGTGCCGTCTCTGCCTCCAAAGCTTCCAGGCACGCGATCAAGGATATGGACCTCACCTGGCGGCAAATGACCATCGCCAAGAATCTCCTCCTCTCCTACATGGGAAGGTTCAAATGGCCCGACGAATACACACAGAGCCTCGCAGGATTCTTCATCAACATTGAGCTGAGTGACCGGAGAGCCCGGCCCAACGGAGAGAGAACTCTCATCATCTACCAGGCCCGCGTCCGGCGCGAATGGCATGACGCCATCAAACGTAACGAAGCCTTTGACATCTCAGTCATCAACCGAGAGCTCCTGCGGACTATCGCGGACGAAGTCTATGAAACAGTGCGCGCAGAAGCACTCAAGCAGGTCAGTGCAACCCCCCCCCCCCAACCCGCCGCAGAGACATGGCTAACAACCTTTTTCTCCCTCCTCTTGCCAACTACACACTGCCCCGACAACCCATCCGCACACGCAATGGAACACGCCCCCCCCCACACACCATGCCGCCTACGCGCAAATACATGCATACACGCACATCATACACATGCCGCATCGCGCTACACACGCTGCACGCAATGCGACACGCGCGCGGTGCACCAAACCCGGGTCTCCCCCCACCCGCTGCAACCTTGCTACCCCCGCCGTGTATCACACTGCACCCGCTACCTGCCACAATGCGCGTGCCGCATTACTCACCACACACGTCACACACTCGCTCCCCTCCCCAACGCTTCCACCGCACCCGCTGCTCCTACTGCGCTTGCTACACCCGCTACGCCCCGCCACACCTAACAAACCTGCTACACCCGCTACACCTGCGGCGCTTGCTACGCCCGCCACACCCGCTACACCGCTGCACCCGCCACCCCCCCATGTAGGACTCATCACGGTCATCACGCTCCCCTGACCGCGAGCGAGGGCGTCACCATCGCAAGCAGTCACGTCATTCTGGCCTCAGCTCGCGCCCGTCCCGGCACTCACAATCCCGTTCCCCTCCCCGAGCCTCCTCCAGCAAAGCCCCACCCCCCTTTCCTCTGCCGAAATACCGCCTTCGCACGTCTCCCTCCTCTGGCAAAATGTCTTTTCATGCCGGCGCAAGCACCCTCGGCCCCTCAGCCTGCGCCGTATGCCTTGGCCGACACCGGCACAACATCGCACAGTGCAACTCCACCACCCTGTGGGATGGCTCGGACAAGCCGCGATGCCATCGCAACAGCGAGGGCCGCCTCGTCAACCCAGCCGGCCAGCAGCTTTGTTCCAACTGGCAGAGGCCCGACGGCTGCTCCGCCTCCGGGCACGACTCCAAACACGAATGTTCAGGCTGCGGAAAGTCGGATCACGGAGCTCAGCTCTGCCCTCGAACGCAGAAAGAGTAATGGACATACCCCCCTCCGCGCAGACGCCTGGCTCACTACCCTCGCAGCAACTAATCTTCTTAATAAATACCCTCTCCTTCCCTCACGTATTAAATTCGGCTTCAATGCCAGCATACCATCCATCCTTCGTACCTACACCCCCCTAATAACCTGTCAGTCCCTGAGCACGCAGAGGCCTTCTCTCAGATTGTGCAAAAAGAACTCAGCTGCGGGCGCTACATCGGCCCTTTCTCCAGTGCGGAAGTCGAGAGCCTTATCGGCCCTTCCAGTCTTCCCCCATCTCCATGGTACCCAAGCCTGGGAAGCCTGGAAAATTCCGCCTCGTGCAGAATCTTTCCTTTCCGCACCTCCCATCTGAGCACATCTCTTCTATCAACTCGTCTATTGACTCTAATATATACCCATGTACATGGGGCACATTCTCCACCATCTGTCTACTCATTTGGAGGCTTCCTCCAAACTCCCAGGCCGCAGTACGAGACGTCTCGGAGGCCTACCGCTCCATCCCAATCATTCCAGAGCAATGGCCGGGCCTGGTGGTCCGCCTCGAAGGCCAAGACAGATTCGCCATCGATACATGTGACTGCTTCGGCCTCGCATCAGGTGCTGGCATATATGGTGAAGTCGGAGACGCCGGGGCCCAGATCTTTCGCGCATCCGGAATTGGCCCCTTATCAAAATGGGTCGACGACCACATCTTCTTCCGCATCTTGCGACAATATCTCGAGGAGTACAACAGCATGCGGAAGCGCGCGAGCCTCAGAATTGCAAGCAACGGTGGCAGGCGGCACGATGGAGGGCGCATTTGGTACCGTGGCGAATTCATGCCCGATGGCCGGCCCGAGGAGTTTGACGAGGACATGCAGGAACCAATACATGATCTCTCGGCATCCTCGCCAAGACCTCCCGCAGACTCCCTCTACACATACAGCATTGCTGATGTCGATCGTGTTTCAGGTCCACTGGGATATCGCTGGGAGACCTCGAAAGACATCCCTTTCTGCAACACCCCTCTCTTCATCGGATTCGAATGGGACCTGGTTGCGCGAGAAGTGGCAATACCGCACGCCAAGAAGCAAAAATATCTTGAGGCAATCGCGACCTGGCAGAACCGCCGAACGCACACGCTTGAGGAGGTACGCAAGATCTATGGCAAGCTGCTTCACGCCTCCCTGGTGGTCACAGCCGGACGGGCTTACCTCACAAGGCTGGAAGCGATGCTCAAACTCTTCGATAGTCGTCCTTTCATGCCACGCACCCCTCCTGGAGGCACTGCAGCGGACCTGGACTGGTGGCACGACAAACTCAGTCAATCGCTCCTCTCCCGGGCTATCCCCGGCCCCTGTGAGCTCCACGACCCCCACGCCTTTTCTGACGCCAGCTCTGGGGTTGGCATTGGCATTGTCATCAACGGACACTGGCGTGCCTGGCGGCTACTCCCCGGCTGGGATGCCGAAAAGCGAGACATTGGCTGGGCGGAAGCGGTCGGCTTCGAGCTCCTCATCCGAACACTTGCCCCATCCGCTGCACCGGGCCTTCACTACAAGGTTTACGGGGACAACCGTGGCATCGTCGAAGGGTGGTGGAAAGGGCGCAGTCGTAACCAGCCCACCAACGAAATCTTCAAGCGAATACACAACCTCGCAGAGGCTGCTAGATGCACTTACCACACACGCTACGTCCCGAGTGCAAGCAACCCCGCTGATGGTCCCTCCAGAGGTGTTTACCCGCCGCATTGCTTCCTCCTCCCAGCAACACCCATCCCTATTGAACTCCGCCCCTTCCTCGCAGAGTTCGATTCCAGCCCTCTCCCCGCTGAACGACGCCTTTGTCGAGAGAATACTCCCGCAGCGAGACCCCCCAGATCTCAGAATAAATGTGCTGCCGACCACGCTACCAACCACCAGCTTGAGCAGCAGGGTCTCGAACTCCTCGCAACCAGCCAGACCTGGCACACGGAAAGATAGATGGAGTGCACAGCTCTCCAGTCCGTCCCTCCCCCTCGCTGCATCCCTCGTCTCATTATGCTGACAGCCTCATTTTCCCCCTCCCTTGCTTCGTACAGCAGTCGCGCAACCTGTCCCTTCCCCCACAAGGCAGCGAGCGCCACAACCCTATCACCCAGACCTCACCCCGAACCTGTCAACCCTCCGCCCACACGTCCTGAACAGCCAGCGATTACTACGCTGGCGCCCGCTCCTAAACTCACGATCCACTCTCGACGACTCCGGCCGGCCCACAAACCTCACCCAAGCAGACATGCAGCGCATCCAGGACGTGATCATTCATGCCTGGTCAGGCGCCACAATTGAAACATATGGCACTGGCCTCCTCACCTTCCACGTCTACTGTGACGCGAAGGCCATTCCAGAGATCCAGCGTGCCCCCGCCAGCCCAATACTCATCTCTGCTTTCATCTCAGCCCTCGCCGGCTCATATTCCGGAAGCGCAATCAAAAACTACGTCTACGGTGTCCGCGCATGGCACATACTGCACGGAGCCCCCTGGAAACTAAATGAGGATGAAATTGAGGCCCTCATGAAGGCTTCGATGCACACAGCCCCGCCACCTCCCGGCGCAAGAAACGGAGGCCGTACACCCCTCATACATGGCTTCGCTGAAGGAACACCTCAACATGTCCAATCCTATCGATGCGGCAGTGTTTGCGTGCCTGACCACCACCTTCTACACCGCGGCAAGGCTCGGAGAATTCACCATACGGCGATTAGGAGGCTTTGACCCACTCACCCACGTCAAGCCATCTGATGTCAGCGACCAGCAGGATGCACGGGGTAACCAGGTCAAGTCATTCCGCCTCCCGCACACGAAGACTTCTCCCACCGGAGAGAGTGTACAGTGGGGCAAGCAGAACGGTCCCACGGACCCTGATGCTGCTTTCGCAAATCACCTCGCCATCAATCACCCACCACCACAAGGACCGCTCTTTGCATACAAATGGAAGAATACACACCGGGCACTCACCAAGACCAAGTTCCTTGCGCGGCTAGCAGAATCCTCGAAAGCGGCAGGCCTTGACCCGCTCCAAGGCCACGGCATTCGCATCGGAGCTACACTCGAGTACCTACTGCGTGGCCACTCCTTCGAAGTGGTGAAGCAAATAGGCCGCTGGTCTAGCAATGCGTTCACTGGCTACCTCACGAAGCACGCGCAAATCCTTGCACCTTACCTCCAAGCCACCCCCGAAGTACATGAAGCAGTTGTCCGCTACACGATGCCGCCTCTGCGCTAGGCACACCACGTAAGCAGCATCCCGCCTCCTACTACCAAGGGAATCCGCGGCTCACCGCATGCGTCGTCGGGCTCCTACCACAGCGGGATCGCAGCTTGCCCCGTCTTCCTTGGAGTCCATCTTAGGGGCCGGAAAGCACCCACGCTTTCGCCCACCCATGCCCTCGTAGTTTACTCATGTACCCGCCTCGCATAATCACACAGTTTGCGCCTCCAGCGTCATCGCAAAGATTGCGAGTCTATTACGTACCGAGGCACGAGGAGAGGAGAAGACTATAGTCTTTGCGAGAGCGAGTGGCGCATGTCGCGGTTCTTCCTTCCTACCGCGACATACGCATCCTCGCTCATTCGGTGCTCCTGTCTCCTTTCTTTGACCCGCCCGCCTCTCCCGCGAAGTCAACATGCCAAGCAGGCAACATCACATTGACTTCGAACCTCGCTACATGATCTCCCCCGCACCAGTAAGTACTTAGCCCTGAAGATCGTGTCACCTCGGTACCTCGGGCTGCGCTGCGAGGTATCCCTCCCGCCCTCGCAGCTTGCCCCGTCTTCCTTGGAGTCCATCTTAGGGGCCGGAAAGCACCCACGCTTTCGCCCACCCATGCCCTCGTAGTTTACTCATGTACCCGCCTCGCATAATCACACAGTTTGCGCCTCCAGCGTCATCGCAAAGACTTACGACTCTGCCCTGCCTCATATTCCGATCATCCCGTAGCTTTGACCAACCTGGCAAGTGTGCTTTTGACGCGGTTCGACCAGCAAAGTCGGGTAGAAGACCTCGAGGAGGCGATTCTGCTGTGTCGGCAATCCCTCGCACTCTGTCCTGCCCCGCATCCCCACCGTTGTGTTATATTGCACAATCTTGCACATGCGCTTTTGGAGCAATTCGGGCAAAAAGGTCAGGTCGATGACCTCGAAGAGGCGATTGTTCATAACCGGGAAGCTCTGATGTTCCAGCCTGCCCCACAATCTGATTGTTCTCTGACCCTGAACAACCTCGCAAGTGCACTCTCATCGCGATTCGAGCAAAAAGGCCAGGTCGATGACCTCGAGGAGGCAATTGTTCATCACCGGAAAGCTTTGACGTTCCAGCCTGCCCCACATCTCAATCGTTCTATGACGCTGAACAACCTCGCAAATGCACTTGCTAAGCGATTCAAGCAAAAAGGACAGGTAGATGACCTCGAGGAGGCCATTTTGCATCTTCGGGAAGTTCTGATACTCCGCTCTGCCCCACATCCCGATCGTGCCCAAGCATTGAACAACCTCGCAAATACACTTTCGCTGCAGTTCGAGCAGAAAGGTCAAGTGGATGGCATCGAGGAGGCAATTTTGCATTTTCGTGAAGCCCTCGAACTCTGTTCTACCTCACATACTGGTCGTTCTCTCCTGTCACACAATCTCGCCAGCGCTCTTTCGACGCGATACGAGCAGACAGGTCAAGTGGATGATCTCAAGGAAGCAGTCTCGTTTCAACAGGCAGCCTTCGCGTATCTTCCTGCTTCAAATCCTCAAAGATGCCGGACTCTAGCAGCCCTTGGATTCTATTTATGTCAGAATTCTGGCTCCGGTGACAAATCTTTTCTGGACACGGCCATGAATGCATTTCGTGATGCGGTGACATCTGAACCAGGACCTTTACTAGAACGGTTACAGGCCGCCAAACAATGGTCGATCTCTGCAGACGATGTCAAACATGCGTCTGCCTTGGAGGCATATCAAGCCGCTGTACAGCTCTTGCCACAGGTCGCGATGCTCGCTTCGGATGTCAAGTCACGTCATCGACTACTTGCTGACCAGCTGAGCGGTGCACTCTCCAGCCGAGCTGCAGCTTGTGCTATCGGCTTGGGTGAGTTTGAACAGGCTGTCGAGATGCTGGAAGAGGGCAGATCTGTCTTTTGGTCATACGCCTTGCGGCTTAGGACCTCCTTGGAGGACCTCCAGCTTGCCTGTCCAGAACTTGCGCAAGAGCTGCGGGAGAACGCCCGGACTATCGAGCAGGGCTCGTTTCGTGAGGGTCCCATCACGATTCGCGCTAATATGGAATCAGTGATGTCGATGGAGACCGAGGCAGTACAATATCGTCGGCAGAACGAGGACTGGCTATTGACACTGGAAAGAGTTCGAGCCTTGGAAGGCTTCGAAGGATTTATGCGTCCGAAGAAACTAGCGTCATTGCAGAGGGCTGCGGCTCGAGGTCCCGTCGTTCTGCTCAATGTCACTGTGTCTTCATGTGATGTGCTGATAGTCACATCGACCACTGTGGACCATGTTCCACTTGACACCAAATTGACTGTCCGGGATGTATTAATCCTTGCCAACTCCATAGTCTCCATAACCCGTGGGTTCGCTTCATTCACGAGTCAATTCCAATCTCCTCTGGAATCCCTCATGACAAAGGCTGAAACCTCTCGCGAACTTTTGCTCAGTGCGGCGCAGGGCCGGCACTTTGGAAGACGTCAGAAGGCGCCTCTTCGAGATGCTGATGATGTCTTCCGTGCTGTTTTAGCAATACTCTGGACGATTGTAGTCCGTCCGGTGATTCGTCATTTGAGACTCGAGGTAAGACTATTTTACGAGACACCTACACGCTCGATACTCATTTACTCGCGCAGAAATCTGACTCGCCTCCACGCGTGTGGTGGTGCCCAACCGGTCCATTTGCTTTTCTCCCCATACATGCAGCAGGCATATATGCACCTGGTACAAAAATGGGAGCCGTCGAGAATGCATCCGATTACATGGTGTCGTCCTACGTGCCTACGCTGAATTCTCTCCTCACTCCCCTGCCTGCGCCGAATGCAGACCCATTCAAGATGCTGATCGCCATACAGCCCGAGACAGAGGGCCAGGTCACATTAACCCAAACCCGTGAAGAAATGCGACAGATCGAGAGACACGTACATGCCTCTTCTCTCATCAAGTTTGGTTCTCTTGACGCTCCGCCATCTGAAGTAGAGGCGGTACTCTCTCATCTCCCTCGTGCTTCCATCGCCCACTTTGCATGCCACGGAATTCAGGATAGATTCAATCCATTAGAAAGCACGCTTCTCCTGGATGGTCAGTTGAAGGTTTCTACGATTATGGCGCAGTCCCTGCCAAATGCTTCCTTGGCTTTTCTCAGCGCATGTCAGACCGCGATGGGGGACGTGACTGCTCCTGATGAAGCCATGCATATTGCAGCGACGATGTTGTTCTCTGGGTTCCGCGGAGTGGTTGCCACGATGTGGTAGGTCCTATTCTCCCTCCACCCATCCCGAGCTCGGCGATGCTTATCGTACACTAGGTCAATATATGACATCGACGGGCCCAAGATCGCGAATGAGTTTTATGGTCACCTCTTCAAAGGAATTGAGAAAGGCTCGTCCCCTGATACTACGGAAGCTGCTCGCGCACTTCATCTCGCTGTCAACAAGCTGCGTTCAGACTGTGATAATCGGTCCTTCGCACGCTGGGTACCATTCGTGCACTATGGGCTGTAGTCGATCGGCGTGAGGGCGGGAGGTTCGGACAGACAATCTAGTTGCTTTGTGCTTGTGCTGTTTGTAATGCGGGTCACCTTGCGCGTGTGATGATGTGATCGCCATATGACTATGTTTTCTCCAGAGCTGCCTGTTTGATGTGGTTAGATTCTCCTTCTTGCTCGTGTATTCTCCTCTTGCTCGTGTATCTCCCTCTGCGATTTCACGTTGGACTAGTCTCACAGGTCTGTACGTATGTGTGCGCTGTCGCTACATGCTATCTACGGCGTTGGCACCAACCCCAGTATGTTTCTTCCTGATCTCCGATCTCTCCGTGTTTCCTCCCGTTTTCCGTTTCCTCGTCCTTTCTCTCTCTTGCTTCCTTCCATCCTGTATGGGTTTTCGCGGCTCCAATGTTCCTCCTGCACTGTGTGTACCATGTTCAGATGGGACTACTGCTGCAAGTCCAGGGATCGCCTTCAAAGCGCAGCGCGTTCTGATCCCACTTATGTCCAGCTCGTGACACTGTAGTATGTCGATCGCATGGTACGAGGACATCACAGTACTATCTATTCATGTGTATACTGTCAGAGGAGCACCAAAGACATGATTTGCGTCTAAATTAGGGACCAAGCAATGCCGAAGAGGTGGGCGGGGATCTCGATCTGGAGACGCGGGGTGGGCGGAGCGGGGGTGGCGATGACGCAGTTGATGACAAAGCACATCCCTCCTGCTCCCCGATATAATGTGCGAGCCCCGCATCTCCCCAATGTCGCCCTCGATCCCCACACATGCCGCCCGCCGCCGCCAACAACAACGCCACCAGCCCCGGCGACAGCGTGGACGACGACGCTGACCTCTCCCACACGCTGCACTCCTCCGCATCCTATGTCTACCCCGTCCGATCTCTCCTCGGCACGCACATCCAGCCCGCACCTGCACAAGCATCGTCCGCCTCATTCTCTTTCTTGCAGCCCGCCTCGCCTCTGCATCCTCTGACCGCCAGCAATCCATCTGGCTCTCACCAGATCAGATCCCACGCGCGGAGTCGCTCCGCCGATCGCCCTCGGGCGTCGCCTCGCCAGCCCTTGGCGCGTCCCCTGAGCTCAGAACACATCCGCTCGTCATCCCGCAAAGACCCCTCCGAAGGCTCGACTCCAGAAATTATTCCCTCCAAGTCTTCCTCCCTCCGTCGTAAGAAGAAGAAACGCGCCGCGCTCAGGGACTCTTCACCCAACTACCGCCACTACCCGCGCGGACCGGCCCAGGGCCTTTCCTCCACCCCCTCTCCACCCGCCATCCTCAGCCCACAGCCAACCACCTCCCAGCCGATCAACCTCGAGCGTGCCCTCCTCCGTGGACCGACCGGCGAGCACCTCACCGCGGACGGCCGCACCGACAGCCCGCCCGCGTTCCACCCCCGCCGGCCCCCGCGCTTCGCGGAACTCGCCGCCGACGCGTTCGCGGACCCTATCGAGGTCTGCGCGCCCGCCCGCGCGGCGTCGCCCCCGTGCGCGGTCACGGACCCCGAGATCGTGCACCTGCCGCCGCTCCCGTCTGCTACTTCGCGCCCCGGGAGCGTCTATTCGCGCGGTAGCGGCTCGCGGTATGGCGATGGATCGTCGGAGGCGGCGTCCTCTCGCGCTTCCAGATCGAGCCCTCGCAGGGACGCGCCTTCGACGCGTCATGCCGCCAGTATTGGCGGCGGCGGCGACAGCCAGTACCCCTCGCGCTCGTCGAACGTCTCGTCCAATTCAAATCCATCGTCCAACTCGAACCCTTCGTCGAACTCGAACCCGTCGTCAAACTCGAATCATTGGTCGGGACAGCATTCGAGTCGACACTCGTCCATCGAGGAGCACCCGGTCGCGGTTCGCTTCGAGCATACGGAGGTAGACGGTCATCACGTGATCATTGGCCGAGAAGGCAAGCTACGTCAGTGCGAGGATGAGGTCGGTGTCTTTCTAGGTCCGGCGTGTCCAGTCTTCTCACATCGTTTCTCACAGCCCATCCGCACGCCCGGCGCCGTCCAAGGCTTCGGCGTCCTCGTCGCACTCCAAGACGACCCGGACTCCGAGACGCTCGTCGTGCGCCAGGTGTCCGAAAACGCGACTGAGCTCCTCGGGCTCTCGCCAAAGTACCTGTTCTCGCTGCCCTGCTTCACGGACGTGCTCCCCGACTCGCAGGTCGACGTTCTGTGGGACAACATTCAGTTCTTGGCGGACCCCGACGCGGGCGGCGAGGACGAGGACGAGAGCCCGCACGTGTTCTTGTTGAGCGGGTGGGGCGAGCCCGGGAGCGTGATGCAGAGCGAATTGGAGGGCGCCGCGGGGGGCGGGGCCGAGAGGGACAGGTTCCGGCGGCGCGAGTGGTCGTGCTGGTGCGCGGCGCACCGGCCGCGGCGGCACGCGTACGCGCCGAGCCCGCCCGCGTCCGCGACTTCTGCTTCCGCGTCCGCTTCCTCGACCTCGTCTTCGTCCGCGTCCCCAGAGCCCGGGTCCGGGAGCGCGTCGCCGCCGCCTTCTGCGAGCACGGTCTCCGACCTGATCATCCTCGAGTTCGAGCTCAAGGTCGACGTGTTCAACCCGCTGTACCCGAACGCGAGCAACCTCACGTCCGAGGCGGTGTCCGCGATGTCGTCGCCGCTGAGCAACGGGTCCGTGTCGGCGGGGGGCAGCACGGTCGGGAGCACGGACGCGAGCAGCTCGACGCTCGTGTCCACCGCGGGCGGGAGCGTGCGCGCGTCTGGTGCCGGTGCCGGTGCTGGTGCCGGTGCAGGTTTGGGTGTGCGGGCGGGCCAGCCGCGCCCTGCGCCGGACAGTGCGACGGCGTCGACGCTGACGCTGACAGAGTCTGCAACCGATGGGTCGGGGTCGGGCGAGACGCGGCCGAGCAGCGTCGACGGGGGTGCGGGCGACGGGGCCGACGGCGGGCGCGCGGAGGTGGGGGACGAGGACGAGGACGAGGACGAGGAGTGGCGCCCGAGCGCGGAGGACATCATCGAGAGCACGACGAACCAGGCGAGGCCGCTGCCGGCGCTGGAGCGTATCCGGAAGATGCGCACGACGCCCGCGGGACCTGGGGGCGGGGCGCGCGGGCGGCGCGGAGCGAGGGGCACGGCGGGCGGGGGGAGCGTGGGGACGATCGGGATGATGGACGTGTTTGCGGTGATGGCGCAGATCAACGAGCAGCTGGGCGCGGCGGGGGACCTGGTGGGGTTCCTGAGCGTCGTGGTGGGGATCGTGAAGGACCTGACGCAGTTCCACCGCGTGCTGGTGTACCAGTTCGACGAGCGGTGGAACGGACAGACGGTCGCGGAGCTGGTGGATTGGAGTCAGACGCGGGAGCTGTATAGGGGGTTGCATTTCCCCGCAGGGGATATTCCGGCGCAGGTGCGTTGGCGGTTTATCATCGCGAGGCGGCGGAGTGCAGGCTGAATTCGTTCCTCTTTGTTTGGGCGGGCGACGAAGGCGCGACACTTGTATACCCTTAGTGAGTTTGATCGCTGTCGCTGTATGCGTCTGATAGAGCCACTGCGCTGACGGGCGCACGACGCGGAACGAACGCGAGGACAGATCGGATGCGCCTGCTGTATGACCGCGAGCAGGTGACAGCGCGGATCGTGGTCCGGAGCCCCGAGGATCTGGAGACGCCTCTGGTCCGTCTTTGCGCTCACTCCCCCTCGTCCGACCTAATGTTGTATGGCAGAACATGACGCATTGCTATCTCCGCGCGATGAGCCCGATCCATCTCAAGTGTGATTATCCCTCGTTTGTTCGATCGGTTGTCGTTTGGCTGTCGTTTACGCTCGCTCACGTCTGACTTTCTTCCTTTTTTTTTTTTTTTTGGTTTGGGTGGGTCGGGTGCGAATGTAGATCTCGGAAATATGGGCGTGCGCTCGTCCATGTCCGTCGTACGTCGCTCGCTGGCTGCGCCTTGCTCACCGATGCTCAAGTCGCTTTTTTTACACCTCGAATGGGTGCCTTCGACGGCCGTCGGCGGCCCCCTCGCAGTCGATCATGGCGTTCGGGTCGCTGTGGGGGCTCGTGGCGTGCCACTCGTACGGCCCGTGCGGGATGCGGGTGTCGTTCCCCGTGCGCCAGATGATGCGGCTCCTGAGCGACTCGATCTCGCGGAATATTGAGCGGCTGAGCTATGCGCAGCGGCTGCACACGCGGAAATTGGTGAGTAGGGAGCGGTGGGGATCGGCGAGTCGCTGATACATTGCCGCTCTCTTCCTGTCGTTCGTCCCACCGCGTCTCTTTGCCGTGCGTCCGACCGCATCTCCACGTCGTTCGACGCTTCGTCTAGTTCAACACACTGTCGTCGGATCAGCATCCGGCGGGATACATCGTGTCGAACCCCGACGACCTCCTTGGCCTGTTTGACGCCGACTTTGGCGTGATCGTGATCGGCGGTGGCGCGAAGATTCTGGGGCCGAACCAGCACGGACAAGAGGTGCTCATCATGGCGGAGTACCTGCGGCTGAAGCAGTTCAACGTGATCCAGGTGTCGCAGGCAGTAACAGAGGACTTCCCGGACCTGCAGCTGTCGAACGGGCTTGAGGTGATCGCGGGGCTGTTGTACGTGCCGCTGTCGAGTGGCGGGAAGGACTTTATTGCGTTTCTGCGCAAGGGTCAGCCGCGGGACGTGCGGTGGGCGGGGAGGCAGTCGCGGGCGGACGGCCGCGGGGACGAGAAGACGTCGCTGGAGCCGCGCAAGTCGTTCAAGGTGTGGTCCGAGACGGTCGCGGGGCGGTGCCGGCAGTGGTCGGACGAGCACCTGGAGACGGCGGGCGTGCTCGCGCTCGTGTACGGCAAGGTGCGTCTGGCAACATCTCGTGCGCGACGGTCGCGTGCGCTGACGGTCGTGCGCGCGCAGTTCATCGAGGTGTGGAGGCAGAAGGAGACCGCGCTGCAGACGACGCAGCTGACGAATTTGTTGCTGTCAAACGCCGGCCACGAGGGTATCGTCTCCTCGTCTTCGCTATGTGCGTGGTCTTTGCTGACGGCTTGCGGGGTTCCAGTGCGGACGCCGTTGAACCATATCATCAAGTAAGCGCCGGTTTTAGGTTCTTGGCGGAAGGAGCAGTGCGTTGACGCTCGAATCGCGGCAGCTGCCTTGAACTTGCGTTGAATGGAGCTCTGGATCGGGAGACGCGGGAAAACTTGAGCCAGTCGCACGCCGCGTCGAAGGTACGTCCGTCACAGGCAGGCCGGGATGAGTGGTACGCAGATTACGACGTTCCTCGCAGAGCTTGCTGTTCACGATCAACGACCTCCTTGTATGCGCTTTTTTTGTTGATTTTGAAGAGAAAGCGACCTGACGCGCTTTCCCTAGGACCTGACGCGTCTCGAGAGCGGCCAGGAGACGTCGTTCAACGAGCCGTTCGACCTGCCCACCGCGATCGAGGAGGCCACGAGCTTGTACAAGCAGGAGGCGGCCCGCCGCGAGCTGCGGTTCAGGCTGGACCTGATGGGCGGGCCGTTGAGGGTCATGGGCGACTCGAGCAAGATCCGCACGGTGGTGGCGAACCTGACTGCCAACGCTCGTGCGTCGACGTGCTGTCGTTTCTGTTTTACGTCGCTAACGCTGACTGCTGTCGGTCCCAGTCAAATACACGCAGTCCGGCGAGATCGCCATCACGTGCCAGGCGTTCGAAGAGCCGCAGGGCCTGAGGAACCCAGGACAGATCGCGGTGGAGATCATCGTTGCGGACACGGGCTGCGGGATCCAGGAAGGCAAGTTGGAGAGCATCTTCCGCGAGTTCGAGCAGGTGGAGTCGGCTCTGCCGAAGACGGGCAGCGCGCCCGGCCTCGGTACGTACGCGTTTTTCGATCCGTGGCCGCGCGTGCGTGTGTGCTGAAGACGGCGGGCGGCGCAGGGCTCGGGTTGGCAGTCGTGGCCCGGATCGTGGAGCAGCTTGGGGGACAGCTGCGCGTCGACTCGAAGGTCGGCGTCGGGAGCCGGTTCTCATTCTTGATCCCGTTCAGCGTCGCGTCGAACGACGCGGAGCGTGGCGTCTCGCCGGCTGTGACCCGCGCGTCGTCGATCCAGCGGGGGAGCAGCCACGGCTCCGTGAGCAGCCTCGAGGTAGATACCATCGTCGACGCGCTTTCGAGCGCGTTGTGCAGCCCCAGCTGCCCCGCGCCGCGGCTGGCGTCGCCCGCCCGCAAGCCCGGAACGTTCCCCATCGCGGACTCTGGGACGCCGGTGCGGCCCGTCAAGGTGGACCAGTACGAGATGGACGCGGTGAGGCGGCCAAAGTCGAGCGAGAAGCCGCCGTCGCCCGCGTTTGATGGGAAGTTAAGGGTGCTGATCGTCGAGGTACTTACTCAAGGCAGGTCTTGGTTTCTCGCGTCACTGATGTTTGCTTTTTAGGACAACGCTATCAACCGGACGATCCTCGCCAAGCGGCTGACTCTTGATGGACATGCTGTCGTCAACACCACCAACGGACAGGAGGGGGTCGACATGATCAGGTCGGACAAGGAGTTTGACTGCATCCTCCTGGACGTCCAGTGAGTCGTGTCTGCCTCGGCTCCTTCGCGTGAATGACTGACACCGCAAGCGCAGGATGCCCATCTTGAACGGCTTTGAGGCCACCGAACGCATCCGGAACCTCGAAAAGTCGAGCCCATTCCCCAAGCGGCGCGTCTCCCACATCCTCAACGGGCGGATCCCCGTGTTCGCCGTCTCGGCGTCCCTGCTGGAGCGCCAGCGCGACGAGCTGGCCAACATCGGCGTCGACGGGTGGATCCTGAAGCCGATCGATTTTAAGCGGCTGAGGGCTATCTTGCGCGGCGTGACGGACCCGCGGCAGCGCGAGCGCGACGAGTACACGGTCGGGCATTGGGAGATTGGCGGGTGGTTCCCGCGGTCTGGCGGGGTTGGCTCGGAGGTGGACAAGAGCGCCGCCGTGAGCAGGAAGCTGGAGGCCGAAAGCGGAGCCGTCGGCGCGCGCGCGGTCTTTGCTGCACCGGCGCACTAGGGGCGAGAGACTTTTCACGAAAAGCAATGGACGTGTCGGGTGCTCCGCGATGCGTCCTCCCGCAGATTCAGACATTCAAGTTATCGGACCTTTTTCCGTCTTGTTGCACGCTGTCGTCTGCTTCCTGTGTCTTGGTGTCATGATTCCCAAGCAGTTCTGCGTTTCGCGTTTCGGATCGGGCGCACTGTGTTCCGTCAGTGCGTCGCCGACTCGCCATACTTACCTTGCGCGGCGCTTCCCCATCTCAACTCATCGAAGCCTACGCGCTTTTCTTATTACTTGTCTGCTGGATGTTTCTTCTAGATGCGTAGGCCGCAGGAGGCGCTGACTTGTGACCACTATTGATGGAGCTCGATGGGGTATCAACCATCTTTCGGATTCAGTCACTCGTCTCTTCGTCTTGAACGCTATAATCGACACCGAAGATGGCACGTAGTGGAGTGTTGGGAGCGGGTTTATCAAAGAAGCCGTCATATGTAACACTACTGTCAATAGTACTACATCGTGTCCGCCTGTCCCATGAAGAGGTCATTGTCTTGTACGATTTCGTATTCATGTGCCGGAGACATAATCAATGGGGAGCATGCAGTCAAACTGAAGGGATTAAATAAGTTGATTAATATCGTTTAATGGATCCAAGCCGGCCTTCTATTTTCGCTGAGCATTTATACGAGCTATGAATCCGTCTGGGCGCTCGCGCTCGCCTCTGCGGAAACTTGAGAACTTGATCTGAAAGTTTGATCAATGATTCGCCTCGGAATATACTAGAACTCCTTTTATTCCACCAAATCGATATTGAACATATTGAAGTTCATACTGTCAACAAGAGAAAACTGCAGGTTAGAGATCCAGAAGGGACTGGACATAATTGACACTTACAGCTTGAATATCAGTGGCAGATCGGATCGATGTTCGCACTTTTCCACTCGATTCAATCTTGGGCAGGATGAATGAAAATGACCTCGCCCGAGGACGCGGAAATACATTATACCATATAACAATGTCTCTGTAAGCGTGCGGCAGCCGAGTCATGCCATCAACCCATATCTTTGAATGGGATACTTTGACGATTCGAAGATGTCGCCGATGAATTGTAGAGGCTAGCTTGGGCCTTGGTGGGGATGGATAGAGTCACAATGCTTATGGAGCATCACTTTGCAAAAAGGACTACAGATAGATGGATCACCAGCTCCGGTGTGTTCACAGGGATGTCAAGAGAGACGGCGACGAGAGCTTTCGAGGACGTCTCGATGTAGGTCGTATTAGTTGGGTCGAGCACTTGTGTCGAGGATAATCACTATTGAGGTCACACGCACCTGAGGGTCCGGGCCTTGCGCGCCTTGATCACTATGCGTACACTTGCAGACCTCGTCGATATCTGGGACTGACATGGTCGACACTGGGGCGCTGAACCGTCAGATGGCCGTTGCGATTCCGCTGTTGACGGCGGCAGTGCGCGGCGGGCGGCTCGATCCAGCCTGTTGTAGCTACGCGTGACGTCACGCGTTGGTGACAATTGTCTTCTGCTGCGAGACTGGCACACTGGAAATGCTGAAAATGTACCTTTCTGGAAGGTCCAGTGAATCTACTGGAAAACTGGGAACTTGTGCACTGGAACCCGCTGGAAAGTACCCATATAAGGCAATTCCAGCGTTCCAGCCACAATAGGGAAAGTACCGATGACTTTGCACCGAGCGTATCTGTCGCTTGTAGGTGGTGGGAAGTAATTGGGAATGCGACGCATCAACAAACAACTTTGATGGGAGCAAAGAGCACTTGCAACCGCATTTCGGACGGAAGTTTCTTCATCACCTTTTTATCATCTCACTTCCGCATCCAGGGTGTATTACTGTTTCGGTATGGCAGCCTGCGCGATTGTAACGATGCCTCTCGTGTCTTGAGCACTCGTCATGTATTGGTAGCAAAGTCATCGTCGTTCCAGTGCATACACGGACATGTTTGATATGTCATGTACTCTGTAATTTGGTCTGTTGCCGTCGCCGCTCGTGGTGTGGGCAATGCTCTGCCTATCCGCCTCTCCTCGATGCTTGGATTCGAGAGCGATTCTTTGAGCAGTCAACGTCAACCGCGGCCTACATATGGCATATCGGTCGCCCTGTTCATTCACAGTCAGCGACCATTAAGATCACAGAGCCAATGATCTCAGGGTGCCAGGAGGCAACAGAACAGGCCAGGAAGACGGGTGGAATGTAGGCTACGCACATGATGTTGAGCGATAACACCGTCACGGTGTTGGGAAGCGCGGCGACCGAGACGATCTGTGCAGCCGCGTAGGCGGGATCCATGGTGTCTTCAGGCACCACCTGCCCGTTCGGCTGGAGGTGCATGACGGCGGTGCTCGAGGGTGCGCCCGAGAATTGGTTGTTGGAGGCTGTGGATATAGCTGTATTGGCATTTCCTGGAGTCACGCGTCAGATGTTATTATGTGTTTTTCTGTGCCGACCCAGCATCACGCCGAGACGCTCTGTGCCAAGGCAGGCTGGGGGAGAAAGTTTTTCGTGCACCGAGTTTGACGTACCGATATCAATCTGCGTGCAGGTTATGTTGTGTGTACGGCCGTCCAGGGCGGTGCATTTGGTGAGCCCCAGGATCGCATGCTTCGCAGTCGTATAAGCGACCGAGTGTGGGCGCGGCATGTGGGCGGAAAGCGAGCCGTTATTGATGATGCGGCCTAAGGAAGCGGAGTTGGAGCCGGCGTGTCGACTTTGGGCGCGCCAAGGGGAGGCGGCGGGGATACGCACCTCCTTGAGGGGTTTGGCCCTTGAATATGCGCACGGCCTCGCGAGTGCAGAGGAAGGGGCCGATGACGTTTGTGCTGAGTATAGCGTTGAAGAGGTCAAGAGAAAATTCTTCGGTGGGTGTGGCTGGAGCACTGATGCCAGCGTTCTATCGTGGACGCTGTTTAGCGTGCCATCGAGAACATGAATGGACGCACATTAAATAGCATATCAAGTCGGCCTGCCGGCAATTCAGAAACGAGGGCACTTTAGAGCGTGAAGGGCACTCACCAAAGCCATCCATTGTCTTCTGAAAAAGGCCCTTAACGAAATCTTCGTTCGTGATATCCCCCTCAGCTACAAGAAGCTTGTCATCTTCGGCCGGCAGGCCGACAGCTTTACGCGCATCGATGCAGAGCGCGCGGGTTTCCTGCAGCTGAGCCTCCCTCCGCGCCGTCAGCGTGAGTGACCAGCCCGCCTGCGAGAGTGCGATTGCCGTCGCACGACCGATTCCTGGCCATGAGAGTGAGCGCTGCGTCGTCTACGGTTGAGATGCAGGAGTCACCGGACGATGAACCGGTGATGACCGCGACTTTGCCTTGACCTGACATTTTCTCCAGGGTGAGTGTGTGGCTTGAACCAAACCTCTTACCTGGTCTGTATCGATGGTTATCCGCCGTGTTGCGAAAAATGTGTCTGCATTATCTGGCGTCATCGTCTGACCAGCGCTGTAGTGGCGACGCCAAAAGTCAACCGGTCCGCTCGGATGTTCGGACGAATGATGCCGGACACGCTTGCCGAAGACGACCTCGTCGACTTTCTCCAACAGCCTCTCGTCAAGTCACTCCTCGCCATCCATCCAAATGATATCCTTGCATCCGAGGTATTTCAGTGTCCGGATACCTGGAAGCCTTGGTGGACGTGGGCGGCCGTGCCCTCCCCTGATGGAGAGTCCCCTTGGATATCATTGCTGCGCGTAGCGCGCGACAAAAGCGAATCCTTTCTCGACGTGAGTTGTTTGCCCTTAGGATCCCTTTCGTGCGTTTCCACGAGCTTCACGTCTACTCTCATCAGGAAGAACATAAAAATTCCACATATATTCCACCAGCACTCTTAGACTTGGTGAAGGCTGCGACACGTCTGCAGTTAAACCGTACCCCAGTGAATTGGTCGGCGCAGAATGAAGTTTTCGTCTCGAAGGCGGCTATAGATAATACCTTTCATTCACCTCATCCAAGTACGTTTTACTCAGGCATTTTTTGAGGAAGCCGGGTTCGGATGGCAGAAAATACTCATACAGATCGTGATCAGCCGGTCCTTCATTGATACTCGCTGAAGACAGCAAACGTCAAGTGGCGTGGAAGACATCTGTCCATCGACTGTCACCACAATCAGACAATGCGAATATCAAACGAATTCCTTCTGGCATGTCGCCTAAAAAAGCTCATGAGGTTTCTCGAATGAGCAGCTATATTTATCACCTGGTCTCTTCGTCATCCGCGCTTAGAGGCGTAAAACACGTCGTAGATGTTGGTGCAGGTCAGGTTAGCACGTTTCCTCCGATCACGCTGGCGCATTCGAGATGGGTTTGAGATATTGATTCTCGCTCTTGACCGTTAGGGGTATCTCTCGCGTGCTCTACGTGACCTTGGATTTCACGTACTTGCTCTCGACGGCAGCGTCATACAGACATCAGGTGCCGAGCAGCGGCTTACAAAAGAGCAAGCGAAAGGCGTCAAAAGACAGTGGAGCAAACGGCAAGCATTTCCGACGCCGTCTGTGACAAATATGCCTCCACTTGAGGCTGGGTCTCTTACTCACAAGACCGTCTTCATCACCGCTGAAACGCTTGAGCACACTATTACGGCATGGCTTGGTGAACAGAACAAGGGCTCACTTGATAAACGCCTAGAGCCTATCCCAGTCTTGATCGTGGCGCTCCATGCCTGCGGAACCTTGACCCCAGACATCTTCCGCACATTCCTCGCGGTTCATAGGAAATCCGACAATCAGGGTACAATCAATTGGGCTCCAAAGGCGGCTGTGGTGGTGGGGTGCTGCTACAACCTGATGTCTATAGAATGTATATGCCCTTGTTGATGCATGGAAGTTGATTATCTGACTAATTCGTTTATGGACATGTAGCCGATTTCCCCCTCTCCCGCGCATTCAGCCACTGCCCGCCCCTCACGTCCTCGCATCTCCAACTCGCCACTCAGACGCCGGCTCACTGGCTAGACACCCCCGCGTCCCGTGCTTCTGCAGAACTTGCGGTGAGGAAAGTGGCATTCCGCGCACTGCTCGAAGCATATCTTGCGCCTACGCGAAACACAAACGTCGTCGATGAGCCAACGACAAATGCCACGGACGGGACGGAACGGAAGGAGCAGATAAAAGCACCGAAAAAACGCCTCGGTCGTCTCCCGGAGAGCGCCTACGCTTCATTCTCACATTTCCTCTCGTGTGCCTCTGAGAGGATGGGATCAGGGATAGATCTTGCGACTTCGCCTTTCCGCAACATACACGAGTCTTCGCAGCTCGAAGGCATGGAATGTCAACTTGAAACTTTCCATGTCCTTCGATGCATCATCGGTCCATGCGTCGAAAGCTTAATCCTGATGGACAGAGTTCAGTGGCTTCAAGAGGGTCTCCAAAAGGATACAACGGAAGTTGAAAATCGTTGGGATGTCCAACTAGTCGGGTTGTTCGATCAGGCCGCTGGGAGTGCAAGAAATTTCGCTCTAGCGGTGACTCCAGAGGAGGAGGGTATGCCCACGGTATGATCGTGACTCGGCATCGCCAAAAGCACTACTCATGGCGTCAATCATCATTCATACATATGCTGTGCATGCTCGTCTAGGGCAAGTCCTCTCTGTATCCCTTTGTACCCGGGATGGGATTGCCAGAAGTAGCCTCAAGATCATATATGACGCCTCGACCTTGTGTCCCGAGATACTGATATGCTCTTTGCGCCTTGACCTTCCCTGGGGAGTCAGGGATCCTGGGCCCTGGATGTAAGCTCAATATGATTGCGAACAGTGAATGGATTAAGAACTATGGAGAAGTCTCAGAAACATATCTTCACACAGAATCCTAGCCCGTGTGCGTTGGATTTTGAAGCATGGGCTGTGAGGCCAGGCCCCAGGCTCTCCTGGTGGTGGTCAGATGGAGGCAGATGTCGCGTTTGGCCGCGCCACGTGCTGTGTAGCCCAAATCACGGGACCATTATGTGCTATTCTCTTACCTTCTCTGGAGCTACAATCATCTTCGACACATCGCTCTACAGCGCTATACCTTTTTGTCTCCCCCAGTCATATGGAATATACACTCCCTGGGAAAGCCTCTTTCTCAGATAACTCACAGGCACCTATCCGCCGGCGATAGAAGTGGCAGGAATCACAATCGAAAGAACCCTGGGTTCTAGGCTTTCGATAAATGCAGGTCGCCAGAGGTCGCCAGAGCCTGATACGATTCCGGTGCTAGTCCCGCCCGAAAAGCGCTACAGCGGTGCACGTTTTGACATGACTCGCGTGCAACGAACAGATCACCTCCATGGGGCGCTACATCAATCAGGTAACTCCGTGACTCCTCTTGCCGCCCGGTGGCCTCCAAAACACACCACAAGGACGAAGGACATAAAATAGATTTTTCCACGGAGATGCTGGGTCTATGTCGCGTAGCGAGCTTTCGCGGGCGCTCGCATGATCACCATCTTGATACGTCACAACTAGTAAGTGGCGCTCCGAGGACGGACTTTCGCTGTGCGCTCTCGCATCAGGTCCATTAGCCTGTCATCGTTCCTCTGTCGTTCGTCTAGTCTGAAAGTTGATCATGATGGGCGCCGGATACGCAACAGCGCTCAAATCTCAGAGGTGATGAATGAAATCGGATGTGAGCATGTCTTTTTTGTCTGTTGCTACACCTAACCTCCGGGGCCGTATCCCACATGGCACATAGTGACCTTATGATTGTGCTTCCATGTTAGCAGCGCGCCGTCAGATGTCCGGGAGGATACGAGCTGATACGAGATGTGAGACCCTCCACGGCGCCAGTCTTATTTTTATAATGGCTCGGCTTGCATCTGGATGCCTTGACGCTTGCTTGTTCGTTTCAAAGCAACTCGGAGCTAGTTGACGCGTATGGTACTACTGAATGCAAGTACGTCCCCGTAGACGGCAGTTGACCTCAACTCTCCTACAAGCAGAGACCCCGACTGTACTCCTTGAAACTACTCGCTTGACTTGCATTCACAATGGACAAAGTATGTATACCGGCTTCTGGATGGAGCATAACACTTCAGCTGAGCGTTACGCACTGTTATGTGCACGTTTACCTGAACAGGCGAGCTCAAGTCTTTCGTCGACTGCATTGCTAGGATCGTATCTCCGGGCACCATGATAGTAACACTGATTACAATGGAACCGGTCAATCAGAAATATAGTGCAGTTTGAGTGGCCTGTCTTCCCTTTCACTGAGAGATAGATGGATTTGTTCGTTCTCAGATTCGAAGCCTTTTAGAGGAATGTTTACGAGAAATATGGTATGGAGATCCCGTTGTGGGTTCAATTGACTGGCAAGTTCCTGCGTCTAGGGCAGCCTAGATGTCTGCATGGCCGATTTAATTAGGTACCATGATCCAAACTACTACCGAAGTGCTGTGCGAGTCGGCGTGTATTTCAGAAAAATGACAGGCGGTTAGTTAAGGGAGTCGGCGTCAAAGGCGACAAAGTCGATCAAATCTTGAAACCTCGTCAGAAGCACAGCCACCGCTTGCACACCCAACCCACCGTGGTCGCCGTCGCGTGCATACTTTCAATTACACTCTGCCTGACGGGGGAGCTCAGAACGGCCACAGGCAATGCTAGCAAGGATATTCTCTCTGTTTTTTTTTCATTCCGGGGAGACGTATCAATTCATCAGTCGTTCTTGATCTTCTGCGCGAGCCCTCTCACAGGACGCGGCGACACGCACGGGCGATGGACATATACGGTGATTTGATGCTCCGGGGGGGAGAAGGCTGGTCGAGTATTTAGCAGGTGTCTACTTATCTTGGGTGGATATGTAAACATCATACCGCCTGTGCATGCAATGATCTACGATCTCATCCGGCGATGCCGTCCCCCGCGCCCTGTCCTCCGACCTCCCATAAATACACCTCGCATCCCTCGTCGACCTCTCCATTCATCCACCCCAGCCATGACGTCCATCCTTCACTCTATCCAGAACGGCGCTAGCTTCATCAGCGCCGCCAATGCCCCCGTCGACACCGACGGCAATCCTCGCCCTCTTCCCTCGCTCTTGACACGCACGGTCGATGACATCGAGCAGGAGATCAAAAATGGGCCAGCTTTCACACTCGCAGATGTGGTGAGTGCTTTCGATTAGATCGGCGTGTGCCTTGGTCCTTATCCTAGCCAAGCCTGCCTACGTAGACGCAGCAAAGAATCTGAGCACTGTCGGACTCGACGATCGCAAGTTCTTGGTACGCCTCGATTCCATCGCACTCGTCTGGCGCAGTCTAATGCATCCGTGACATATTGCAGCTGGAAAAGTTGCTGACTCTCATGTCAAGACTTCCCAAGGACTCGCAGTTCTCTGCTCAAATTCAACAGTTTGTTATCAACATACGTGCGTCCCCATAGTCCGTCGCATACAATGACGCATACCCAGACCATGTTACCAGTTTATAAGGACCTACCCCACCCCCCGAGCGGCTATCTGTCAATTCCTCAAAATACCCTTCCAGCTGGAACTAACAGCGTTAATGCGCAACCTGTATCATACGCCTTCCGCTCTGCAGATGGCTCCAACTATAATACCCTCATTCCGACCCTTGGTCAAGCTCGTATGCCTTATGCGCGGTCTGTGCCTTCCACTACCTGCCTTTCCCCCTCCGCCTTGCCGTCAGCGGAACTTGTATTCGACACGCTCCTCAAACGCGACAAGTTTGTTCCCCATCCTGGAGGAATCTCCTCCCTCTTCTTCGCCTTCGCAGATCTTGTCATCCACAGCATCTTCAACACGAATCCTCGCAACTGGACGCAAAATGACGTCAGCAGCTACCTGGACTTGAGCCCGCTTTACGGGAGCTCTCAGGCGGATGTGGACAAGGTTCGCAGGAAGGACGGAACCGGTAGGCTCTGGGACGACGTGTTTGCAGACAGCAGATTGCTGTTCATGCCGCCGTCTGTGTGTGCGCTGTTGGTGATCCTGAGCCGCAACCATAATGTAAGCCAAGTCTGATTAGAGACTGCAAGCCTGCGCTCATTCTCTTTGTATTTCAGTACATCGCTGACAAGCTTCTGAGCATCAACGAGAACGGGACGTTCACGAATCCCCCTCCAAGCGATGACGCGAAGCGTCTCGCTCAGGACGAGGAAATTTTCCAGCGTGCGCGATTGGTCAACTCGGGATATTTCATGCAGATTATCCTCCGCGATTATGTGGGTGCAATCCTTGGCCTCATTCGTGATGGATCATCATGGCGACTCGATCCTTTGATGGTACGTTGACATGTTTCACTTCTTGACGTGCAGCGCGGGCGCTGATCGACCGATCTCGCAGAACATGCGTGATCTTGACCATGAGGTCGCTCCTCGCGGTGAAGGCAACGTCGTTTCCATCGAGTTCAACCTGTTGTATCGCTGGCATGCGACTGTTTCTGAGCAAGATACCAAATGGACTGAGGAGGAGTTCTCAAGGATGTTCCAAGGAAAAGATCCTGCGACCGTGAGTGCACTGCTCATGAATCAGACTTCTCGCATCATTCTAATCACATCACACCCTCTAGATCACAGTGCCAGATTTCATCAAGGCCGCGCGCACATACATGAACCCACCTGCAGACGTCAAACAGTGGACTTTTGATGGGCAAGTAGTTCCTAAATAATTAATACACACTCTGATTAAATTCTTTTTGATATCAGTCTCAAGCGTGATGATCATGGCCGCTTCGCCGACGCCGACATCGCACGGATCTTGCAGGACGCGACGGCTGCTTCGTCGAGCGCGTTCAAGGCCCGCGGCACTCCAGAAGTCCTACGTGTCATAGAACTCTTGAGCATCGAACAGGCTCGAGCTTGGGGTACCTGTTCGGTACGTTGCCTGTTTGGCTTCGGTTCTCGATCGAATCTCTAATCGATATACGGCATGGCATCAGTTGAATGAATTCAGGAAGTTCATGGGTTTGAAGCGTGGGTTTCATTTGCTTCGAGTATGTACCGACTGGCTGATATTGACCTTCTTCAGCGTACTCGACCTTTGAGGAGTGGAATCCCAATAAGGAGATCTACGTGCGCATCTTCGATTGCTCGATGCTTCCAATTTGTCTGATTTCAGATCTATGCAGACCGCTGCCGAGGCATTGTACCATGACATCGATAACCTTGAGTTGCATGTCGGGCTACAAGCTGAGGAGGCCAAGGTGCCGATGGCGGGTGCAGGCCTTTGCCCTGGCTACACCATCTCGCGCGCCATCCTCGCTGACGCTGTTTGCCTGACCCGCGGCGACCGCTTCCTGACTACGGATATGACTCGTGCGTACCCCTCATTCATAGACTTCATATACATCATTGACGCGGCCTACGCTCAGCATTCAACCTGACAAACTGGGGCTACCAGGACTGTCAAGCCGACGACAAGGATGGCGCGTTTGGAGGCATGCTTTCCAAGCTGTTGTTCCGCCATCTGCCTGCATACTATCCTGCTGGGTCTGGCTATGGCCACTTCCCGTTCATGGTCCCTGAGACCATGAAAGGCTTCGCCAAGAAATTAGATATTGCGGATGATTATACGTGGTCGAGGCCGCCGATACCCGTTGGCCCCATTGTTGTCGCTAAGACGTACGAAGAGGTCACTGACGTTCTACGTGACACAAAGACGTTCGGGAGCAATGCTGGGACGCAACTGGATACGCTCACGAGGGGCGTTGGAATCGACCCTGCTTCAGTGAGTAATTTCCTTGTAGCCTCCCAGTGCGACTTCTAAACATATTTTCAGATCGAGAAGGTGCTGCTCAGCGATATTCAGGTTTCCAAGACTGTCCAGTCGCTGGCAAATTCCACTGCCCTGTTGATCTCGCAGAAGTCCCTTGGATATTCTGGTTCCAAGGGCAAGTATGTCGATGTCGTGAAGGATATCATCAATCTGGCTCCTGTTCACTGGATTGCCAATGAGATTGTAAGATTCGCGATTATGCGCTCTTTGACTCGGCAGACTCATTTTGCCTTAGATTGGCCTCCCGATGAAGTCGGTCGATAATGTGCATGGTGTGTACAGAGAACAAGAGCTTTACTCCATGTTTGCCGATGTGTCGAAGTACGTTTCTGTTCTTCCACTGACATGCCTGCGTGCTGATAAAGCCGTTTGCAGCTATGTTTACCTCGACACGGACGTCACCCGCGACTGGCATCTGCGGGAGCGCGGACGCAAAGTCGCCGACAAGTTGATTCAGTACAGCAAGGCGCACCTCATTCAGCTTACTCGTGGCAGCGTGCGTACCTTCCCTTTAATTCTTCTAGCCTATCTGATCATATCGTGTAGTTCAACCTCAAGGGTATCAGTGAATCTGTTATACGCTATGCCGTAGCGAAGAACGACCACAGCGATCCGTTCTACAAGTCCCTGATCACCGCCGTGAACTACCACGACAACGAGCGCACGCTCGAGAAACTGGCGGGCAGCGTGTTCGCCGAAGTCGTCCCTACCGCCCCGCTCTTCTCGCATGCGGTGGTGCATGCCGTCAACCACTACTTGGACGACGATAAGCGGGATCAGAGGGCCAAGATCGTCCAGGCGGCGGCGGCGAACACGGCTGAAGGCGACAAGGAGGTCATGAAGTATGTGTACGAGGCGCTAAGATCGGATCCTCCGGTAAGCACCTCTGCTTAGAGATTGATTCTGATGCTCATGATCGGAATTCATACAGGTGTCTAGCGTGTCTCGCACAGCGGTTGTGACTACTGTGCTGGGCACGAACAAAATAGTGAAGGGCCAGCACGTCTTGAGCAGCATCATCGAAGCCGATTCAGATGTGCGTGCAGGTTCACACTTCGTCAAATCGATGCTGAGTACTGATATGCTATTGTAGCCCTCTGCCCCCAATCATTTGGGATCTAGATCGGAGTTGGGGGTATTCGGAATCGACCACAAAGGGTGAGCACATCACATTCATCTTGTTCTGACCGTCATGCTCAACGCTCTTTGTCCGAAAAATTTCCAGCTTGCTTGCTCCCCAGGTCTTTGAGCGGGTAAGCAGCGGTAGCTTTATGCTTGAGAGGTCTCAACGCTCATTTCTTGACCACGCAGGTTGTCCCTCGCATTCTCCATACGATCTTCTCGCTACCGAATCTCCGTCGCACGCCAGGAAAGTCGGGTCAGCTGAACAGGTAGGGCCAAATCTACACGATTCTCTTTCCAACACTCATATCGTTCCACAAATAGATATACACAGACTGTGGATGGTGTTCCTCAGCAGACGTATGTCACTTTCAACGGAGAGCTCACTGCCTTCCCGACTTCGCTCATCGTCCAGGTATGCCCTTTCTCAACCTCGTCCTAACCACGCAGCTCACGCATCTTCACTGTATCTGCAGTATGATTGATGGAGTCGAGGCTTGGTTTTGAGACGGTGAAGTTGGGTTATTTATTTCCGCCCTTGACATTGTTGTTGTTATGCTATTCGTTTCCCTTTTCTCGCATGTATGCTGTAGCCCATATTCCATGTCTGTGATACTATCGCTATGTATGTTTTTCTATGGCGTAGTCACGAGTGCACGGTTCATTTTGTCAACAAGGGAGGATCGAAAAGTATCTGTCATTTGGACTCCAATACCGCGGCCCTCTCGGAGTCCTCTTGGGCGTCGCCTGGTCCTTTTGAGTCCCTAGACGGGTCAAAGTTGTGAATATCACGCAGTCACTTGTAAAGCTGATGAACATTATGTACTTCCAAGGCTGCAGCGCTGGATGACAGTCACCTCTTCCAGACCCATTGTCTGGCAACTTACAGGATAGAGATTGATACTCTAAATTTAGTCCTGAAACCTGGTCAGCCGAATCAGTTTCCGATGGAGGACAACCATCCGAAACTGATGGTAGTAAAGAGCACCGAGCGTACTAGTGAGCGCAGAGGCCAACTGGGGCCAAGCGTGATGCGGCTAATGTCCGAAATGAGATCTGCACGCTCAAGGGATCGAGAATGCCCTTTGAACGGCCAGGGAAAGCAAATAAGAATATATTTCACTCTGAGTCGAGACCGCGCGAGTGAAAGGGTGGCAAAGAGAGGTATCGCAAAACAAGATGAGGGCGAGGAACACAACAAGATTGGTATCGCAAAACGAGGGGTCGAGTGTAGGGAGAGGTATCGCAAATCAAGATAGGGATATGCTGTAGATGGTGTCGCAATGGTAGAAGATGGGTAAAATGGGTCGAAATGCAGAGCAGCAAGGATATAAAGCATGGATAGATCGTTCAATCAGCGAGCTCCAGCTCCCTCCGGATCCGTTCTCGCACGTCTCTGAGGACGCCACCTTCTCGCTTTACCCTTCTAGGGCTGCGAGTCAATACTTCCGCGGCGCTATCATCTTTGCTTCGACTACTGCCAGGACTGGGTGGAGGCTTGGGTCCAGCCTCGACCTGATTCTGAGCAGGAATCTCTAACCAGTCCTCACCACTGATATCCAGTGGCTTGATGAATGAGGGGCAGATGGACGTGAGCAGGTTGAGAGATTCCTGCGCCTCAGCCGCGGAGATGGGGACGGGAGAGGACTTCAAGATAGCAGCGATCACCTCTGAAACGGGAAGCGCTCGGCGTTTTCGAGTTGTAGGCGCGGCAGTAGTCCCTGTAGGAGCGGAGAAAAGCCTACAGCAGATCATTCAGTCAACTGACGGTAAGTGAAGTGTAAAGCACATACATCCAAACACTCTCGGCTACTCCGCCGAGCCGTCCCAACAGCACACGACGTCTCATTTCATCCTGGCTCATCTTCAGCAACTGGTCTCTAGTGAGCTTTCCTTGTGGTATGTCACTGTTCGCAGGTTTAGACGGCGTCGATGTGACGGACTTCTGTCGAATTCGATCGTAGAGTGCCGCTCGGCGAGAACTTGTGGGAGTCTGAGGCACTGTGACGGCATGAGGCCCGCGCTGGTGAACCGGCGTTGAAGGCAGCAAATCTCCAGAGCGTGTTCGAGATGGGCTTGTGGAAGGTGTGTGCGGGGTCAGAAGGCCAAACAATGGATCACCACGAGAATGCCGTGAGGGAGTCTTTGGAAATGGTACCGAGTTCGTGGAGCCTGAAGCAAATTTGGGTGCTGGTAGTATAGGAAAGGGAATCGCAGATCCTTCGAGACTTCTGAGAGGTTTCTTGACAGGGGATTTCGCATGCTTCTTTGAGGGAGATGTAGGAGACGAAGGAGTCACTAATACCGCGATCGAGGACGATGCCTTGGGTGACGATGAAGCTAGAAGTCGTGTCAAAGTAGATGGCTTTGGTGGAATGTTCAATTGTGGTAGATCTGCCATGTGTATATTTGGAATCGGGTCCGTCCCTGAATGAAGCTATCATACTGTTAAGAAGAAAATAACATCGTGCAAGAAATGGGAAATCTAGTACCTTGACCCATCGTTGAAGTTTAGATAGTACCTCCTTCCGTCTCAAATCGCTCGCAGCAGTCCAGCGAGCGACAGAGGCCATACCACTTCCCATTTCTTTATCAATATCGACTTCGACTTCGATACCGATTCCGTAGGCAGGTAGGCGAGACGTGGCCGTTTTCGAGAAATGGGTAGATGGGCTGATGACAAAACCCATAGCGCCACGGGTCCAGTCCTTAGGTTGAGATGAGGGTGCCTCTTCTTCGAGGAACGGATTGTCGTCGCCGTTGCTCTTCGGAGTCGTTTTTGGGGATGCGATATCCTTGCCGTCCCATTCCCACAGCCAGCAGAGTCGTTTCAGGTCATTCACATCGAAGGCAGTCGTGAGGCCCGTATAAGAATGTAGTGACTGGTGATTGAGCACGTTGCGCACGATCCCGGTATCCGAGGAGGGCGACACAGCACAAGTGGCCAGGGCATGTGAAAGTGCGTGCTGTAAGGCTGTTTGAACTGCGTAGAGGCGGTTCAAATGCGGTGGGAGGTTCGTAGGGCTAGATTCTGCCCGTTTCCTCGTGCCGGTTTTTGGTGGAGAAGGTGGCCTGTGAAATAATTCATCAGAGAGAACAAAAAAATGAAGAGGTTGGATAGCTCACGCAATCCGTAACTTCTTAGGCGTTAAAGTCTTATCATCCTCATCCTCCACCAGACGACGCTTCTTCCTCGGTGAAATGCCTAGAGAAGTGTACAGATCTGACATTGTTCAGAGAAACGCGTCTGGTGATGAATGGGTTTGGGCGATGGTCCTGAAGGAAGTTGGACTGACCGCGACGCGTCGCAATAACGCGTCCACGTGTGACTTCGATACAAGTGCTTATATATAATTCCCATGATATATAAATACTTAAACAGACTTGTGAGTTTATTTAACTCTCGATCTCTGGTAGAAATTGTATCATCTTTTCCGTCTCAACGTGCTATCATTTCGTGACCATCTCGCATACTTTTCCCTGTGATACTCTTTGCGTATGTATGCACTCGCACAACGTCTGGCATTTTCATGGACGTTCTACGCGTCCAGGCTGCCAGGCACCGTTCAAGACGGCTTGCTTCCGTGCAAGAAGTTACGAGGCCGTGCTGACGCTGGACGACGTCATCGGTGGCGATCCACCATGTTCGCAGCATCTGATTTCACCGCCTCCAAGATCGCTGCCACTATAAAGACCAACGTTTTGACTGCGCTCTTCCTCTCAATTCTCCTGTCACTTACCTTCCCCCACCTCCTCGATTATATCAATTTATCACAAATTCACCAATATGTCTTATTCAGTCAACGCACGTCTTGTTTCCATCGTGCACGATTAAAGGGAGATGTTAACGTGTCATTGAATGCAGGTATCTGATATCGCACCGACGACCACCGAGAAGCAGTTGCACGACTTTTTCACGTATGTGAATAATTTGTGACTCCTTTTCAGGTCCTTGACTGACGCCCAATTCTTCAGATTCTGCGGAAAGTAGGTATATCCCTTGTGCTTTATCGATTGTAAGTGGCGGAAAGGGGCTGACGCATTTAATTTCCTACTACCACTCAGAATCAAGTCCATCGACTTCAAAGAGAAGGAGAAGTCCGCCATTGTGCATTTCGAGAAGTCGTCTGCCGCAAAGACGGCCATCATGGTGCGTTGAGGGTCCAGCCTCCCTGCTATCGGATCAGACACTAAGCATAGATCATGGCTTGTAATCGAACAGTTGAACGGAGGAACGCTCGATGGTGCTCACTTGACTGTGGCGTCGGACGTCGTACACCCGGATGACGAGGAGACTTCTCATGTGGAGGGCACTCCGATCGAGCAGAGCGATAAGCCAAGGGCTGGTAGTACGTCTCACCATATGATTTTCGCCTTGTCCCATGCTCATCGAATCATCGCCCACAGTCGCGGCGGAGTACCTCGCTAAAGGATATACGCTCTCAGACCATATCCTTCAACGCGCAATCCATCTTGACAGTGCGTATCAGGCATCTCATCAGTCCTCGCAGTAATGAGCACATACTGATGAGCGATATCATCGTCTTTATTTGCAGATGAGAAAGGGATCTCGAAGCGCTTCTTGAACTACTTCCAGTCCGTCGACACGTCTCTTGGCGCGAAGGCGCTCGGGCCCGACCAGACGATCTCGGGCAAGGTGACGTCGACGCTGCAGAATGCGACGCAGCAGGCGCGTGCAGTTGATGAGCAGAAGGGGATCTCGAAGAGCGCGACAGACGTGCGCAGCCAATCCATGACCTCACGCGAATGCTGATCGTTAACCTGTATTTGGGTTGCAGTACTACACCCGCGCGTTGAGCTCGCCTCTCGGCCAGCGCGTCCGCGCGTTTTATACTACGACCTCGAAGCAGGTGCTCGATATCCACGAGGAGGCACGTCGTCTCTCGGCGGAGCACAAGGCAGCGAACCCGTCCCCTTCCGCATCGACGCCTGCCGCCGCCGGTTCGGGGAGCGCAGAGGTTCCAGGGGCACCTGCTACCAGTGAGAAAGTGACTGAGGAAGCCCCTACGGTGGTTTGAGATTGCGCAAATCGAAAGTTGAAAGTCAAATGGCAAATGAGGTGAAGGCGATCATTGTCATATCTGTAGCGGAATGTCTGGGATTGGTCGAAATTGAGTGTATGTTTACGGATACGTTATGAGCTTCATGATTCTCTTCCAGGGTAGAACACGTAGCAGGACGAAAAAATGACTTGATTCATTTTCCATGATCTCGAAACTTGAAGGTAAAGAGTCGATACAAATCGGCAAAGTGCAAGTTGGAGGTACGAGCAGCCATCGAGGGAGTCAACGCGGCGAGTCTGCAGATCAATCATCGGCCGGACAATCGGCCGATTCGCATTCGGTTTCGTTTGCTGCACTATCGGCCGAGCGTCGTCCGTGCGGTCACTGTTAGTCCTATTTGGTGAGCCCTGGCATATTGCACAAGAATCGTGACTCTTTCAGCCTCGAGGACCAGATTGTACGCCTATATATAAGGGATACTGGAACGCGGCGATGTCGGTATCGAATCAGACCGATTGAGTTATTCCTACTGCATTCGCGCAGGCAACTCTAGCTTTGGCGACGATTTCTACCACATCGACTATGAGCGCGAGTGCGAGCACAAGGCTTGACGCCTCACCCGGCCCCACGTCGCTGGCAGATGGGCTGAACGACCGCGACGCGTCAGGATGGTCGGCGAACGCGTACCGCTCGGCTGCAGCATTCGTGTTTGCGCCGGCGCAGACGGCGCCGGTGCTGGAGCTGCTGGATGCACAAGGGGGGGAGCGAATCGCGGACTTGGGGTGCGGGAGCGGGGAGGTGACATTGGAGGTAGTGAGGAAGGTGGGCGGCGCGGCGGAAGGGCTGGTGGTAGGGGTGGACGTCAGCGAGAGTATGGTGAGTAGCTCAGTCGGGCATGTGTGTTCGTTTGGATGTATCGCGCGCTGATGCGACCATGGGCATCGGGACACAGATCGCAAAGGCTGTGGACAGCTCGGGCCTGCCGCGCGCGAATTTGGTGGTCGCGGACATACAGGACCCGGGCTTCCTCGAGCGAGAGGGGTTCCCGACAGGTTTTATAGGAGCATGCGACAAGGTTTTCACCAGCGCAGCGTTGCACTGGTGCGCGCGCAACCCGCGGGGTCCGCTGGAAAGCGCGTGGAGGCTGCTGAAGCCAGGTGGGAGGCTGGTGGGCGAGATGGGCGGGGCGGGGAACGTTGCCGGTGTGTTTTCTGCTCATTCTCATCATGTTGGCCGAGGCTTTGAGGGCTAACGGCACCCTTGTTCGAGCTTACAGGTATTCGGGAGGCGTTGCATGCGGCTTTGAAGAGACGTGGGATAGATCCTCAGCCTCGTGATCCGTGGGTTTTCCCGACGGTGGAAGAGTACACGGCTGTCAGTTTCCCCAGAATTCTTTCCTGATGCGGGACCACTGACATTGAAGCGGATTGACGGTGCAGCTGCTCACCTCTGTCGGCTTCAAGCCATTGCATGTCTCGCTGAACGCGCGTCCCACGCCCGTAGACGATATCAAGGCATGGGTGCGGCTGTTCTGCGGGCACAATTTTCTGGAGGGAATGGACGCGGAGGAGGAGGCAAGCGTGGTGGATGAAGTGGAGCGCCTGTGCCGTGAGGATGGGAGGTGTTGGGACAGGGAGAGCGGGGTGTGGCGTGTCGGATATTTTAGATTGCGGTTCGTAGCGAAGAAGTGACGTGTTGACGCGGCGTC
Organism: Heterobasidion parviporum; assembly: GCA_002994785.1. Classification (NCBI taxonomy): domain Eukaryota; kingdom Fungi; phylum Basidiomycota; class Agaricomycetes; order Russulales; family Bondarzewiaceae; genus Heterobasidion; species Heterobasidion parviporum. The sequence goes on from PDUQ01000006.1 coordinate 698,935, forward strand.
GCGGTTCTCTGACATAGAACTGCTTCTTCGGCGTGAGACCGTTTCAAACATGACTGATTCCAACTGCGGATTCAGAACAGCCCGAGGCACTGACCGTCTGATTCATGTCCATGGCCAAGGCCTACAAGATCGCTGTTACTGACGAGGATCTTGCGTTGCTCAAGCGAAAGCTGGAGTTATCTCGTTTTCCGGACGAACTACAACAGGCAGGTTGGGACTATGGCGCTCCCTTGACAGACATCAAGCGACTAGCAGCCAGGTGGAAGGAGGGCTATGACTGGAGGAAGTATGAGGCAGAGCTCAATGTGCTCCCTATGTTCACAAGAGATATTGTCATCGACGATCATGGCTCTTTGAACATTCACTATGTGCACCAACAAAGCATGGTCAAGAATGCTATACCTCTCCTCTTCGTTCACGGGTGTGCGTGACCACACTGCCCTACTGTCCTTCTTGTTGATGTGTACTTCAGGGCCTGGGAGCTTCATCGAAGTTCGAAAGATCCTTCCGCTTTTGACAGCGTCGTCGCCCGATCACCCAAGCTTTCATGTAGTCGCCCTTAGCTTACCAGGCTATGCGTTTTCAGAAGCACCACAGAAAAAAGGGTTCTCAGGCCCTCAGTATGCGGAGGTATGTTTTGATTTGTTTAAATTGTTTCCAGCTATTGATGATTGTGTAGCTCGGACATAAGTTGATGCTTGCCCTTGGATACGAAGAGTATGTCACTCAAGGCGGGGATTGGGGGCACTTCGTGAGTTAGCTTCCAGTGCTTTTCCGCATCGAGTCCTGACCGACCAGCTCAGGTTACTCGGTTTATGGCGTACACCTATGGACCTAAGAATGTCAAAGCGTGGCATACTAATTTCCCAGCGTACGTCGTCGAATTCACTTTAGTACCCTATTGCCTGCTCATTTATACACTTTACTCCTCAGGGCAATGTCACAACCACGTCTGTTTTCTAATCCTCGAGCCTTCCTATCTCATCTATTTTCTCGCTACACGCCTCAGGAGCGCTTAGCTCTCCAGCGCACTGCACGCATGATATCAAACGGACAGGGATATACGGAACAGCAGTCAACGCAGCCGCAAACGCTGGGATATTCCCTCTCTGATTCTCCGATTGGCCTCCTAGCTTGGATATACGAAAAGCTCGTGGCTTGGACAGACGCTTACCAATGGGAAGATGACGAAGGTGAGCGTGTAGCGCTGCCTCTGAAGTACGCAAGCGATGAATGTATTTGATCAGTGCTCACATGGATCTCTATTTACTGGTTCTCTCGTGCTGGACCAACTGCGGCGACTCGAATTTATTATGAGGTCGGCAAAACCGGAGGATTCCTGGCCCCGCCGCGTCCTACTATCCCTATGGGAGTTTCTTATTTCCCAAAAGACATGTATCAAGCGCCCCGAACGTCAGTCGTCATTTCTCCTTTTCACCGCGTCGGATCAAACCCTTCAATCTTTTGTGAACAGGTGGTTGCGCGTCGTCGGGAAACCTGTCTTTGTGGCTTCCCATTCTGAAGGCGGCCATTTCGCCGCATATGAGAGACCGAACGAGCTTGTAGGTGACCTACACAAGATGTACGCGCGTGGTGGGCCTGCATACGGCGTTGTTCAAGGCAAAGATGGTTATTGAACGCCCTCTGCTTTTGACAAGCGCAAGAGATCATCCAAGCGCAGTCCGGATGAAGTACGTTCTTCATTTTCAACATATGGGCCGATTGTACGAGTAGGCGACAGCTTTCACTCCACCAAGGACAGAGCTGCGCGGGGCGTGAGCTTAAGATCTTTAGGTATCATGGAATGACAAGAAATTGCTTCTGACCCCATCACTGAATTCGTCGAACACTGCCCCAGCCCACTACAACAATGTAACAACAACAAATTAGATGCAAAGATCACCGATTCGCTAGATGCCAAAGATCTGGACAAAGATACGTCCATAAGAACAAGGGTATGGAAGAAAGCCTATCGGACCATTGGTAACCAATCACAATCGGCCTGAAGCTGTGCCTTTTCGGGCTTGTCTTCAAACGTCAGCAGATCGTAAAGGGATATAATTTGGTCTTTCTGGAGAACAGGATGAGCTATCGTAGAAATCGGACACGATGCGAGGATAAGCGACAAATCTTCTGTTCAAGAATGCCAATCACTTCTCGCAGCTGCTCAGCGAATGCAAAAAAGAACTATAACGAAGTAAAGCTACAAACGCGAGGGTTTTCCGAGTACACTCTTCTCATCATAACAGGTGCTGCGAGAACGTTCCGTTTGACCATTACTCGAGCGACGATGCGATGAATGGGATCGGGCCGGCGCGGCATTGCCGCGCATGGTATGAGGTCAGACAGGAAGACTCAGCACTGCCGAGACATAATGCTTTCTCCGTTTGATGAGTGTCCGAGACTGAGCGCTCCTTTTCTTTCCATCTTCTCCTCTCAGTCTTCGCCGTCACAAGCACAAGCCCCTGATTCACCCATCATTCATCATCGCAGCTCGCATTTTTGCACATAACTTATTCGCTGAGGAACACATACTATCTACCTAGACATCATCAATCCAGATTCTTCATCATGAACAGCGACCACCAAAGGTCGTCGACCTATGACCTCCTCGCCGGCCATCTTGGCCATCTCTCCGAGGAGCAGCTCAAATTTTTTAACGCGTTTAAGGAGAATCTTGCCAAGGCCGCGCTGTACAGGCCACCGACAGGTACGAACAGCGCGTCGCACGACGAGGCTACGCTTCTGTGTGTAATTGCCTCTTCAATTATGCAGATTCATGTGACGTGACGTGCGTTCGACAGACGTTTTTTGCGCGCACGCCGCTTCGACCCTGCAAAGGCGCAGAAACAGTTCGCGGACACCGAGGCATGGCGGGTGGAACATGAGGTCGACCGCCTATACGCCACGTTCGATCCCGTCGAGTTCGAGCGCGCAAAGCACTTCTATCCGCGCTGGACGGGCCGGCGCGACAAGGTTCGTCTGCCCGTCTGTCTAAATTTACGGCGTCCTGATTTGAGTTGATGAACCGTGTTGTCGTCTTTTGTGAACTGTTGTCACGCGCGGGTAGCATGGTGTGCCGGTATATGTGTACCGGCTTGCATCGCTCACGGGGCCAATGCACAAAGAACTGAACAGCGTTCCGACAGAGCGACGGTACCAACGCATGTACGTCCTCTCCTGACCTCGCCATCCGCTTCCCTCACCCAAATAACACCGCTCCATTGACAAACTCACGAACCGAAACAAAACCTCAGCGTTGCTCTCTGGGAATTCATGTCCCGCTTCACGCTCCCGCTCTGCTCCGCCCTCCCGCACCCTGGCGCGCCCGAGACCCCCATCTCGGCCGTGACTTCAATCATCGACCTCGCGAACGTATCCCTCGGGACGATGTGGTCGCTCCGACATCATCTACAACAGGCGTCGGAGCTCGCGACAGCATATTATCCGGAGACGCTGCACACGATTGCGGTGGTCAACGCGCCATCATTCTTCCCAACTGTGTGGGGGTGGATCAAGGTCAGCCTTTCCTGTCTGGCATCTTTTGATCCATCTGTTTCTGACGCGCACGCATTCGGCGTCCCCAGGCATGGTTCGACGAGGGCACGCGCAATAAAGTGCACGTGCTCGGAAAGGACCCGGGCCCGACGCTGCGGGGGATCATCGAACCTCAGAATCTGCCGCGCGCGTACGGCGGCGAGCTCGAGTGGGTGTTCGAGGACGAGCCGGCGCTCGACGATCCCGCCAAAGATCTGGTGGACGCCGTGCCGGAAGGTCCCATACTATTCGTAGATGGGAAGGCGGTGAGGCCAGAGGTTTTGCCGGAGTGGGGTGTTGATGGGGTAAATGGGATAGGGAGCGAGGGAGAGGAGAAGAAGCGGAGCCAGGAGCGGGGAAGAGCGAGTGGAGAGAGTAGAAATTAGCGCTTGGTGGGCGGCTTTTCGCCTTGTATTTTGGGTAACATTCGCTGACAATGCAGATTGTGGAATTTATATACTGGAGATCAATGCCATCCATGTTCCTGGTAATAACTTATCATTGAGCTGTTCCGTTCTCTCACAGTTGGAAGACTGCTTAGCGCTAAGGCCTGAGGCTCTGATCATTTTATCAATATCGGGGCAAGCGCGTAAGTTCGAATCATTGTCCCCTACTGCAGCGCACCGCTTCCTCAGCCTCTGCATCCGTTTCGACATTCGTCACCTCGAGGCCGCTCATGATGTCCTTTGTTCTCACATTGGACTTATCGAAACGCTGAATCGTACAATAGTACCCCGCGAAAGCTATATATCTGCGCTCTCAGGTCAAGGATCAACCACCACCAGGCTCATACAGATCATACTAACCCGTAATTTCCAAGGCCAATGTCGACAGAATCTTGGAGCAGTGGGCCGCCGGATATCCTTGCTCACCCTTCATTTTGTTCTGACGGGTCTGATTGACAGACTGGGGCTATGAACAACCCCCTAACCTCCCCGAGCCTGCCTACAACTATCAGAGCTCCCACCACGGTGAGTTCAATTATGTGTCAGAACCTCTTGTTTTCTCGTCTCATCATTCCTTACAGATGCTACTTATCTGGGCCGGGGTTTGAACTGCGAGGACGGTAAGTCAATGGGTATCCCGCGTCGTGATCGGGCGGGACTCATGGCAGTGCTGCACATCCGCAAGTCCAAGCGCCCACAGAATTTGCTTCTTTGAGCATCGCTACCACGTGTGAGGTATCGGAAGTGCACCTCCCGAAACCTTGCATCCAATCCGTCACTGTACTTTATCGCCCCCGCACAGCCCGCGCTCAATCTCTGTATCTGAGAGATTTGATGCATCCTATTCAGTTCGTGAACAAGACGTCGGGCACCGTGGGGATCACAATTCAGGATCTCCTGGACGGGAAGACAGGAGACATTCTCGTAGGGTCTGAACTTTTGGTCGAATGTTTTGTGCAAAATAAACTTACCTTGCGCTTGAACGTTCGTTTTTTGTTTCCCTTGTTCCCTAAGGCGCCACTCACACCGTATCTTATGATCTTAAAGTGGCAAGGGTGCAAGCCATGGAACGATCAATTTTGGACGAGAACTTACAGTCAAGATCCTAAGCCAATTACACTTGGCAAGCTCGCCGAGCGCATTGCGGCCGCGGTGCGAAAGTTCAAACAGAACTTCAAGGTGTGTCGCATTTAACAACGCCCCTGAGATCATCATGGCTAACGATGCGAGTGCTCTGAAAGATTGCTGAGGACTCGGCCGGCATGCTAGCTTATAGTCACCCCTCTGCAGTTGAGCTCCGCCAAGTCGTGCTCGTCGGGTTTATTCATGTATCCCAAGGGAGCTGGCAACCCGATCTCAGAGTCTTGGTTTGATGTGTCCCAAGGCAGTTGGCAACTCGATCTTAGAGTCTTGATTTCATATGCTAATTATTCCACTATTATTCCTCGTGTTTTCGTGCTCTATGTTATACAACCTGTCCACTATGATCTACATGCATAATAACACATTCTTACCGGTATCTTGTGTGCATCAATAACAATCTTCGTCCTAGTCTTGTTCGCTGGTAGGTCGCTGGGTATTCCGCTAGATCGCAAGCAGGCCGGCCAACGCGGCCCGCTCAATTACCTCACCAACACCTGAGGACTTTCGTGTTGCGAAATCTGAATCTCCTCACCGTTACCTGGCTTATCCTTACTTTTCTCTACATCACGAACGTCGAAAGAAGAGGCCCTATACTATCTCACTCGACGAAAGCTTGCTGACATTGCGGATGATATCTGAAGATGCAGGTGGAAAATGCAGAAGCACTATCGTACTGAATGTCACTGTCTGTCGCCGAGCGATGCCGATTATGTAGTTATGAATCCTTCAATCCCTAGGACACACTCTGCCCAGTGCCTACAGTCTCGCGCCTCATCTTTTTGACCGATAATGCAGGACAAAGCTGTATGAGCCGGTCGAACGAGAAGTAGACTTTGGTAAAGGTGGAACCTCGTGGTCCCCTGTACGTCGCCACATCCACGTACGAGTTGACATCGACCAGGTCTCCGACGCCAAACACGTACGGCGAGCAACGCTTCACGCGACCGTTGCCGGCACGCATGTAGAAGATGACCTTCTCGGGAACCCTCCAGGAGTCTGCAACGCAGGCGGCTTTCCCTTGAGGATCGTCGTCGGATGTCAGAGCAGAGGCGGGCTTTTTCGCGAGCCCAGCCACCTTTGCGATGTGAGGGTTAGAGCTCGCCGTGTTTGCGGGGCTTACTCGTGTAAAGACGCGGCGCCGAAGGTAAGGTTCGTCGGGGATCTTCATGATGTCGGATGGTTCAGAGTCCCCGAGGGTTCTCAGAACGAATTTCCGTATGTTGCTCATTGCGGTGCTCTGAGCGTTGTACTGATCACGGAAGCCCTCCGCCGACCGCAGTGTCAGGAACATGGACGTTTTGCAAGCCGATTTACTTTGTCTACGACTGGTGAGCAAGTCATCTAGACCGTCAACGGACAGAGGATTCTCACCCGTCCCGATTTCCTAGCGGTGCGAGGTTATGTCTGCCCAAGAACATTTGCAACCTGAGAGAAAAGCGGCAGAAAGTGGTGGGTGCTTGTTTGCGGTCGAGCACATCGCTGGAATACGCGATATGATATTTTCGGGTGATATCCTTGGACGTAAAGTCGGGGATGGTGCAGATATGCATACAACACCCTGCAAAACACTCGGGCAATCGCTGCCAACGCTTAAGTTCCTCGTTGGGCTCTGGTTCGGCTGCGAGGCGTGCAATGCCATCAGGATATGAGTCGCGAACGGCTTTGGCACTGCCGAGTACTGAGGTCTAGGTCAATACAATGTTCGGCATGGATAGCATGTGGTGGCACTCACACTTGACGAAGGACATGGTTCTGGGTGAGTGGGTTGCGCGGGTTGTTGTTGCGAAAAAGCTCCTAATAAGAGCTAACGACACAGGACAGGGGTTGACAGGGGCTCATCATGAGGCCGCGGAGTCTACTAGAGAAGGAGAAGGAGCATTCATAGGGCTGAGAGGCAGAACAAGAGCGCAGACAAGCTTTCAGTAGTGAACCTGGGTGTCTCCGAACGGTACAAGTGATTTCGTGGCGCCATGACGCTGTCTGTGGACTGATACTCACCTACTGGTGTTGGGATGCAACGCCGACCGGAGCCTCAGGGTGTATAAAGTCGAGGAGAGTCGACCAACAAATCGCATCGCCGACAACATAGGACGTGTGGCGGAAGGGGCTGACGTTTAGCCCAATCAAGTCAGTCCTGTGCGCTCGATATGGCGAAGGACCTGTGTGCCGCTGCGAGGACGAGGTGTGTGCAAAGGGTGCAGACTTCACAGGTCGACACTATCCCCTGATATCTGTGATGTGAGGCATTCTCGAGCGAACACCGACTGACATGGAGTGAGTTGTTTCTGGCAGGACAGTTCGTCGATCGACATTTGAAGAGCGCGCTCCGAGGACGGGCGTACATCCTGCGTACACCGGTCACTATCGAAACTCTCTTCCAAGGGACGCCCGTAAATGCCAGCAACTTACAAGTTGTGGGTGAGTCACAGGTGGTGCGGCAATAGTCCTCCATGCAATGAACGACCCTCATATGTATGCGTGAAATTGTGGACGGTAACTCCCACAAAGATTTCTATAATCACCATCGCGCTCGGCGCGACCGCTCGGACGCCGCCCTAATACGCCCTCACAAATCGAGCAGGGGGTATGAATGATTGCGAGTACAAAGGACGCGAGGGCGAGTCTCATCGACTTGAGCGTCAATGGTGAGTTCTTTTCCCTAAAAGGCCGGGGTTCTTGAGCTGACTGGCGCGGACTTGAAGGGGTGGCCTGGAAACGGTTCACTGAAGAGCACAGTCTAGGCCTTGGTGTGACGTACCGCAGTTTGATGATCTGTCTGAAGGAGGATATGTAGGTGGGTGTCGCCCTTTGCAAGGTTTTAAATTGGCATGAGGGCTTGGAAATAAATTCAACTGCCGTATGCATATCCTCGGCATGCATCTTTGATGCGCGGAACCGCGTTCGTTTACAGAGGAAGTTCTAGACCACGTCGACCCAAGATTTCGAAATGCACTCGTGATGTCGGACAACACTGTTTCGTACAACGAGGATGATCCTACCAGATGGTCCAGAGACGGCGAGAAGTTAGCGGCACAGGTGTAGTAAGTTATCTCCCTGTGTTTTCAGATATTTTGCTAAACAATAAGCAGAGAACTCTCCTCTGTTCTCCCCAACGCATGTCGCAAGTATTCGCTACGCCCTTAGCAGCCATGGACAAGCACACTCTAAATCCGGGGCTAGAACTCCTGTTGGTCTCCCGGCCTGTAACAGGCTCAATCACGCGCGCATATGTAGGCAGCGTGGCAGCGCTGATGTCTGACGAACAAGCTGCACATCTTGAAGCTTCCTAATATCTAGAAGCCTGCTGGGTCCACGTGTGATAGACCTCCGAGCAGGTTCTAGACAACTCCATCGCGGCGGGCGCTCAAGTAAGTAGTCCACTCGTGATGCTCTGCGCTGAAGTCTGATTGGGTCGCGTCATTTTAGAAGACGAATAGTGCCGGATCGTGAACATCGCACCTTCTGAATTCTAATTCCATCAAGGCATTCCAGCTGCGACGTAACGATTGCGTTGGGTAACAAATATATGTGTCGTCGATATCTCATCGCCTTTCCGCAGGTCTAGGCCACTCCAGTATAGGGCAGCCAAAGAGATGTGCTTACTCTGCTGGTAATGATCAAACGTGGTGCTGACTTCACATGTCAGTCTTCACAACAGCTCTTAATTGTGTGCAGCGTTCGAGGAGTATTATATCTCTGGAGAATGCATAGTTGTCGTATGCTAGGCGTCTTTTTACAGTGCATACTTCAAGGTAAGGAGAGAAAAAGGCTCCTTTTCTGTTTTTAATTATCGATTGACTGGCATCTGAAGACGCTCCCTTCCTCTAGGATGGACCGCCAGCCTAGTCCCTACTACCAAAGGCCGATGAGCTGATTGGACAGATGATACGCAGTTAAAGCCTAGACCGCCCGAGCTTCGACTCCCCCTGCTATTGCGTTGGGCACGGAGATGCCGGCCGAGCGCTCTCGTATAGTTCAAGATCCATACATGCTACACTCGGGTGTCGCATGTTTTTTTCTTTGACGTATATTCGTGGCTCACTCTGGAGTTATGCAGCATTAATGAACCGTTAAGCCATGCCTATCTCTAGCAAGCTTGCTTGGCATTGACGTGAAATGAACAGGCATAGAAAGAATTACTATGTTCTCCTGGCATAGACTATTCATTCTCTTAGTTTACTCATACAAGTCGCATCTAGATAGAGCCCAGACCCTAAGAGACCTTTATGGCCAATTTCGCTCTGTTCGTCTGGTCGGGCTGCCTACATCTGTGCCGCATGGTGGGGCATAAAACGCTGCCTCTTCTTGACGAGTCTTATCTCCCCCTTGGGCACACATTCTCAACTACCGATGGCGACAGTACCTTGGAGCGGTAGGCAGGCACACTGTGTGTTTGCCATGTGCCGTCTCATGCTAACAGGTTTGTTTTACAGCCCAGGAGGATAAGCAACATACCCGCGACTACTTCGAAACTTCCTACCTTTCTCAGAATTTTGCAGACGGTGAGCAGAACTTCGTATCAATGTCTATTGCTGTATCTATTCTAAAACAAATGTAGACCCCATCGTGCTGTGCTCGGGCATAGATGGTATACATCTCTATCCTCCCACCCGATTACCTGAGACTGACCGCGGTCGACTTTATTAACAAGCCCAACGTATGCACGTGCATTATGATCCATTTCATCCATCGTTCATCAACCCCGCGGTACGGCCGTCCAACGTAGACTCGCCCTTAGAAACTTTGGTCACCACAACCGCTGCGTCCAACACACCAGAAGCGCCCCTTGCGAACTCTCGTGTTCAATCCGTCACCGTACTTTATCGTCCCATCACGGTCCGCGGTCGATCCTTGTATGTGGGGGTTTCGAAACGACCCATCCAATTTGTGAGCAGGACATCGGGCGCGGTGGGGGTTGTGATCCAGGATGTCCTCGATCGGGACATAAAGGACGTCCTCATGGACTCAGAACACCTAGTTAACTTTGATCAACGGAAGCTCACCTTGCGACTGAATGTAGGTTGTTGCTCTTTCGATCTTTTCTTGAGATGAGACTTACCCCTGTCATGTAGTGGAAGGGGTGCGATCTATGGAGTAATCAGTTTTGGACGAGGACCTACGGGAAAGATCCAAAATCAATCACGCTCGGAAAGCTCGCACACCGTATCGCGATTGCGGTACAAAAATTCCACCAAAGCCACAAGGTATGTTCATGAGCAACAATTAACTTTCCTTGCAGCTAATGCCATCTGCCCAACAGACTGGAATCTCTGACGAACCTCACACAATCTACCCCTCTGCGGTCGAACTACATAAAGTCATACTTCTTGGATTTATTCATGTATCTAGAGGAAGCTGGCAACCTGACTTGAGCGTCTTGGTGTGATGGTCTATTCGTTAACATTTGTATGTTTGTATTGTTTACAGACTGGAATATTCATTGAAGCATAGCGCAGGAATAACAAGATGCGAGGCATATAACTATTCTCTTTTGCCGATACATCGTTCATGCTGTGCGGTTCAGAAGTATGATTGATATATCAAGGCCCACAAGGAGCAGACACCACATAGGTGGTCCGACGAAGCAGCCTGATGCTAATGGAGAATACAATGCGATTGATGTATTTGCGTTCTAGAGTATTGAGTGTGGTATCATCACAACAGGTAGGTAGATAGTCCATGAGATGAGCAGTGATCAGGAAAACAATGCGACAGGAAGAAGGCGAAAATATAATGATAATAAAAGCAGTGATCAGCAGACGATTAGTCCATGTCATCTTCAGGGTCAACGGTGACACCATCTTCATTCCAGATTTCGAGAAACTGCACGATGCGACGGTCAGCAACAAGAAAAGGATACGAAAAAGTCAATAGCATACTGTGTTCCGCTGACTAGCTATATCTTGTGTAGTCAGCAGTGGTGCTGTCGCGAAAGGTATGCGGTCCCACGAGAGCAGGTTATTGTGACGTCTGTTAGCAGGCTTGTCGCCCATTGCATTCTTCTTGCCGATGACCCATTTTAAGCATTTTCTGCAAGAGAATGGTAAGTCGAGACCCTAAGGGCGCATAGGTCAAACTTACTCTTCTGAGAGACCGTATAAAGTCTTGAGATGTCCCTTCAAGAGCATAATCATAGCAATAACAACGGAGCAACGGAGCAGCGGCAATTTCTCAAGCGATTGCCATGAGGGATCTGAGGCTGACAGAGCACGAAATGGTTGGAAGGGCATACGGCTTCACATTCTAGAAAAACATACCTCCGTTTGGCGGGATCAAGGATCCCGGTTGGACCTGAGCATCAGACATCTCTATATCTCCAGGATTCGGTTGTACGGGCTCGCGCAGCTGAGTGAGTAGATGTGACGGTGATAATAACTCCATCAATTGCATGCCAGCAGTCGATAATACGGCAATAAGATTTTTCACAACCATAAGCACCTCTTCTTGAGACTTGTAGTCGAAGGTGGCAAAATTCTCCACCATATACCGAGCGAAGTCGATGTCATCTTGAGTGCTCGATAGAGAAGTGTTCATGTCAAACACTCGCACAAGTGACTTGAGAAAATCTAACTTCGAGGCACGCTTCTCTCGAACGAGTGAGTACCAGCGTTGAAGCAAGGCAGTAGGGACGTTTTGTACGCGATATCCTACAAATTCCGATAAGTATGAAGCGACGTATACATAAAGAAAACTTACCTTGAACATGACCTTGCATGAGTGTCTTCTGGTAATCAAAAGAAGATCGAGCACTGATAGTGTATCGAGAGTTGAGAAGTGATGCATGTTTGCTATGCAATATAGCATGCAAAGCGCTTGCTCTGCCACTCAATGCAGCATTTGGACTGGTCTCCAGGGCTATGATCACAGGGAAGGACTGCATGATGTCAGCGCTGTTCCAGAGAGGTGTCGAAATATGTTGATATTCACCTGTAGAGGATGTGCAAGACCTTGTTTGATAGTGAAGCTCAAGATATCCACGGCTGCGGCTTGGGTCTGTGCGTGTGTTGATAGCGCAGCTTGCAGTATGGGATCAAGATATCTTTGAACCACCGCGGAGCTCACCCTGAATTGCATTCAATCGGATAGCATTTGACCAATCAAGGACAACTCTCACCCTGAGTCAGCAAAGCCATCGGTATTTCCGACTAATTCCTCCATATTGACATCGGTGGCAGCCGACTTGGGTCTTGCGCTCTCTGGAAATTAGAATGAGACGTTGAACAGCCAGCGAAGTCACCGTCACCCACTCTTTTCCTTTGCAGCATGCTTCAAAGCCTCGGATACCAAGAAATCTTGCAGTATCTTGAGTAACCGTCCACGACTCTCATCCTCTGGCGATGCGAAAATGGCATCCATGATGACAGCAGATGAATCCAGAGTCATCAAGGTGGGCTGAGACCTGAAGAGGAAGCCTATAGTCGAGGCGTCAGAAGTAGTTCGCCTCTTATTTATCCTTTACTGACCAAGGCATTGAAGAATGCGTCCTCGCAGACCTGCTTCACTATGCTTATGATACAGTTTTAGTAGGCTGTGATAGATGTGGACGATGATGGACCCCTTGATGCTGGTCAATGACAGATTCGTACTAGTTTCGAAGCTTCGTACCTTTGATATGGCGTCCAAGTCAGGAGTCAGTTCTGTAGCTCAAAACTTGAGCCTAAATCTAAGCTGTCATCAACAACGTTACAAACCTTGATTTTCGCCTCTCAAGTGGTCAAAGTCACAGTGCTCCGCTAGAAGGGACACGATGAAAATGAGAATCGAGAGAGCTCGCGCGTCGGTAGGTGCCATAGGTTGGGTCGAGGAACGTGCAATCGCTTGTTGCAAGCGAACTAAACAAATGACAATGGCTCACAGTCAGATTTGGCCAACCATCATGGTCAATGAACGCACGGTTGCATGATTTCAACAAAGCCACCAGGCGGGTGAAATCGTGAGTCAGATTTTGGACTACGGCACACATGCAGGCCACAGTCTCTTGCAATGCCTGTAACAGAGGTTTCATCATCAAGCGCACATCTTCCTGTTAATCACTAACCTGAACTCCTCCCGTCGTCGAAGGTCTCAAAATCATTGGCTGCAATGCCAGCTGAAGTTCCTGTCCGAATTTGGCGGCTGTTTTAGGCATGTTCGGAATAGAGACACGGAAGATCTTGAGCAGGTAGTCTGATGTCACCTGCTCTTCAGGCTGAAATATAATTCATCAAATTAAGGCTCAAAGAAGATCGGAAAGTAAAGGACGCACCGTTGAAGAGTTTTTCAAGTACGGCAACAATGTTGACGCATGGGACCCCGAGAGCACAGTCGGGTATGCCGTGGCAAAGAGATAGATAGTCCTGATACAATTGATTACGGTCTAAAAAGGGAGGCGGTCAACGAAAAATAGGATCAGGGGAGACAATCGACACGTACAAAGCCCGGAAGTTCTGACGCATCCACGAGGCCGTCGATTAATGCCTCACAGATTTCAGCATAGCGTACATGAAGGGCATTCGCCTCTGCGCCGTCTTTATCGGCCATAATCTTGTGCAACACATCTTCTAGAGGCGACTGGCGATCTTTGAAATGTCCCGATACACCCATGATGATCGAAACCTTCGCCAGTAGCTGAGTTTTGTCAGCCGAATTGATGGAAGCAGCTTGCGATCGCTGCAATGACATAGCGGAAACAGGGCTTTGGAACCAAAGTTCTTCGATCGTCTTGACTGCCAGATCCTTGACAGTATCATCCTCGTCGAACATCCGCATCACCAGTCTGGTGCAAATATCTGTACGACGTTCGTTGTCGTCGATGACACCGTAATAAGATTTGAGTAATTTTATGACGCGCTTGCGAACTCCCAGTCCGGTGTCCTATAATGACTGTCAGTGATCTGTCACCAAAAGGGGATCGATACGTACTGCGATACGATCTGCGATCTTCTGGAAATAATTGCCTGCTACTTCGGGCGAGTCGATCATGTACTTTCCAATGAGCTCGACAGCAGCATCGCGCACAGCTGGGGAACTATCAAGCAGATGGCTCTCGATTCCACGCCGGACATTGGCCTGCGCGGATTGTTAGAAAAAGCGATCATACACGCAATTTGGATACTTACAGTCGATAGAATTGTAGGGTCACTCGTAACAATTTGACCGAGAGCCCTCAAAGCTTTTGTACGCATGAAAACTGGCGGTGCATCCAGAGCGAGCAGAATGACATTCAAGATTGGATGGTATGAGTTCTTCAAATCTTGAATAATCCCTATTTCTTCAGCCAGACGATCCACACGCGTCACGTCGTCCTGAGAGCTGAGATAGAAGTTAGGTATGGTCTTGCCCCGTGTAAAGGAGATATACCTGATGTCGAATACATCAGTAGCGGCGTCCTTCCACACGTCTCTCAGTGCAGCCTTGACCTTGTTGCCAATACGGAGCGCCTTGGGTTGACTAGATTTGATGAGATCGAGGTCATCGCCATCATCTGCCAGGCTTGCATTGAATTGTTTGAGAGCAAAAGCCAACTCTTGGCCCCAAGTGACGGCCGTGAGCTCCCTAGCACTCTACAATATCCGAACAGCTGTGTGATTAGATGATCTCCATTTTAAACCACGATGAAGACTCGCCTCGTAAGCTTGATCTTCAGAGGATCGTTTCGAGAGATGTGTCACAACTTCCTGGTGAGCTGTAATAAGTCGCTCCAGTTGTTTCATGTTCGCATTTGATAGAACCTGGGACGAGATGAGTCGAACATGTGATGTTTCATGCGGATTTCTTCTTACCTCGTCCAAGGGCCTCAAAGCTGGAGAATCAGAACCATTTTCTGCTTGCTTAAACTTGAGAGAACTAGAGCGTAGCCGGGCAGCGATGACGCCGAGGTGATCAAGTGCGATCGTCTTGGCAGCGTTGTTGTCGGTTTGATTCGTAGATTTCACGTCGTCCAGCGATGAGACCTAGACAGTGATGTGTGAGAATCCTGCGCATACATGATCGGAGAAGCCACTCACCATGAATCTGCAGACGATGCTCAAGACTAAACTTGCAGCTGGCCATTCTGGCCAAAAAAGGACTACTAGAAGATCCGAAACTAAGTTATCGAAGATGGCACGGTATTCTGACTCGTTCGAGTTTTTGGTAGCCTTGCCCTTGCCCGACCTGGACGCATTCAACTCATAAGATATCTCTGCATGATCATCACGGCTATGATGAGCCTACCGTTGCGTCAAGAAAATCACAATCGTCTTCGCTGCCTTCATTGCCGACTCTAGGCCAGAGATGTACAGTTGAATTTCCTGCAATTAATGAGACCAAGTCCCTTCGAGAGCGCGATAAAATCAACGTACCCCTATGTCCTTGTCGTCCAAGAACGGTTCCTCTGCCTTCTCAGCCATGCTGTCCTGACGACGGAGAGCAAGCGTCTGTTGACGTGCCTTGCCAAATCTGCGTGCCTCTATCCGGACACCATGCGCCGACGTCTGAACCAGTTGCAGTAATAGTGCAGAGACGGTACGTATTGAACGACCATCTCGCAACCTTGGAGAGCGAAGTTTCTCAAACCCGTGCTCAGATGCGTGATAATGGAAACTTACCGAAATTGCCCTGCCTTCTGTTTCGTGTCTGAGAGTCTAATTAAAGACCCTAAGATCTCTTCGATAATCCACGAGCGCTGATCTTCATGGTTGGCAAAGATCTACTCGGAAACAAAAATTGTCAATACAATGTGTTCAGTCAATCCCACGAGACTCACACTTCGAATGAGCGACAACGCATCTAGCCTCAGTCCTCGCATCGCGCTCTGACCCAACGTGCTCACAACAACATTGTCCTTTCTCCCCTTCCCCTCACTCTCCGACTCGACGACAAAAAACGGGCCGATGGCGATATAGACCGCCTGGATGATGATCGAGTCGGACATGACCACCGTATCCGCACACACGAGATTATTGATCCTAGGCAGCACAGACGAAAGCGCTTGGAACACCTCCGCGAGCTGCCGTCGATGCCCCTTGGCATCGTGCGACCCGGCCTTGACGACATAGTGCAGGAGGCCAGACAGGTTCCCGTCTGTAAAAGCCTCGACGAACGGATAAATGATCTTGCTTAGTTGGTTCTTTATTGCGGAGAGACACGTAGTGATCAGCTCCTCCGAGTAGACCTGCTTCGTCAATCGATCGCTTCCGAGCAACGCGATACAACAGTCTGCGGCGAGGATACTGTCCCGCGCAACATCCAGCGTCCGAGCAAGACCGTCCAGATCGGCCTCGGTTATTTCATGCGCCGGGGGGTCGGCCTCCTTCATCCCCTCTTCCTGTTCATCCTCACCACCCGCTGGAGTATGCGACTTTGAGCGCCGCTCGGCCTGCGAAAGCGCCTTTTTTGCCTTGGCATTCTTCCTCTTGCTCGGCGACATGCTCACACCGCGCGGAGCTTCGATCTCGCTGCTACGGAAAGGATCGAGGTCCTCGCCGAGGCGTACGCTGCGCTCTAGCATCTTCAATATACGCGAAAGCGTCGAGATCTCGATGTCAGCTATGCTGTCAGGGCCACGCGCGCGAGGCGTGTTAACTGAACCGCCATGCCCGCGTAGCCGCTTCATCGGACGCGCCACCTGGCCGATGTATTTTGTGAGTTTGCGAATCATGTTGTGATGTAGCTGTGGTCGAGCGGGCTCCGCGGTGAGCAAAGAAAAGAACTCGGTGGATAGAGATTCGAGGTCCGCATCTGCGGGCAAGGTGTCCTCGGCCTCGAAGATATCCTCAAGCAAAGATGTGAGTTTTTCCAGAGGTCCTGTAGAAGACACCTTCAGCAACGGAACAACCACGCATTTAGAGTGACTTACCTCTCTCATCGCGATCACCAGTCCTCTTCACAGGCGACGATTTCATGGCATCGCTCATGCTGGTCTTCCTTGGCTTGAACTCCTCTTCTGGCGAGCCGTAGCCACCCAAGTCGGGCTCCTCCTCCTCGTCGAAAGCCCTTTTCAACTTACCCTTGGCTACAGGGGTCTTGAGCACATGACCCTTCTGGGAATGCAAAGATGACGGCGTGGCCCACGATCTCGAGAGAGCCGGCATTTCGACGTAAGCCTGCATCCTCTTCTTAGGCTTCGGCGTCAAATGGGAAGAAGACGAGCTACGTGACAGTGTTGAGCTTTGTGACGAGGGCGGCGTGGAGGACGCAGCAGAAAGAGACGAAGAAGAAACCGTCCGTTGCAGGCCCTGCACGCGCTTGATGGAGGGAGACTGGATCTGCTCGACAGGTTTCCGTTTCTGTGGCGTGAATGCGGTGCCGGGGCCGATGGCTAGTGGATCGGGGCTCGAGAACGCCTCCAGCTTCTCCCGTCTGCTGGGCGTGCTGGTGTTGTGATGATTATGGTTCTGGTTGTGGTTCGCGTACTTCGCGGCCTGCGCTTTCTCCAGCTCGCGACTCGACTTGTCGAGAAAGTTGTTGAAAAACATGGTCGACTCCTCCGGGTGGAAGATCTTGGGCTGGGGTCGCGGTGGCGGATCGCCGAGCGCGTGTGCGAGAGACGACGAGGTCGAGAGGATGCCGGGGGGCGGTGGAGTTGGATAGGAGATAGACGGCATCGTATGCTGGAATATTGACTGCGCGAAGGCATTTGTCTGGTACGTGGGGTAGGACGGCGCGGACCAATACTGCGTCTGTGGCTGGTAGTTCGGGTACGAGCTGTCCCGGAACAACGCATATAGTCAGCCATCACGCCCCGGAGAGAGAGGTAGACACACTGATTCCCGTTCTCCCCAAGATATCTCACTGCATTGTTCCGCGTGTTCTCCCAGTAGCTCATGTTATTGCCAGCGGGCGGCTGCGACGCCTGGAGATGGCTAATCTGAGACGCGTATTCGGAGTATGGCTGGGGGTTGGAAGAAGGGTACATCGCGCTGCTGAGGCTGTAATAGTGCGGCTGCACGTAGGATGGCGCGGTCCCGCTCACGGTCAAGTTGCTCAGCTGCCTTGCCACTGTTCCACAACGCGACACCATGTTAGCGCATCCGCGTCCATGATCACTGAAAATCAAATGCTGACCGTGGGCTGTCGGCGTGGCGGACGCAAGCGGGTACACCGCCAACAGATTGTGAGCGTCCTGCACAGGTTCGCCAGCAGCATACGTCCTGCTGGCCGCTGGGGTGTTGGGGGAAGAGTATGGCTGTTGATATTCGCCGCTGCTCGAGGGATACCAGCCATTGCTGTCCATTTGAAAAGCGGAGAGAGAGTGGGGAGGACGACAAGTGAATCAAGGAGCGAAAGAGGCGCGCTCATTCACGAGACGCGAACCATGCCGCAGCCCGGCCGCTTGGCCACAGTCACGCCGTGACTGAGCTCGTTTTAGCAACTCCCGTGGTTCCCCACTCAATAGAAAACCTCAGAAATATGTACAGGAGGACGGAGAGAGAAGACGGAATAAAAGAAATGAATCAGAGTGCAGTCCATGTCTGTACGTCTACTTCCCACAGTCCCGATAGCCCGATCATGTAGCCCAGCGTGATGTAATAGAATATCACTATGAGTGTACGCACCATCCGGTGGCGACCAGGCGCAGAGTAAGTATACGACGGCGAGAGAAAAAAAAAAAGAGAAGCGAGCGACAAAACGGAATCCGATACATCGTGTAAGCACAACACCGAGCCCATTATATTGCGAGTGCAATGAAGTTGAAGTACGAGAAGTTGAATAGCGATCATCAATGTGGGTACCGATTGAGATAGGACAGGGACAAGGGAAGGGAGCAACACTGCACAGACAAGAACGTCCACCGCGCACGCGGGGAGAGGAAAAGTGCTCTACTTACATAACCGATAAGTAAGAGTGTCGAGTCGAAAACAAGAAGGGTCGACTAGGGGAGGTATCAACGACCGTGCTGTCTGATGATGAGTAATTCGTGGTCAAGCCCGGCGCACGGATGCAGACAAGGAGGCCGCTGGCCCAGCGCGACGATCTGCGAAACAAAGCATGTGTATCATAGAGCTCAGAGAGTACACAGGCATACGAAGAACACGAGACCCGAAAAAAGCGCAGCGACAGAGCAAAAGTCGACGGGTCCTCGCCGAAATCCAGAACACGCAGCGAGCGTTCGAAATAAATAACAGAGCAAAGGGGGAGGTCGAGAAGGGAGACACAAAGATGGTATCTTTTGCCATGATATAGGGTTTTCAGAGCTTTTTCTCATCCTTTCTTCTTCGCCGCTACCGCACACCTTGGACGCACGGGCGCATGAGTGAAAGCTCGTGGGTATACATGACGCTGAGACACTCACCAAGTTCTCACCAATTCATGCTACTCTGCTGCAAAATAGGAGCCGAGATTGCGCCAGGCATAACCGGCCTCCTCTCTCTCATATTCTCCGGGCTGTGCCTGTAGCTGTACTCGACCTCGCCCATCGCAGGGTGCTGCGTCTGCATTCCCGACGGTTGAACCGACGTCCCCCGCAAGCTGTCTTCCGCGAAGTAGAAGCTCCGCCTGCGCGGTCCCCCAATGCTGTCCTGGTCAAAGTCACGTCCAGCGCGGTCGGGGTACGGGTCATTCGGAATGTTCGGATCCGACAGGCGGCGATGTGCGAGCTCGCGGCGCTTCTTGACCGCGCGGTAGATAAGCACCGCGAGTACAATCAAGGTCAATCCGCCAAGCGCGCTGACGACACCGATGATGGCGTCCTGCCGGGAGTTGCTAGAAGACCCGCCAGTGGTGCTCGCTGCCGAAGAGCCGCTGCCACTCGAGCTGCCTGTGCCGGCGGCGACGGAGACCGTGTCCACGGAAAATGCGGGATCGATGTGCGATGCCAGAGTGGCGTACGGGTCAGGGACGCCGGTGTAGAACTTCGATTTTTGCGTCGAGACTTGGCTCGCAAGCGAGGACACGTTGCTCGACGGGATGTACGCAAGCCACATCGTACGCAGCTGATTGACATCCGCCGTGCTCTGATACGTGCTCGGGATGTACACCTGAAGTGCGAACGTCTTGACCTCGTCCAACGTGATACCGAGTGCATTCGTGATGACGACAGGCAGCCACGAGAATATCTGCCCCTGCGAATCCGCCTGGTTTGCAACGAAGTACCAGGGCAAATTGCCGTCAAAGAGAAGGCTGATAAGGGTATAGCCCGCCTCGGGTTGTGAAATCGACTCCGCTGGGTATATGCGTGATGGAAGGTTCGCAGGCAATGCAGGCACCGTGACAGGAGCAGAGGCTGATGCCGACGGTGCAACAGAGAGAGTCGTAGGAGCCGCATCGGGATCCGTCATCGTGGTAGATGCCGTGGTCGTGGGCACAGACGTGAAAAGGAGCGTCGTCTCCGTCAGGTAGGAGAACTGCGACTGCTGTGGCGGAGGAGTGAACGTGGTCGTGGCAGAGGACAAGGTCGAGAGCGAACTGAATGTCTGCGTGATGCTGGAACTGTTGAGGCCTGTAGGGAACGAGATGATGACAGAGCTGCTGTTTGCACTGGTCGTAATGGAGCTAGAAGCCGTGATCGTGCCAGAGGCAGTGATATTGGCAGAACCAGTAACAGATGCAGACGTCGAACCCGATGCGCTGACAGAGTCCCTATATATAAGAGTTAGGCATCCGCGTTCAATTCATCCAATGCCACGAACTCACGTTGTGGAAATGGTCACAACTGCGGTCGTGGTAAAAGTACCATTGATAGTGCTAGTGACACCACTCGTCGTCAAAGACGCGGAGGCCGAATCAGATCCAGAGAGAGAAGTGGTGATTGGAACAGAGACCGAGCTTGTTCCTGAGACCGACAGCGAAAATGAGGTGGAAATAGGCAAGGACGAGGTATCAGTAATGGAAAGGATACTGGTCAAGCTAGGAATAATTCCACTAGCCGATGCAGACGTAGTGGCCGAAGCAGATCCGCTCGATTGGCAAGCCGGGTTGAGAAGACTTCCAACCAAACCACAGTCGATCGAAGAAGACGATGCACTTGCAGAGGCCGTTGCTGAATCAGTCCCAGACGCCAATGTGGCGGGCGTGGTAGAGGCTGCGGGAGCGGAAGTCGCAGATGCTGCAGCACTAGACGCGCTCGAATGGCACTCCGAGTTGAGGAGATTTCCAATGAGGCCGCAGTCAATAGAAGACGACGCGCTAGCGGATGGTGCCGCGGAATCGGTTCCAGAGGCTGTCGGGGCGGGCGTGGTGGAAGGCGCTTGTGCAGACGTAGCCGAGGCTGCAGCACTGGACGAAACCGCCGCACTCGTCTGGCATGCTGGATTGAGGAGATTTCCAAGAAGACCACAATCGACGGACGATGCAGTCGCGGAAGGCGTTGCAGAATCAGTTCCAGAGGCCGACGGAGCAGGCGTAACGGAAGCTGAGGGGGCAGCAGTCGCGGAGGCTGCAGCAGTGGAAGAAGCGGCCGCGCTCGTCTGACATGCGGGATTCAAGAGATTTCCAAGGAGGCCACAATCGACGGACGAGGAGGACGCGGTTGCAGACGGCGTCGACACATCACTCGGGGCAGCGGACGTGGCGGGTGTATTGGAGGCCGCCGGAGCAGACGTCGCCGAGGCTGCAGGAGTTGATGAAGCGGCTGCGCTCGTCTGACATGCGGGATTCAAGAGATTTCCAAGGAGACCACAATCGACGGACGAGGAGGACGCGGTTGCAGACGGCGTCGACACATCACTCGGGGCAGCGGACGTGGCGGGGGTATTGGAGGCTGCAGGAGCAGACGTCGCCGAGGCTGCAGGAGTTGATGAAGCGGCTGCGCTCGTCTGACAGGCGGGGTCCAGGAGATTTCCAAGGAGACCACAATCAACGGATGAGGAGGACGCGCTCGCGGACGGCGTCGACACATCGCTCGGGACAGCGGACGTGACGGAGGGCGCAGCGGTAGTCGACGAAGCGACGGCGCTCGTTTGACACGCCGGGTCGAGGAGATTCCCAATCAAACCACAATTTAGGGACGAAGTCGCTTGTGCACTCGAAGAAGGAGCCGCCGAGGCCGAAGCCGGCGCGGTCGTCGTAGTTTGACCCGCAGACGACGCGGTCAAACTCGATGCATCAGATGCGGTCGCGGAGGTGGAGGCGCTCGACGTAGCGGTTGTGGAAGATGCGTCGGATGCGGACGTTGAAGAGTCGGTGGAGCTGGCGATGGATGATGTGTTCGTCGCCGTTGCCGCTGCAGTGGGCGAGAGATTGAGTGCGGAACCGAGCAGGTCGCCAATATCACCCACGCCGCCTGCGTTGAATCGCACCCAAACCGTCGCGAGACAGTAGATTGGTATATTGAGAAACCTGGCCTGAATTCTGAGCGAAAGGAAGAGGAGGAGGACGCACCGAGAGCGTCGCCAACGACGTTACCAAGGAGCTGCCTCTCGCCGAACCTGCGAGGGGCCTCGAGGGGTTTCAGCTGCTTTTTCCTGAAGGCGAGGGACCTGCGGTGGTGGGCAGGCGTCGAGAGGTTTTCATGAGCAGCATCGACGGCGACGGCGAGGGAGAGGGCGAGGACAACGAGGGCGAGGGAGGAGAAAGCGCGAGAGAAGTACATGCAGAAGATTTGAAATAATAGCTATAGTGGAGATGGTGGTGGGAGGAGTGGGCCCAGGGATGGGGGCTGCTGAAGAGCAAGGACGGCGCGACACAGGAACGAAAAGTCAGCCAGAGAGAAAGGAGTGTGGGGACTGTCGAGGAGGGACAGCGACGAGGGGCGCAGTAGCGGAGCAGGAGCGGGAAGAAAGGCCACGGACGGCCAACAGCGCTCGTTATATGCGCCGACACAACCGTGCACCCAGCCACACCGCCTCCCTAGCTCGCCTCCGACCTCGCCATCACCATCTCCCCTGAAATATATTATCTTCGCTTCATGTTCCCTCATCTGCGACCCCTGCGCGTCCTCTCTGCGCCTTGCGTGCTCTCCCAGCGTTGTGCCGTCCGTTCTTTGCGCCACTCGTTCAAATCGCCGCGCCTTGTATTTTCTGTTCTCGTAACGAGGGGTCCGAGTCTAGGCCCGCAGCACGAATCCTCCAGATCCGCATCATCATCAGCCTTCTGATTACACCCGTTCCATCATTCTCATTTTTTTTTTGGCCGCATGCTATTTTCAGCTCACAGCTATCGGCTCTGTCGCTGCGTCCAACCAATCAAAGAGTATGATTGAGTTGGGGCCGAATCAGTGCTTGGCAGTATACACCAGGAAATACGAGGTAAAGAATATGACGAAGGAAATTCCGGAAAATACAACAAGATGGGGAAACGCCACTTTCAACACCGTCGCGAGACAGTCTGTTTGCCTTGATAGCAACGTCCAGTGCATCGCGGTCCGCGATCAACTGATGTTTTTTCTGTAGAGAGTGATCCTCGGTACAAACAATTCTACGCGAATCAGCGTATGCTCATATGCATCAAGTGTGGCAAGTCATGCATGGAGGACAGCTGCAACGCGGACGAACACTGCATGCTCTGACTTACAATCTTCGACCCTCAGTTGTCCGACACTAATATGCTTTCATTGTATGATGCTTCTTCGCTGATTTCGGCGTCTCTATGTCCGAGACCGCCACTGTCGCCAAAATCTTCTTGCTCGACGCCCTCCTGTGCGACCTGTTCCTTCTGCTCGGGCTTTCCCTTCCGCTCTTCCTGCTTAGCGAGGACGAGACGGCTTGGCTGCGAGATAGCCTTGTCTGGTGCAACAAAGTGAAAAGAGCGTGCGTGGGCACTCCAGAACATCTTCGATCGCTTCGTTCCATTGCCTGGGATGCTCGTCCAAAAAAGAATGATCCGACAGCTATTTGCGTGCTTTTCGGAAAAAAACTCCACACACAAGTCAAGTCTACACCCAGAGCATACCATGACTGGTACATCTTTAGGTCTTCCGCGATCCTCGTCATGGCTCCTGTGCTTCGAGATTCGCAATCAACGCGATGCACGGTTGACATTCAGGTCCTAGTGGGCCATCCTTTGTCAAAAAAAAAACGAAACCTTTCGGCTTCGATGGACTCGGGAAACACTACTGTGTTCCTATAGGTTCCTATTCCTGAACCGGACGAACAGCGCTGTCATGACGAAACGCTCTAATTTGGCGTTCCAAAGCAGGACACGGCGCCGCGTCTCGTAGCAGGCTATGGAGATATAGATGCTTATTCCAGGAACTCCATGCGTGCACTGGGGACGTGGGCGATGGATCCTAGCAGCGCATCGAGGATATCACGATCAGCAAGTTTAAGTATTTCGAGAGAAAAAATGCTTGGGAAATTAGAGATTCAGAATAAAGTCATTTGAATCGCGACTTTCTCCTGTGCAGTGACCGGCCAGCCTGGGCACTGGATCCAAGTGAGCCTTCTTGGATTGAGGAGAGTTATTTGGCTCGGAATAAGCAGCGCGTGTGAGGCTTTTAACAGTTCGGAGATCACCATGTCATGTTTTGCATTCTGCCTTGGTAGCCTTTGTACCCGCATCGAGCTCTCAAGATGACTCGGCACAGGCATCCATTAGGACCGTTCTTCTTGAATTGCTGAACGTAGGTATGCCTAATACTACTTCCAGCCCATTGCTATAGGTTCCGCAGTTGTGTTCAACAAGTTCAAGAGTATGGTTGGCTTGGAGCCTCATAGGCAGCATGTGCATGGCAGTACGCATACAGGAGGAAATGCGAGGTAAAGAATACGACAGAGAAAAAACCGGAAGACACGAGAGAACACATTAGATGAAGCCAATCTACAATTTTCGAAACGCATGCGAGCAGTCAGAAACGTCAAGTTAACACCGTCGCGTAATAGTCTGCTTACCTTGTTAGCAACATCCAGTGCGTCGTGGTCCGCGGTCAACCGCACGTAGGCCTTTTTCTTACCATCGGGCCTGCACGAGCGAAAGGGGTTAGCATCACGATCACACAAGCTCAACATACACGTACCGGATGAGCGTGTTGATCTTCGCGGCCTGGACATCCCACAACTTCTTCACCGCGTCCTTGATCTGACGCTTGTTCGACTTGATGTCGACAATGAAGACAAGGGTGTTGTGCTCCTCGATCTTCTTCATGGCAGACTCGGTGTTCAAAGGCCTGAAATCACACCATAACCCAATCCAAGGTCAACACACAAAGCTCGTCATATCGCGGGTAGAAGACGGGAGCACGCACGAGACGATCGTCCGGAACTCATCCATGCGTGGCGCATGGTGCACCGACTTGCGCTGGTATTTGGGGTCACGGGGAAGGCGGAGGGTCTTCGGTCGGTGGAAGGACACGCTGTGGCGCACTTTGCGCGAATGGTGGCCGTGAACGCCCTGGAGAGCCGCCTTCTTGGCCGACTTCGCCTTCGCGTCCTTCGAGGCGGCGGTTTTCGTGGCTGCAAAACGGAAATATGAGTCGATTAGCGGAAAATTGGAATGAGCGAATCGACCCACTTTTTGGGGCAGTCTTACCCTTCGTGCTCTTTGTTGCGGCCATTTTTATGTGTCTGAAAGACAGTACGTTAGCATCACAATGGTTATATGGGAGAAGTGCGATTTTCAGAGGCGGCCACGCAGTCGACAAGAGGATTGGCGCAGCGATACGGACGCGGGCTGAAAGGTGCAAGGTTCACCCTGGACATTATCGACCAGAACCAAGTGCCTTCCGGTCTCCATGCTCGAATGGCCTCCCCAATCACTCCACCCGTCGTCTGAGTCGCCATTGTCCAAACATCCCGCTAAAACCGTCATTGGCCAGCCACCAACCCCATCCACCTCATTCTGTCTCAATCCATTCTATTCCGACGGCTCGAATCCATTCAAACGCCCCTTATCGCATGCCCCGCACCTCCCACCGTGTAACAGGCCAGCATAAGGGAAGGATTCTGCTCACCTTGAAGTGTGCCGGCCTCGACTGTTGCTTGGGGGAATATTGGCGGAGGAGATGTTCAAGGTTTGTGTGGCGGGGAATCCCGGAGTTACTAAATTAGGAAGGTACAGTGGCTGAAGCAGATCAACTCTCATTCCTTCATCTCCTCGCCAGCATCCACAACTTCATTTTCCAAATCTCTGTTTAATCAAGTTATCATGCTATTGATATTTTACAAACGGGGCGTTGTCATCCAATCGAACATACTTGCCCTTGTGAAGCTGCTCAACGGCATTGAAGCATGACCCTAGTTTTTCAGAACCCATTCTTGCCCTTCACTAGCCCATAAGCAGGCCCTCCCTTCCCAAACATCTTTCTCAAGTCGCCAGCGAGATCCTCTGGCCGTTCGTGGGCAGCAAAGTGGCCACCTTTCTCATGGATGGCGGACTCAAACACGAGATTCCCGATCGTCTTGATCCATCTAATTGGAATCACAGGCATGAAGTGCTCGTAGCACCTTCATACAACATGCAGAACTTACGTGTTGGGTCCCAAGGCAAGCTCCTGTGGGAAGTACGATATGCCCAGTGGGACCTTTGTGCGTGGGGGATTCAGGCGCTCCCCTGATTTGCGGGTCTCGTAGTAGATGCGGACAGATGCCGCCGGGCCCGCACGCGAGAACCAATAGATCGATATCCAGGTGAGCACTATGATCCGAGCGTCATGTAGATGCGATAAAAGGAAGGAAACTGTCGCCTCTCAGGCTTGCTGCGCACCTTCGTCGTCATCCCATTCATACTTGTCCGTCCAGTTCACGAGCTTCTCATATATCCACGCCAAGAGCGCGGTAGGCGAATCCGCGAGCGCGTACCCGATCGTCTGCGGCTGCGTCGCATGCTCCTCAAAATACCCACGCCCCTGTTGAGCGAACCAGCTCGCGCGTGTAAGTCGCTTGCGTTCCTCGGCACTGTACGGAAGCACTAGGTGCTTGATGTATTGGAGAGGGTGGGAGAGAAGACGCGGTGGGAACGAGCTGGGCGTCGGCCAGCCGTGTAAGATGTTTAGAAAGACACGTCGAGTTGGAGAAGACGTACGTAGGCATGTTCGTGTGCCAGGCTTTGACATGCTTGGGTCCGTAAAGGTTGGCCATTACGCGTGTTATCTATCGCGACATCCAGACCATATGTGTGAGTACCATGTCCTCACCCACCAATTGACTCGCGGTCGACGGAACCCACCAAACTTCCCCAGTCTCCACCTTGAGTAACATACTCATCATACCCAAGGGCCAGCATGAGTTTCTGTCCCACCTGCAAACAGCCAAGTCAGCACCGTGTCAGGACGCACTGAGACGACCTTGAGCCAAATACCTCGGCATACTGCTTCGCTGCGAACCCCTTCTTCTTCGGCGCCTCTGAGAACCCGTACCCAGG
Organism: Heterobasidion parviporum; assembly: GCA_002994785.1. Classification (NCBI taxonomy): domain Eukaryota; kingdom Fungi; phylum Basidiomycota; class Agaricomycetes; order Russulales; family Bondarzewiaceae; genus Heterobasidion; species Heterobasidion parviporum. The sequence continues at coordinate 726,255 of PDUQ01000006.1, forward strand.
GAGTCCGAGTCCAACAACGTGAAAACTAGGATGCTCCGCCGACGACGCAGTGAGCAGGGGAAGGATCTTTCGCACTTCAATGAAGCTCCCAGGCCCTTTTAAACATAGCCGTATGACCTCTCGTATATCAGGATAAAGAAATAAACCACAAAACTCACATCCGTGAACGAACAAGAGCGGTATCGCGCCCTCCACGTCACTCTCTTGGTGTACATAGTGGACATCCAGCGTCCCGAAGCCGTCAACCTCGATGCCCCTCGTAAACATCGGCAACTCGTTGAGCTCGGCTTCGTGCTTCCTCCAGTCGTATCCATCCTTCCACCGCGCGACGAGCCGCTTCAAGTCTGCGAGAGGCACACCATAGTCCCAGCCTGCGTCGTCGAGTTCGTCCGGGAAGCGGGCGAGATCGAGCTTCTGCTTGAGAGCGGCAATGTCGCTGTCCGGGGTGGCGATCTTGAAGGGAGTTGCAGTCGACATAGTGGGGTGAGGGTCGAAGAACGAGGTCGCAATGGTAGTATGACTCGTTGAACTTTCAGGCGCAAGCTTCGGGCAACTTTATTCATGCGAACTGACTCGTGACCAAAGCGTCCGGGCCATCAGGTTCGAATATTTCGAAGAGAACGTTCTCGAAGTCACAATGAGACATGAGTGGACTAGTTCTACGCGCACTTGACGGCAGAGATGATGTGCATGGATTGGAATGGGCGATCGACGTGGATCAACTTCATGTCGCGTTGACGTGTTCGTCACATGCAACCATCATCTCATCATCTGACCTTGCATACGCATCTTGGAGCATTTTCTATTGTGGCTCCTTGCAGCGGCCAGCCAGCTCTTACGCATTATTCACGGTCCCTTGCCAGGAAGATCTAATACTGGCCGATTATAGGTCAGTCAAGGGCCCGTCTTCTAACCCTTCAGAATCATCCGATGAAACGGAGCTGAAGAAGTCATATCACAAATCCATCTTTCAATACCCCCTTCTAACCGGCATAATCCCATGAGACCGTGAGTTTGCGCACTGGCGCAATTTCGTCACTTGAGTCTCATTTGAGCCACATTGACTCTATGAACGCGATATTGTGTGAGTCTTTGTGCCACGTACACATTCCTTCGTTAATTTCTCCTAACTAGGGATCACGATCAGTGTATGCATCATACAATACAAGCATCATACAATAAGCCGTGCATGGTTGTATGGTTCAACAACCGCCCACACCATCTATTCGTACATACCACAAACCTCAGGAACTTGATAAAGACACCGTACTGGTCACTTCACGGGTGCAACAGAACTTTCGTATACCCATCAATGCGCTTATCGAACTTGTCGTACGCGGCGGGAGCCTCGTCGAGAGATAGGTTGTGCGAGACGACGAAGGATGGCTTGGCCCGTCCAGAAATTATCAGATCCCGGAGGGATCGATTATATTTCTGAAAAGGGCGATGTGTTCAGTACCGCGCAGTCCCAGCCTTATTCAGGCGGAGACACATACCTTGACGTTGCATTGTCCCGTGCCTACGGTAAGACCCTTCTCAAAGAGTTTGCCTGTCGAGGGATGTTTTTTCAGTGCCGAATTCAGAACGGGAGTGTTCGAGTCTTTACCAAATGGGAAGGTGATGTATCCTCTGCAAGTTTAGGTTGAGGACGTGTGCAGAGACATAAGTGGGGAAGCGCTCACTTGGCAGAGTTTGAGTCCGGCGCGCCCGGGTCTTTGGGGACGTACAAGCCAGGAATACCAAGGCCTCCGGTGGGGCGGACAACGGCGATCAGGGCTTCCAGGACAGCGTTTGGTTGCTCCGTCTTGCCGTCCGAAGAGACGGCCTGGTATCCGACCGCTGCAGAACAAAGTTCAGTGACATGCTCCCCATACGGATACAGTGCCATCGTGATGCGATGTACCATCGACGCCCCGATCCACTTCTCTCCTATTTCAGAGGTGATCAGAAACCGATAACGGCGCTCAGGAGGGTGGCTCACCCGCCCCTCAGAGCCTTGATCTGTTCTGCGGGGTCGCCCTTGGTCAGATCGACTGTGATGCAACCGATACTTTTGGCCTTTTCGAGCCGCTCTGGAACACGATCGACGACGTAGACCTCCGAGGCACCTCGGAGCAGGGCAGAATATGCTGCCATCAAGCCCACAGGCCCAGCGCCAAACACCGCAACGGATTCCCCAGGATGGAAGCCCTGAATGGAGTAAACGGTATTGTTCCGACATCGAGTGGGCGGATAATTCAGCTATATCGCGAGTCAAAAAGGATAGCATCTCACCGAGAGTTCAACACCATGCCAGCCCTGTATAGTCGTGCTCGGATCATTCAACGTAGCCAATGGTTGGAGTAATGCAACCTACTGTAGGGAAAATGTCGGCAAGAAGGGCAAAATCATTCTCGTGCTCCTTGCCAGGCGGGAGCTTGAGGGCGTTGAAGTCCGCGAAGGGCACACGGACGTATTCCTATACAACATTCGAAGCTTGTCCTGACGCGACATTCGTGTGTAGCGTAGACGTACGGCTTGACCGCCCTGGTAGGGCCCCATGGAGACATAGCTTCGAGCGCAAGTGAGAATTGTGCCCACTACAAGACAAAATAGACGCTCACCCATACGCGCTTCACCCACGCCATAGTTAGATTATAGAGTAGAGCGGACAATACAGAAACTTACCCTCCGGCCTGAGGGAAGAAGAGTCGGCGATGGCGAACGGTGCAGAAGACGGTAGACTCACAAAACCCGGATTGACTTCCGTGCAGAAAGCCGATCGGCCTTCTTCACAGTTGAGGCAATGTCCACAAGCGACATTGAAAGGCATGACCACGCGGTCTCCCTTCTTGAGAATCTATCTCTCAAGGAACGTGAGAAGCAAGCGCTGCGGAATCGTTCGAGACTCTCACCGATACGCCTGCACCGACTTCGTCCACAATGCCCATGCTATTCAATGGTCAGCAAGGTACGATGGCAACAAATAATGGCGACTGACTTCTCATGACCAAAAACAATGCCTGGTTGAGCACCTGTACGACCTTCGTACATGTGCAAGTCGCTAAAAAAAAGCGTGAGTGATTCTGATAGGAACGTTGACGGTTTCGTGGCTTTACCTCCCGCAGATGCAAGACGTAGTGACTAGAGACTACGATTAGTCAAAAGTCAATCCAACCGTGGCTCCGCTCACTTTTCACAATAACATCATTAGAATGTTGCAGGACCGGTTTCTCCACCTGCTGCACCGAAACCTTGAACGGTTCATCGTAAACAACCGCGCGCATTTTCGTCATAGTCGGATGCCAGTGAAGAGTGTCTCGAGGGAAAAAGATAGAACTCCTGATTTCTATCTTATACCATTAGTGAGGCGAGCTGGGCGCAAGGGCGGGTTCGCCTTACTCACGATGATCGTACGTCAGGTGGACCGTCACCTGCCGAGAAATGCACTCATATAGTTCTTTATTCTCACCCGATATCCCAAGACATTGATCGTGCACTTGGTTTTCGATTGCGCTTGAGCAAAGACAGAGGAGCTTGTGATGGTCGGGTCCTGGCAGCTGTCGCGGGAAGGAACACGACAAGCACATACTTTCCCATCACATGAGCGTGTTGCCCGTGCACGTGAGGCTACTGCGCGCAGGGTTCCGGGGTCGCCGCGCTCCCAGGCTTATATCGCTCAATGAACACTATCAGAAGTCACTTCTTGTTCGTGTTGTGTTACCATCCGACTTGATCCTATCATGCGACGAGTGGGATAGACCAAGCTCCGGATGCTAGATCTTTCCAGTCACCTAGAAGATGCGGTTCGTCATCGAAGGCGCAACAGCACCCAAGCAGAAGCCCCGGTGAGAGATAACAGTGATAACCACATCTGAATCCAGTGCGTGCCCATGCTCTGGTACGCTTTCATTTAGGAGAAGCCGCATCTTTTTCCCACCGCCCCTTGCTACAATGCGGTGCAAGAATATCCACCGATGGCAAATTGTGGCCCACAAAACGATCAGGGCCAAACTGTCTCATCCACGCGCAGTGGAGTGATCAGCGTCATGTCTTATACAATTTTGCGGGAGAGGAGCTTACAGATGCTCATGACAGCAGCGGCGACCACATCGATGACCGGTTCGACGCACGCGCCGCAACTTCGTCTTTTTTGTTCATCACCAAGTCCCTGAATACTCCAAAAGAGCTCACCTGTAACGCCGTTGCATCAGATCGTGCCATTGTATGCTGCATCGGACGCTCGCCTGAGCGTCCTTGCTAACAAAGTCTTACTTTTGCCTTTTTCGTGTCGCGCTCACGATCACAGGCGCCGAGATGGATCCAAGCACACACAAGACCACGCAAGACTTTTTCGGTTTATTTGAATTCTCTCCGAATTATTGGGCCCGCCTCGGGGATCTCGGAGGGGTTATCGGGGCTCCCCACTGGCTCCCCCTGCGCGCATTTCGGACGAAAAGAAAAAAACCCAATAATCGTTGATCAGCAGGCTCCGTTTTCAGTTGAGCGCAAGTGGAACAGGGTGGAACAGGTTCTGTCATCAATAAACCCCGCTTCGGTCCAATGGGCCCCAGAATGGAACGCGTCCCATGCGCACCGAGGGCTGGTCAGATGAGGTCGATGTCGCGATGTGGAAGAGGTAAGCAATTCGGGTCTGCGTATTGCCTGGGCCTCGGAACGCATCGGCCTGGCCTCATGGTTCACGCATGTTCCGGATCACTCAGCGGACGCCTTTGTTTCGCTGTCCGAGATCACAGATTGCAGGCTCGGGCGAGTGACGCCCTGCCGCTGACCAGGCCAGTGCTTGCTAGCTAGCGCGCAATCTACGCTGGAGTAATCGTCTGCAATCGGAATGGAAGCCAAGGCGTTGATGCGTTTCAGGTGCCGTTCGTGTTTTCGAACCACGCCTCGCTCAGGTTTCCCAGATACATACACGCTCCAAGCGGAATCGTTTCTCTTCCATGGAAAATAATGCTTGCCAAGCGCTGTACGTTACACCCACGGCCAGCTGGCTCGACGTTTGTCCGGATTCGCACTTGCAAGCAAATTCAAGATGAGAAGGACACTTGCCGATTCCCGCGTCCCCGGGCCATAATCACAGGTGCACAGCAAGTAGCAGTGGTTACCTACTAAGATAATGAATCGGGTGCAGAGCTCCGAGGCGGAAGGGCGTAAGCTTCCTGGCCCGACTCTCCGTGCCGGCGATACGCTGGTCCCTGCGAAGCACGATAGAAAAAAAAATACACAGGCATGGAAAAAGAGAAACACAACACCAGAAAATGAACATCGTCTCGGAAGCTTTCAGCAGCCGCAGCGGCTCTCCGGAACAGATCGAGAGGCGTACTAAGGCCTTTCGCGAGCCCGCCAGCTTCGAGCTCCATCCTCCGACTGACTAACGGGTCGGGGCGGAGAGGCGACCCGGAGGTGGGACATAATGAACGAAGGCCCCCGAGGGAGGCTAGAAGACGAGAAGCGGGCGTGCAGCTGAGAGCTGCTCGATTGTCCGAAGGCGAAGAGACGAAAGTCGACTCTGGGCTCGAGGAGGGTGCTTCCGACGCTTCTGCGACGGGGGCTACTGTACTAGCTTCGGAAATTCGAAATTCGAAATTCGGCGGGGGGCTCGAGACGCTTGAACTGCGCGCTAAGCGCTAAGCCAGTGCGCGGCGCGCGCCAGACGACCGTAAAGTTCGGCGAGTCGCGCTGGATCTGGCGGCTGGCGCGCACGGGGAATCGCAATCGCACTGCGTCTGCGCGGGCCAACTCAGCGAACCTGGAGCCGGTGGGCGTGCTTGTCAGACGGCCTGATGGACAAGGGAGATCGGGCGCGGCGGCTGGCAACTTGAAGCGCCAGAGGCGATGGCCTCCAGCCGTCCTATTCCAGGACGGGCATGATGCATGGAAAGCGCACCCATGCTAACCGCGCTCGCGTCTAATCTTAACTGGCCTGGCATGCACGCGTCATCGATCGCGTCGCTTCTCGAGTTGGGAGCTGCCTTGCGAGCGGCCGAGGAGCAGAAGAACGCGTCGAGCACTTCCCTTTATTGCCTCCGGCACAGCACATGCGCTGATCGTCGTCCGACCGTTTTGGATTCGTCGACGATGACTTTGTGTACGTCTAGCGTTGGAACACTCGCTGTGTATTTATGTAATATAATAGTATAGCTGCCGACAAACAAGAAAGAAGACCGTTCGCCCCGACGCTTGTCCGACGACGCTTGGGCGGTTTTAATGAATACAACAAGATGTGTGAACCGGAAGGGTATGTAGTATATTACGGCGAAAGAATACGAAGCGCGATTGCGATGGAAACGACCGAGGTGCTTGGAGGGGGGAGATTTAAAGTGGCTCTAGGGTAAATGATACGGGCAGAGGGATGCAGCATGAACGAAACTCAGGTCCGTGAAGGGCAGACAATGCAGGGAGACCAAACACAGGCGACAAGAAAAATGGCCGATATGAAAACGACGCACGACCAGATAGCAGAGGTAGAAACGACGAGTGGAGTTCAAGAGGGTCGAAAAGAATATCCGCTCGAGTGAGAGGGTAAGTATGAAGACGGGGTCGAGCTAGAAAGTCAAACAGACGATGATACGTACGGAGCGTCCGATGCCGCCAAACGTGTTACATGCATGAGGAATATCCCCGTTGGGTACTCCCCCTGCCGCCTAAGAGCGCACTTGCGTAAAAATCACTGTGGCGTGTGATAGCCAGACCCTGAGCCGGTGGGAGTATGATGTCCCTCCCTATCCTGTATATACTGCTGTTGCTGCTGCTGATGCTGCGTGTACATCCCATGCCCGCTGGACGGCGCATGATGCGAGAGACCACCAAGGGAATGACCGTGGCCGTGCTGCGACGACAGATACTGTGGCTGACCTTGCTGAGCGCTCATCGGCATGCCTGAGGGCATGTAAGACGACTGTTGCTGCTGCTGCTGCTGCTGAGACGCGACGGCGGCGGGAGTGGGGAACGTGTATGCAGAAGAGGAGAGGTTGCTCTGCTGCTGCGCGTAGCCGCTGTAACCGCGTCCATAGCCGCCGCCCACGCCCAACATGCTGCGCTGAGACGAGTTGTAGTAAGGGTCGCTGCCGAGGGACGCATGCGACGAGGCGGGGATAGACTGCAAGGAGAGAGGGTGGTAGAGCTGCATACCCTCGCCCGGGAGGGACGCGCGGCGGTTGGCGGCGAGTAGCGAGGCATTGGAGACGGGCGGGTGGGAGACGGAGCCGCGCTGGGAGGGCAGTGGGTGCGTCGTGGACGGGCCAGAGGCAGGGCGAACGGGAGCAAGGATACGACGGCGTGCCTATATATGGTCAATCGTGCCGTCAGCGACCCCGCACGCAACGGAAAAGAGACCTAATGAGCACGCACGTTGATCATCCAGTTGGAGACCTGACTGATGCTCAGACCGGTGGCGGCACAGAGCTGCCTCTTCTCCTCCTCGGAGGGATAGGGATGATCTGAGTGACGGTGCAGCCAGTCCTTCAAAAAGTCGGTGGTGGGCTTGGGGAGCTTTCCACGCTTCTTGGTGGGCCGTTCGAGCTGGGGCGGGGGGGGGGGGACGGAGGCGGTGCCTGGGGACCGGGAGGGCGAGGGACTGGCGCCTGCGCTGTTGGTGGAGGCGGAGGTCGCATACGAGTTATTGGTGGACGGGAGGAGGAAGTCGGGGGAGGGGAAACTCCAGTCATCCTTTGTGCCCTCTGTGGAGGAGGACTGGGCGTAAGAGGCCCTGCGATCCTGGCCCGATATGCGCGCGGCGCCGCCATACATGGAAGCGGACTGGGAGTTGTTTTGGGACATGTTGTAGGGTCCGGCGAGAGAGGTGTGGCGGATCGAGTCCTCGTACTTAAGGCCGAGAGCGGGGGTGTGTCCGGGGGTAGAGCTGGGACGGACGATGCCGGGAAGGGACACCGATGAGGGATGAGTGGACCAGTGATCGGATTCGGAAAACTGGAGGGATGGAAGGCCCTGGGAGCGGGGCAGTGCGTAATCGGGGGAGAGGGGCGAGCTGTAGCTGGAGGAGGCGTTGGCGGGGGCAGAGAGCGCGGTCGTCCCACTGGGCAGCGACGAGGACGGGTCGGAGAAGGACAGGCCGAGCTGGGTGTCGGCGCCGAGTCTGGGCCGGTACGCCTTTTCGTCGTCTGCGTAAGGCTGGGACTGGGACTGGGACTGGGACTGGGACTGGGACTGGGACTGCGTTGGCGGGAACTGATACGAAGCTAAGGCTGACGGGACGTAGGGGTGGGTGGCAGAGGGCTGGGCACGCGAAGAGGTCTGGTATGCAGGGAGCCTGCCACGGGGCGCTTCTGAAGAGAGGGCGGGCAGGGAAGCGCGGCGGGCTTCTTGGCGGAATGGATCCTCGAACGCGGAGAAGATGGACGGCAGCTGTATTTTGGGCGAGGACGAGCCGTCGACGGCGTCGGACTGGGCAGCAGCCTGGTGCGGATCCGCGTCCCAGACCTGTTGATCGACGCCGAGGCTGGCACGCTGGCGTTTGGGGTGGGGCGAGTGGGAGGAGGGAGAGGTCGCGCGCTTTTCGGCCCTGGAGAGCACAGAGGAGATGTCCGAGTCGGCGGAGGTGGCAGAGCTGGACATGCGCCTCTGGTGGTGGTAGATGTTATAGTAGCACGGGTCTAGGTCGGTCGCGCTGCTGTGCAAGGTTGATAAGAAAAAAGATGGCCACGAGAGCGGCGAGAGGGTACGGACGTGGATGTGATGGCCGGAGATGCCGAGCCAGAGGACAAGTCGGTGGAGAGAGGGGTGACAGAGAATGACAGAGGGACGGTCGAGTGCTCGCCTGCGGCGGGGAGACCAAGACGCTTGCTATAAAAGTCACGTCAGTGATCTGGATGCGCGCGCGTCAACGCAATCACACAGCCGGGGGATGGGGGGCGTCGTCGATCGGGGGTGTCGTGACGGGGCAGTCAGGATGGGACCGCAACCGGAGATCCCTCGCTCGCTCACGGCACAGGCGGGGAAGGGGGCACACGCCCACAGCAGCGGTGACAGCCCACATGGACCACGACGCGAGTCCAAGCCACGTCCCGTGTCACTCCGCTCGTGGCGCGGGTGACAGCTCGATTCCAGACCGGAAGACGCTACTCACTCGAATGTGTCAAACTGGACGGGCCCAACGTTATTGTAGAGGTCAACAAGCGCGACTTGGCTCTCCGACTTGATCTCAATCATCGAGTACCGAGGCTCGTATCGGGGCGGCGGCTGCAGGTCGCGATCCGGTTGGGACGCGGAAGACTGGAGGGAAGCGGCGAGAAGGGACGGTCGTCCTATATATCTAAAAACGAGCGGGGCGGATGAGGCAGGGGAGCGAGCCAGTGCGGCCCAATAAAAACCGGCCTGAAAACGGCGCACCAACACCTCGGTATCCACAATCCTTTTCCGGTCGGTTCCCATCCCTCTGCGACGCTCGATGATCCCCCCCAGATCCCAGAGGTCCCGCGCGCTAGTCCAGATCCACCGACCGTTGGGCGACCACCCCCCTCCCCCCCTCCTCGTCTCCTCCGGCCTCCTCCGGCTTCCCTCCGAGCTCTTCGCCGCCCGCGCCAGCCAAGTGCCAGCCAGCCAAGTGCCAGCCAGCGAGCCAGCGAGCCAAGCCAGGCCACTCAGTGCGCCTTGTTCGCTGGAGGCCGATGACGTGACTCGACTGGGCCGTCCGTCTATTGATATGACCATTGCTGTGTGTCCCAATCAACGCTCGAGTCGCCATCACAATAACACTACGTACCTCAATCTCGAAATCTCCCTCAGTCCAATCCCCTGCACGCGTGTCCCATCTCCGCCCGTTTCGTTTTCAAACGCTCGAGGGTGGGCTGGGCCAATCACCGGCGTGCGCCGCCCGCGCGGAACCCAGATCGCCGTCATTCATTCATGCGATACATAGAGCAAGGGAGCCCACCGTCTTCGACGGTAGTTTAGCAGTCTCTTGGCCGACTTGGTGTCGCGTCGAGCGGGGCGACCGAAAATGACCGTGTCGGTCGCGATTCGCGGCCCCCTCGCCGTGCGCGCTTGCGACGCCTGGACGCACTCGGGAGACCGACTCCCTTTGGGAGACGATGGGCCCCCCGAAAAGGCTAAATTGACGGAGGTGGGAGGCGCCTGGGATGGAGGACGGGGCTTCCGGTTCCATAATTTCCGAATCGAGGACGTCGGGTTCCGTCTTGATTGAGCCCAGGCACACGCTTGCCGAAATGCTCGCGGACTTTTGTCGCCTGCTCCCACGGTCCAGAGGCAGCCGCTCGCTTGCAACGCTGCGCCCGACGCTCGCCAGGGCCCTGAGCACAGCGCTGGCCTGCCATTGCCACGCCCGCTCTGACGGGTTTCTGTTTTATTGCCACCACGTATTACGACCGACGACCAGAATCAGAGCATCTGACACCCCCTCTCGCTGCTGCCCAGCTCGCGTCGCCGCCGGGCTGTGCACGGGGGCCCCTCTACGGCCGCGTATGCATAGCGTCTTTGCCCCCCCAGCTCGCCCGCACGCGATCCCTCTCGCTTCTTCTGATCTGCTCGCGCCTCCACTCTCCTTAGATAATGCCGTGCCCCTCGCTACACATCCAAAAAGCGTATCTACCCTTTTCCATTCGATGCATGTCCGTTCGCGTCAAGAAGCACCCAACATTGTGATCATGCAGCGCATGTGAGCCTATCGATCCAGAGCAGGTCCATACACGCTGCCATGCCAGAACCAGCGCAAATCCTCAGAACCTCGACACTAAATCAGACGTGCACAAAGTCCACTCAAAAAGAAAAGGAAATGAAATGAAAAGAAGAAGAAAAAGAGACACGCCCTCCTCCGCTCTCGTCGGACCAGCATCCTCGCTCGCGGAACTCGTCCCCTCCGTTCTGCCTCCGCACCCGTGGTAGCAGTACATTCTCGCCCAGCGCTCAGCGCCAGGCCTTGCTAATACATCATCCCTTCGCCCGTCCCACGCCCTCCAGCAGTCGCTCCGCCTTGTCCCTCTCCTTACGACTAACCACTACGCCATCCAGCATCCGCACCCGTGCGCACGCCCGCATGACCAGCCCACGATACGCCAACCGACCCACATAGGCATCGTCCGGAAGGTCGCGCCGGAACTTGGCGTCCAGCTCCTGCCACGATCCGTCCGCCCCGGCCCCGCGCTGTTTCTCTCGCCCGGCCATGCCGTCGCTGCTCCAACCCCGCGTGCGGCCCTCTCGTGTCTGCTGCTGCTGCTGCTGCGCTCGCAGCTCCTGCTCGCGCGTGGCGTCCGACGGGACCGATCCGGCGCCCCCAGAGGTTCGCGGGGCGCGCGTCGGGTGCAATGTCTGTGCGCCGTTGCCGGAGCGGATCCCAGGCTCCGAAGGTTGCAGTGCTCCAGGCACGTCCTTGACCAGCAGGGGCAGGTACCAGCCGAGCGTGCAGGGGTTCATCCTGCATGTTAGTGCAAAATAAAAACACAGATTGTGTGAGCAAGCGGACGAGAATCTGACCCGAATCATACAAAGAAAAGGAATCATTGCGAGTTACGGTATGGGAACCCCCTCATACGTGATTGCGCGCGGGCTGGCCTGCTGGTCCCGCGGCATACACAAGCACATACACAAGGATTGGTCTGATCGAGGATCCACAAACCAATGGAGAAACCTTGGTAATAATGAAGGGCGAAGCGCACGGAGACCCCGGAAGCGCAGAATGAGATAACGTACCTGAAATCAACCATCTCCACATCGGGACAGCCCCTCAGCACTTTGATGATCCCCTTCGTGCCTTTGAGTCTCGACCCGATTATCGTCAGCTTGTTCAATCGCCGGAGTCCCTCCAGCGGCTTGACGTCCTCTAGAAAGTTGTAATTAAGGTTGAGCACGCGCAGGTTCGGGACCAGCGTGGCTATGTTCGGCGGCAACGCGGTGAGCCGACACGCTGCAATCTCGAGATAGATGAGATTGTAGCAAGGCTCGGTCAGGAATTGAGCGGTCAAGGGGTTGCCTGCAAACACCAAACGGGGAGCATATCAGCGTTCCTAGTCGTTCAACAAAGTTAGATCGCGGATAGCGGCCGCTCCACGGACCCGAAAGGTACAGTCGTTTAACGTCCCTGACGTCCCGAACGGAAAATGACCTGCGTCATTAGACATGGTCAACTCTGATGTCCAGGAAGCAAATAAGACTCCGAGAAAAAAAAAAGTGACTTACAGCCCCTTGCCGCCCTGGTTTCGCAAACTCATGTTCTCGAGCTTGCTTAGCCGATTGGCCTTCGTTATCTCGCCCAAGTAGTTGTTGTCCGCGTACAGCGTCCTGAGGTTTGGGAACGACGCGGCATCGAGCACTTTGAGCTTGTTGCAACTGATGCGAAGGATCCGCAATCGAGGCATCGTGCTATCAGCCTCTAGACCGCTGATCATATTGTTATCTACAGTAGCAGGGGCGAGCAATCAGCAAGGGTAAAGATGGTGAAAGTAAAATGGACGGGGGACAAGCACGAGGCGATCCCCGTGACAGGAGATATCATTGATGCAGAACGGGGGATCAGGCAAGTGACGACGCAGCCTGCTGCGGGGACCCCTCATGCGATACTTGGCGTCTTTCCGTTGAGGTCGTAACTTTCCCACTCACCCAGGTTCAATACGATCAGAGAAGACAGCGAACTGAGACCGGCAGCGCCGCATATCCTGTTCTGGCTCAAGTTGACCATCTCGAGATGGGGCCTGTGAAGCCGACCACGGGAGAAAATAGACCGCCATAGGGGCCAAGCGAAAAAAGGCGCGTTTACGCGCGGAAGATGATCACGATCACGGAGATGACATGTGTGTGAGTCGAACCGCATTTGAATGGGCAGATATCAGAGGAGCCCGAGGAAGAAGACATGTTTCGAGGAAGGGGCGCACCACGAGCATTGAGTAAAATCAGCATTATCAATGCTGTTGCCTTGCAAGCTAAGCTTGACTAGGGTGTTCATGTGCTGGAGACCATCGAGGCTCGTGATCTTATTACCATCGGCACGGAGTTCGTGAAGATGCCGTAGGCACCCCAATTCTGTGTAATGAACAGTCAATGGGACGCCCAGTCAGACAGGACAAATAGATCGGGGCTTACGAGTCAGCGAATCGATGTTGTTACGGCTAATGTCCAAGCTCTCTAGGTTGAGGAGGTGACCGAACGAGGTGTTTCTCGTCAGGCTATTGCGCACGGCCAAAAGGACATAGGGCGAGAGAAGAATCGGCCAGTTAGGTTTGGACAACACGACGCGACATATACTGTCACAAATAGCACGTACACGTTGGAGGCGATAGACAATGTCCGCACTGTTTTCGGAACCCCGCTTAGCCACGACAGTCGGTTGTTATTCCTATCGACGGCCCGACATGTTCAGTCCGAGAAGCCCTTCTGTTAGCGCCATATGTAGCTGTCAGACTTACAAGGACAGCGAATGCAGCTTCGGCAAAAATTCTTTCAGCCGAGCCACGCTCTCCACGTTCTTGTGTGACAAGTCGATAGACGTCAGCTCCTCCCAATAGGGCTCAAAGGGCTGCACATCGGTGATGACCTCGACCAGCTTGTCGTGAGCTACGCCAAACGACGCCTCCGTCAGGAATGTGGCATCTGGCTTCCCGCTCTCGTCGCCGGCCACTGGTGTCGAATGCCTTGGTTGTGACTGTGAGAAGACTCGGCGAGCAGTGTTACCACTGAGACTGAAGCCCGTGCTAGGCCATCGCGCCGACAGAGGCTGCAGCTCCTCGGTAGGCCGTCCGGAGCTGGTGGTCTTGGATGGCGAATCATCATCGATGCCTGCGCGGACGATGTCAAAGCCGACAACTTACACACATTTACGGCAACTCACTTGTCATTGAGTCCTCTAGACCATCCATCATATCTGCTATTCGTTTCGACCGAGCTGAAGGAATGAAGCTCGATGCGGCGCCGAACTGCTCGTCGCCCTCATGCTCCAGCTCGCCGCTTGCGTCAGAGTCTACTGCTTTGCGGGTGAGCCCTCGAATCTGACCGTCTCGCTTCCCGTCAGAGAAGCTGACCGATCGTCGGTGTCCCCTGTTCGCTGGCGTTTCATACTTGTCGCGCACATTATCCTTGAGTGCAGATACCGGCGTCACACTGGCGCTTTTGAGGGCAGAGCGGATGGGTGTGGGGACAGAAGACGCTGTGTGCTGAAGGGGCCGCCCGTCAAAAAGTCTTCCGGGGGTGGAGGGAATGATGTTAACAGGGGGCAGGGGATGTGCGGTGACAGTATCATCAAGGTCGTCACGGTCCGAAATCAGACTGTCCTCCTGTTGATGGCGCTCAACGATGGACATGGATGCTGACATCTCGGTGAGTTGTGTGATCTGGTCATCGTCGTTGTCAGAATCTGTGGTCTCATCGTCTTCTGCAACAGCCATGCTTTGGTTGACGTCGATGGCCCCTTGGGACGGCCCATCGAAAGAAAAAGAAGTGAGTTCCAACTCATCATCCTCGATCACCTCATCATCCTCCATGTCGTCAATTCGGCTCATGTCCACGGTCGCAGGATCCTCTGACATATCCTGCTCCTGCACGCCGCTAATCTCTCGCCTCTCTGATTCATCTTCCCGCAAACTCTCGATGTCCCGGAATGGATCTTCGCTATCCGCGTCGCCTTCAATGCTTGCGGCATAACCGTCGCTTCCATTGTTTGCTCTTTGTACGACATCCGCTGTAGACTTGACCCATCGCATCATAACCTTGTCAAAAACCATCCTTCCAACCCTTTCGGGGAGAACGGGAACATCCTCAGGTGCGATGCGCGTAATCTGCGCGGGCCCCGGGTGCTTTACAAACGATCCCGTTGAGCCCACGGTCAAAGTGGTCCCTGAGGCGGTGCTTGAAGACACAAACCGGTTCAGGTCGTCGTTGTTCCGTTCACGAATGGAAGACGAAGGATATGCTGGCGCGAGGCCGCCCGGCGCAGACAGAAGTGCGGGATTGGGGTTAGGGTTCGAGTGGGTCCTTGTACTCGGTCGTGGCGAAACCGCGCGCTCTGGCGAGGCCGGTTGTGCGACCATGACGGGTGGTGCAGGGAATTGTGCATAAAGAAGGGACGTATCGAACGAAGTATTGCTTGTGTCCTGTGCCAGTTCACGATCAACTTCGTCAGCGGCGCTCAGTCTGCGGAGTAGCTTCCGAGGGCTAGCTCTCTGCTTCGCTCTTACCGCGTGAGGAGCCCGGTTCGGCCTCGCAGGTGATACAGGAAATAGTCGTGTAGTATCTTGGAATTGGTGACGTCCGTCGTTTGGCTCCGGCGGCCCTGCATCAGATGGAGCGAACGATTTCTCTACGAACGAGGCGCCAGAGCGGCTCAAGCGAGAAGCTTCGGTGTCTGTGGAGAACACACGTTTGTTGCCTCGCATATCCTTCCGCAGTTGGTCCATAAAATCGGCAGCCTTCTGTTTCAACGCCAGTGAAGAATGAGCGGAATATTGAGAAGAGCCTGCCGTTGATGAATCTTTGCTGGAAGATGATGAAGGGACTGTCAAGTGCGTTGGCCGCACTATCGAACGGGCGGAAACATGTAAGCGGCGAAGTAAAAGGGCACGGCGTGCTCACCTTCGATCGAGTGCTGAGACCTATCATCTCCCCGCGAACGTGCTAGCGCAGAAGCCGCGGGGGATTGGCCAGGACTTTGGGCGGATGCCACCGTTGAAATGGTGGAGAAATCCCTTGCTTGCTTCTTGATCTGCTCCATGAGGGTCTTCGAGTCCCCTACCCAGTCCTTCACGGACTTAGGACGTTGTATGACGGCACCTGCGCCATCTCCTTCTCCATAATAATCCGTCACTGGGCTGAGCTTGACGCGCTTGGCACTTCGTAGATGCGAAGTGTCATTCGCACCAGTAGTTTCAGAGACTCGCGAGAGGCCAAAGGGAGAAGAGACATCTGGGGTGATGAAGCCGGTATTACTTCCGGATGGGGAGTTGACGGCGATCGAATCGACCATAGCAGAGAGATGGTCGCGCGTGAAGGTGTCGTACTGAAATTGGAAGAGTCGAAGGCGTGGATCTGTCAGAGGCGCGCTCGCAATCGTGGTACGCGATGGTCCTGGAGTGCTCTGAGCCTGAGGGAACCCAGTTGGTGAGATGGACAGACGAGGAGTCTGCCTGGCCACAGCGAAAGTGAATTGACAATTCATGCTCGGCTTCCGTCCTTCGAATCCAGCCATGTCCGGCAAGTCGGTCTCCAGTATCTCATCGCTCTGATTCCGCTGTTCCGTCACTTCTTCCGCCTGGCTGTCATGCGAAAAGGACGACGCGGCATGGACTTGGGAAAGTCGTGATGGGACGGCGGGGGCATTGGGCTTGAGCGACGAGTATGGATTGGATGGCGGCTTCGGTGGGGAAGGGGGCTCAAACATGCGCTCGAGTGCAATTGGGCTGAAGATATTCTTCATGATGTTCTGCTTTAGCCCCGGAGCCTTGGGGAGCATCGGTGTAGCGGATATATCCTGTCGTACCAAGAACGTGCCAACCACTCCAGAGTTGTTCAGTGATGTATTTTCCAGTGGTTTGTACTCATCATTATCCCCCCGAACACGGACAGAGCCCACAGGATCTGTGAGCGAGACCGAACGGGAGCCTCCATGAGAAGATGTCGTAATGTCGCTTTCATCTGGCCATTCTTCGTCGAGGTCATCAGTTTGCCATGCTGGGCGATTGTCAGATATTTCAGTGGTCATTTTTTAGAGCATGAAATGATGGTGATTTAGGCCAGAGGCCGGCGTAGAGTTAGAGAGCGGATAGGTTGTGGCGAATCCGAGGTTGCCACGTGACCGCGCGTTGGAGTTGGAGTTGCAAAGGACTATTTGCACCTGTGTGGCAAGAGCCTCCGTTCCAAACAACACGTAAATAAACACATAGCTTCGTCGATTCTGCTGAGACATAGCCATCTACGGTCGCCCACCCTGCATACTTATGGCGGCATTATATTTTCATGGATCGACGGAATTTCCTATCCTCCTTCGACCTCACGGCATCCGACTCGGAGAGACATACGTATCGCATCCTGTGTTCGCTTTACGTGCGGAAGGCAATGGTCTGTCAATCACCTACCTGCTGATTCTGTTACTATAACCTTTCTTGAAGATTCGACACGCAAAGATTACGAAAAATCATTACACCTACCTGGAGGGGCATCAGACTTCCCCGCATCACCCCTTTATCTCTAATCTGCTGCGATCCCCGATGGCCGATTCCGAATTAGTAGTCAAGGTGAAGCAACATACCATGCAATTCCAAATCTTCTCAAGACCTGCCCGAATGGATGCCGAGGGATCCATGTTTCTCCGTCGATCCAATACTCTCCCCTGAGACGGCTGGAGCAGGCTCGAACAGAATGCGGCCATCCTTCAGACTGATGCCCCTTAGTCTTTTTCAAGAGGTGTGCTCAAGTGTTTTGGTGATCAAACCCCAATGTTGATTCAGTGTCGATGGCACCATCTGAATGGAACCTCTGCTAGTAGCACTTAGCCCGTTCCACCTCGACTTCTTTCATCATATAGCCGGTGGGATTTGAGAATAGCACTGCTGCTTCGACGCCACGCTCATGTGCTTTCACTTTAGGAATGAGCTTCTGTGCCTTTCGCTCCTCGTCTTCCTCCGAGGCGGTTGTGGGATACAGTGTCCTAGTATATCTATTTCTGGTCTATGCAGGACTGTTTGTTTGAGGGCAGATGGTGGTCCCTTGATGATGTTTGCAGGAACCATCGCTGCCTGGAGTCGGAAGATCAGAAGTACATCACTTCTGTGGACTGAGGGTGGGTAAATCAACAGCGCTTCGCGCCTGCAATCGCACGCATACTTTGGTAAGTTGAGAGATCCCATCTTCTCGCATCGAGGCATCGACAATGACAGTTATTCTGTTATTCTAGCTCGCAGTGTCCGAGGTCGTGATTGATCCCTCCCGGCGGCGATCTTACTTGACAGGTATCTGTCCTGATATTCAATGTCGCTGGGTATTGATCAGTGTAGTGAGAAGATCACATTTGCTCCTCGAACAAGCGTTAACGTCACAACGATCAGTGTGCCAGACATCTGATGCCGAAGGTGGGCCTCATCGAGGAGTTACAGCATTGTGCGATGCGTTACTAAGTCTCTTTCTAAGGCTATCAGGGCTGCTTCCCAGAGCCTGCTCGATGATCCTGTCGACCGCTCCATGCTCAAAACTTCGATGGCATCACACCGCGCCCAGAATCCGCAATAGTTACGCTATGCCGCAGAGGATGGATCATATCTCCACTCGCATAGTCAAATCGGGTTCTATGGCATACTCCCGGATATGAGCTAAGCGTCGTGCTCTACACCAAGCATGCAGCATGTTTACACGGCCATGGCAGAGTACTGACATGGTGATTGCGACGTTGCATCTGCTACAGCCTCGTTTTTTTGACCTTTAATTTTGTTTGAACGTGTTAAACTCGAACCACATCGTCGTCGCGCTCTGAAGCGTGTTGGCGTTGAAAATCGACGTGGACATGGACGTGCAGCGCCATCGTCACTCTGTTTCACATGTCGCAGATCACCCATCTTCGGCAAAGGTTAACAGATCTCCTCGGGCGCCCGAAAAGTCGAGTCTTCTTTAATTAAGATATGCGATTGGGCAGGTACCATCTCCCGCCGCTGCCTCGGCTCGCGTGAGCCAAAATCGTCCCCGTGATAAAGGCGCCATTTCTCAATCAATCGCCGGCATCCATCGGACGGCCGATCCTCCTTGATGGCGCGCTGGATCGATGGCTGGTCTCGAGCGAGCATGCGAATTTAGGTGGGTCAAGGCAATCCACCTGCTTCACCTACTTCTCGTGCGCACACACATGCTAAGTGTTTCACCACCCAAGCACATTCCATAGCGCCGCTGCATTCGTTTAGCTCAATCACTAAGGGGTTTTTTTTTACAGTTATTTGGAAGTCTAGGAACTAGCCTCTTCAGGCGAGCCAACCTCCTCCTGGAGCAATTTCACATGATGCGTGTAGGGCCGTCCTGCAATTTGCAAGCGCAAATGAATCGCCTGGTCGGGATATTCGGATCAGGGCTACGTGAGTGAGTGAGATAACGAGTCGTGCAATATCCAAACGTGGGCTCCGTCCTTGATGCCGTTTGTGCATTTCCTTTTCCTTTCCGTCGCTGCGCGCTCGGTATGAGGCATACCTACTGCGCAGATGCGAGTCGCCGAATTATCATGCAATCTTGGCAGCGTGTATGGCAATCCCAGCTCCCCGCAGTCTCCCCCGCATTCTTGCCCCAATAAGCTCTCCCCAGCTCTTCTCTCCACACTGTCTGTCACAGACCCCGGCCCAGAACCCTAGCCTCCACCTTTTTTCTAAAAAAAACAATCAAGGCTTGCTTCCGTCTCCATTCTGCACCTCAAACACGCGAATCTCTCCCCGCGAATCGACATCCCGGTCCAGTTCCGACGACCCTGACACATTCGCTCAGCAGATCCGGAAGCAGGGCCAACAAGCAAGCAAGCACTGTCAAAGAGGTAGGTAGGCTGCGAGGCACGGCGCCGGGCGTGATGCCCTTCCCACAACCTACCCGCCCACCCGTCCACCCGGCCAGCGGCCTCTCCGGAGCGAGTCGCGTCCGGTGTCGTGATCGTGCTGGTTGTGGGCGCGCGCCGGGCCCAACTCCCTCTTTCTGCGTGTGTGTGTGCGCGCGTGGGTGTGCATTCTTGCAGTTGCGGCCGCAGGAGGCGCCCTCGTTCATCGCGCTCGCGATCCGGCGACCATGGATCCTGACGCGCGCGTGCCCGCTGAGCTGCATGCCCGCCGGAAGCGGTATCATTCGCGCATTGGCGCCGCTGCTTTTCGCACTCGCTCGCGGTGTACTTACATGTAAGAAAGGTCGTGTGCGATGGGTAGGCACGGGCTCTATGCGTAAAGTGAGTAAGGGCGTGCTTGGAGGCGCGGCGACGCCTCACACTCCGGCGTACATAAGCCCATCGGAGGTGCGCAGGGCGGTGTCCGCTCGCTCGCTGCTGGGAAAGCACTTGGCCCCGTCTCAGTTGCGCGGCGACGCCGGCGCGCGCGCGCACGCTCGTGACGGGTCTGCACTTTGTCGCGAGCGCCAGAGACAGCCGTCACGTCTATCACGCACCGGTGCGCGCGCGCAGGCTCTGCGCGCGCTGTATGCGCCGTGGAAGGGGCGGATACGACGAGCAGCCGTGGCACATCGCGATGCGCCCAACCGCACGCCGTGCTGTGACACGGGGTTTCACCCCCTCTCGACCGGGGCGGAGCGGATCCTCAGAGGCGGCCGCGCGGTGTTTGGTGCGCGGCATCACCGGTCGACGCGACGCAACCCACAACGGTCGGGCGAGCACGCTCGGATGATGCGAACCTGTCGACCGCCGGCCAAGGGCCAAGGCGTTGCATGACAGCTCAGCTCAGCGGTGCACTTGCGATGCGGGGTACATACGAGTACTTGATTTGTGTGTGCGTGTGTGTGTGAATATATTTCGGTTGTATCTATGCGTGCGTGCGTGCGTATGTACGTATGTAGGTGGTACGAAGACGGAACCATGCAGTGTGCGCGACGTCATCGTGCGCCAGAGGAGTGTCTGACCTCAGGAACGAAGACGGTGACGGTGACGGTGACGGGTTGACGATGACGCAGCTGATCAGAATAGCGATGGACTGCAGCAAGAAACAGAGGAGGGGAGACGGCTGTGGATATTACATCGTGTTGAACGCGGGGTGTGTGTGTGCGAAAGAGAGCTGCGATGAGACGTGCGGACGGACGTGCGACGGGGAGTGAGTACGGCGTGGGTGCGAGCCACATAAGGGACGTGGCGAACGAAGCGAGCGGGGGTTGACGGTCCGCCAAGGGAGGGAGGTATGGACGTGAGTCGTGTACAAACGAACGAAGGGGGTATTACGCGCGCGCGCAGGCGGCGGGAGATCCGTAGGGTAACTCTATGTGTTGTCTGGGCGAGCTCAGGATTGGGGAAGGGGGGGGGGGGGTGAATGCTTGCTCTATGTTATGCTGTTGAAGACTGGAGAGAGAACGAAAGGAGGAGAAACGAGCACGGAAACGCGGGACGGCGGCCTCGGACGAGGAGAGGCAGGGCATGCTGGGTGCTGGTGTTGTGATGTGAGAAAATGCTAGAGTCCAAAAGATGAAAACGGAGAGACGAGATGACTACATTGGGTTGTTGTTGTTGAGCGTGGCTGGCCGTTCGGCGTTCCAGAGTTGAACTGTGCAGAGTTAGACGAGTCGACAAATGCGAGGTGGAAAGAAGAAGAGACATAGAGGAGAAAGACGAGTCCGTGGACGGTGCGAGAAACTAATGGAGTCAAAACCAAAGCTGGCCGGGGAGGGCGGTCGAACGCGAAGGGATGCCCTCCTCGCGGCGTTTTCGTCCCGTGCGACACACGGAGCGCCTTAGCTCCCGCGCGCGATGCCATGTGCAAAGTTGCGCGGCTGCCGTCTGCGCCCCCGGCGCACCTCCGCCCGCTCCCAATCAGCCTCGGCCTCGGCCTCCATCGCCAATTCCCTGCCGCCGTCGCGGCGCACATCGGCGACGCGCACCGGCGCAGGTGCGGCCGCGGGCTCGAGTCGCGTGGCGCCCCACATCGCCTTGCGCCCCGCCACGCAGGACCCGTGCGAGGGCGAGGGCGAGGGCGAGGGCGAGGGCGATAGAGACGTGGACGTGGACGCGCCCGACGCCGGGTGGCGGAACGCGCGCGTGAGTAGATCCGCGGCGGGCGACGGCGACGGCGAGCATGACGGAGAAGGCGACGGCAAGGACTGCCGTGCGGCCTCGTCTGCGTAGGGAGAGGAGAGAGTCAAAGGAGCGAGAGACAGCTCGCCAAAGGGCGGCGAGGGCGTGGGTGCGCGACTCGAGTGCGCGAGCGGGCCGGACGAGAGCCCTATCGATTCGTGGTGCAGCGCGCGCGGCGCGTGTGTGCGTGAGGTCTTCAGGGCGGCGGTGGCGGATGGGACGGGGGGGGGGGGCGACGGCGCGCGGGAGGAGGGCATCGGGAACGCGTAGAGGAACGGCTCGCTCTGCTTCCGCATCGCGTCCTTGTCGGCCTCTTTGCGCCCGTCCCGCGGTGCGCCCCCAACGAGCCCAAATCGGCTGCCGCCCGCGACGCCCGCGGCGTTCTTCGCGAGGGTGGCGCCCATCCCGAACGAGAAGTAGCCTCCGCCTGTGCCGAGGTCGAGGTCGTCTGGGCTCGCGCGCGAGTGGGAGCTGGGGTACGCGGGGGGAGACATGTCGAAGAGGAGATCTGCGGGATCGTACGGGTGCACGGGGGACGCTCGCGGGACGGGCATCGGGAACGCGCGCGGGGGCGGGATCGGGATGGACAGCGAGGTGGCGCGCGGGAGGGTGGCGAGGGTGGGGCGGGTGCGGGTCGGGTTTTTGGGTGCCGGGTACGGGCTGCTGATGCTCCGGGTGGAGGCAGGGGCTGCGTGGGAGCTGGGGGGGCTGAGGCGCTGGGCGTGCGGGTGTCGGGGAGCGCCGGGGAGCGCGAAAGTCGGGGAGGCGAGGACTTCCATTTTTCGATGGCGTGCACGGGCTCAGATCGAGGAGGCTGGATCGGGGTCGAGGATCTGGCAGGGCGAAAGGTTCGGTCAGTGCTGAACAGACAGACGGATGCGAAGAGTGGCGGAAGGAGTCGAAAAAGGATCGAAGACGCCGCAAAGGGCGCGCGTCGGAGACACATGATCGCGTTTCATGCACAGAGACATGAACGTGCATAGGGACCCTGCACTTGTCGAAACGAGGCAAGAAGAATAGGAAACTACGATCGTACAGGACCCGTGCATGCGACTGCCCGAATTGCGGCGTTATTGAAAAGAAAATGACACCTCCGGCGAGCAGACAGAGGAAAATAATTGAAGGATCAACGGGGAAGGAAACAGAGAATGTGGCGTCCTGCAGCGGCCATCACGGCTACGGGATAGCGTTTCAGCGCGCTCGATATGGGAGTCGCGATTCATGTGGCATGTGGGCCGCTGTAGGACCCAGAGGCGCGCAGGAGGTAGTCGGCATACACGCAGATCCTGCAGGCATGGACGAAGCAACGGAAGCGGACGAAGCGGGCATGCTCTAGATCGCATCATGGATGCACAGCCCGGATTGGGCGATGTCATCGACCCCCAACAAGGAGGGAAAAAAAGTCAAGGGTGCGTGTGATGAACAGTTTCCCGACGTGGCAGGGAATAATGGAAATAAGATGGCGACGCGTTGGTCGCCCGCGGGCATTGCTTCTAGCACCTCCCAACGGTCTCGACAGGACTTTTGTAATGCCTGAATTGGACACTGGGCAGACTTTAATATTAACGGGACAAGAGGCTCAACTAGACGTCAAGCATGCCGTGAGAGCAGCCAGCCACCGGGAGATGCCACCAACGGGGCACGCACGTCAAGAAGGAAGAATGATGGGGAGGAAAGAAAGAGAAGGAAAAGAGACTCACGGGTGGCTGGGCTGAGCGAGATGAAGATGGACAGGTATGACAGGGCCCGTCGCGCGATTGAGCGAGCAAAGGAAGAGGTTGGAATGCAGAGATGGATGCGGGTGCGGATGGCGCTGGGACCTGGATCCTGGCAGCCGCTATCGCTTTTTGAGTGTGCGCGTGTGGTCTCGAAAAGAGAGGGCAAGTGCGGGGTTTATGCGGTGTGAATCAGTCTCCGCGTGGGGCTCAAAAATGTGGAGAAGGCGAGTCGACGAGACAGGGCGAGAGCTGAAGGAGGAGGGACGAGGAGAGGGAAAGGAGGGAAGGGGTGGGCGCGCAGAAAATTGATCGCGTCTTTTTCCGGAAGGTAGGCGGCGATGGGGGCGGTGTAAGGGGGCGCAGGGGAGGCGCGCGGGCGCTTGCGGGGGAGAGGTCAGTGGGGGGGGCGCTAAAGGCGGGCGGTGAGCAGAGAGTGGGAGCGGGCACGGGGGACCGAGCACCTGCGACGAGGCACTGTGGGTCCAAGAGCGCTTCGATAAAAAGAAGAGGCGCAGAGGAGGCGCTATGGTACACGTGACTGAGGGCTGCTGGCGGGTGCGTGGGTGGGAGCGTGAGCGGGGCAGGCGCTTAGAGTGGGCGACAACGTGTGTGTGTGGAAGGGGGACAGCGCTGGCTTTTGTGTGTGCGGGGAGAGGTCAGGTGAGCGTGGCTCGGGAAAGGGGGCTTCGGAGGGAGGGAAGGACGACGGGGGAAGAGGGGGCGGGGAGCGGGAGGACTCATAAGAGCGGGCGGGCGAGCGAAGGGCGGTCGAGGCGTGGCGTGTCGGTCGGATCCTCATCCAGCCAGCCAGCCCCGATCAGGCAATACCGCCAGCCCCCGCCCGTAACAGCGCGCCGCCGCGGGGCTCCCCGACGCCCTCCCCCCTGACAGCCCCGCCCTTGGCCCCCCGGCCCCCCCCCCGCCCGTGCCCTATCTGCCTCCGCCGTTCCCTCCGGGTTCTCCCGCTCCTCCATGTCGCGATGATAGCGAATATCTCTCTATCTCTATGGACTCTGCTTTTTTTTCTGCATGGTTTTTGCACAACTGACGCGATTGATTACAGCGCTTCACTCGCGCGGCCGACAGTCCCTCGGCCGCCTCCCGAGCCCACTTCGTCCGAACATCCCCCTTCCCGCTGGACTTCCGATGGTCGTCAACCACAAGTCGCGAGAACGAGGTCAAGAATAAGTTCGCGCATCCGGATACGTCCTCGGATCCCTCCACTTTGATGCATTCGGTCCTCTCGTCCTTCTCTCATGACGACAACACGTCACAGAATACACCACACGGTAAGTGACACGACGAAGCCAAGCACAATCAGACAGTGGAGTCTTTTCTTTTTCTTTTTTCAATACACTCCTCAAACGCCCCCTCGTGCCTTGAGCCGCAGAACTATCTCTGCACCCGCGCCTCACTGCTTCGTGGCCTCACGCTCCACTCGCTCTCGCGTTCAGACGCGCGCACCGATCCGCAACCCGGCGCGATCTTCGAATCCATCGAGAAGGCCCTGGCAGCAGGGAACCGTCGGCGAGGAAAAAAGACGCGTCCTCGAATCCCCCGAAGGTCGAGATGTCGAAGCGTCCGGCCCGCAGCAGCTGAGCCTGGTCGTCGAAGGCCCGAAGCCTGCCCCACACCTCCCCACTCAGCACTCAGCATTCCGCGCCCTGCACATCCCCTTCGAGTCCCTTGGCCCTCGAAACCCCCCACCGGCATCGGACGTCGACCGTTAGGACCAGCTCGGGCGCTCGATAGAACCTCGCGCCCTTGACGCTTGTGCTCGAAACGGCGCTTCCCGCGGACTTGAGCGGTGGAGCGTCGACGAAGGGCGATACGACTGGCTGGCTGTTTCGGGCCATTATAAACTTTGATGTTCTCTTTTGGGCGTTAGATACATACTTCAACACCCGAGTAAGACCTCAAGGGAGCGTTCTGGAGAGGGGGGAATGCCCTTCGTGGCGCAGCCATCAGATATCATGGAACTTGGCCATGGGAGTCGCTGCACCGAGGAGCACGCGCTCAGCGCATCGTCCTGCGCCACCGCAACAGGCCCTGCGACTCCCATATATCGCGCGCGTCCCTTTATGGACGATCGCTGCGCACCCTCCTTCGCAGTCACAGAACGCGCGACGATGATCGTGCCCTCGTGGGTCAGCAGCCAAACCGAATGACTGCAGATGACCGCGGCCGTCGCAGGTCGACTCCACACCCGCGCGCGCGCCCAGATGCACGCAGGTAATAGGTCGCCTTACAGTACTCGTGGAGACACGCGGGCGTGTGGATCCCTTCGTGCGTTCGTGCCGCATTTCGTGCGGCGTTCCATGCGATGCGTCAATCGACGGCAGCCCGAGATCTTGAGGCTCGAGTGGTTGTGTCACGTCTGACGTCCGATCGTGTCCGTCGCCCGCCCCCTTCGTCATCGGCGCGCGCTGTCAGGCTGCCTGTGGAAGCGTGCCCAGACGACAGACGCGGGCTTCGAAGCGCGAACGCGAGGCGCAAATCGCGCAGACAGATCGAGGCTTTTTTTTTGTTGATTCGCGCATTGCGCGTCAGATAAGCACATGGAGATGGTCTCGTGTGTCGCACAATGTGCGATGTGCGTGCATCCGTGCAATCGGGTATACCGACCTACTGTGGTCCGGGAGCGAATCGATGGAGGAGGAACAGTTTCAAGGGGTCTCCGACATAGGCAATAAACAATTCTTTTCCAGATGACGACAGCCAACCCAGTCTTCATTGCACCATGCACACGATACAGTGCGCACCGGGGAGTCAGAGGGCCCTGCGTTGTCTTCGTTGGGCAGCTGGCTTCCATCTGCGGGCTTTGGGAGCTTCTGTCTCCCCCAACCTTCGCGTGTGTCCCGAAGACCAGAGTCTCAAGGGCGCGGTGCACACGGGAGGCCTGTCACTGTCTCCGTGCTGGGTCAACCGTATCGATCAAAGCGGACGAGGTTGTGCGTGCACCGGGTCATGCGTGCAGCAGTGGAACGAGAGCGGGGGACGCGCTTCGCAACGCACACGGGATGGAGGCGGAACTGCGGGCTGCTGCGGCCCGCTGCTGTATGCTGTAAATTATTCTATGTATAGCGCACCGGCGAGGAATGGAATGACGGGATGTGCGTGGAGTGGGTGCGGTGCGGGTTAGATGCCCTTGACGTCGTCGCCGCCGGCATCTTCTGTCACTTCTGCAGGATGCCGCTTCCGCCATCCGGCGAGGCCTTCTTCGAAGGTGCGCTCGGTGAAGTCTTTGCGCACAAGCGCGAACGTGACGCCTGCGCGGGGGGCAGTGAGCTGATACGAGGCGATGAGGCGGCGAGGAACGCGCTTGCCTAGTGTTTCGACTTCCTTGTTGCGGTGTTCGTCATCGAAGAACAGCTGAGCGGAAGCTGGTGAGCGCGGATAGGGGAGACGCACGCGCGCACACTGACCATCTCGGAATAAGGGATCCCGGTCTTCTGCTGCAGCTTCCTGAAGTGCGTCAGCTTCGAGCCTAGAGCGGACGGGGCGTTAGTGAATTCTCTAGTCTTTTACAGGACGCGCGGCGGGCAGCGTCAGTGCTCAGACTTGCCGGGGTATATCTCCATCTCGTCGAAGAACTCGATCGCGGGCTTCACCGGGCCGTGTTTGTCGCCCGCGCGCGGGGGGACGAGGAGGAGGGAGAGCGCCTTGCGCGCGCTTGATTGAAGGCGGGCGCGGTAAGTTTGAAGTTCGAGAGGTGAGCGATCGTGCGTCGAGGGAAAGGGCGCGAAGACAGCCACGGGTCGTCGATCTGACTTACAGCTCCGGTGCGCTCGTGCGCGAGCAGGCTGCGACGATGACGCCGGCTGATTGGAGACGGTGCAGGATCTGCGGGACTTCGTGGTAGAAGCTGATCCTGTTGTTGTACCTGGTGTTATGCGGCAGGGACGCAGTAAGTTTCAGATGGGAACGCTTGAGAACGGCATATACACGGTACGCACTGATCCTGGACTGCGTTGAGCTCGTCTCCCTCGCGCCTCAGAGGTGCTGGGAGGACGACACATGGTGAGTTGGATCCCTAGTATGATATCATGCGCGTACGGGTAACGTGGGTGTCTATCCAGAGAGGCCAAAGGGTATAGCTAGGTGTAGCTTCACTTGTCAGGACACGCCAGTACCTAGCGTTTCGCGGAAGATGCTGTTTGACCCACTCACTCGAGATCGAAAGCGACGAGCTTCGGAAGTCTGGTGGTCATGATTGTCCCCTGCGTGCCCAAGCGAAGCGATGTGTGGAGATTCCAGTGGAGATGGTCGTCTCCGTCCAACAGTATTCGTGACTTTGATTGACTCGAGATGGGCGCCTATGCACCAAAGCCCTAACCCGGAATCAGGGCTTCATTGGATCCTAGGGTCGCTTCACCATCCATCTCTGCTCATCGATTTTTTGTGTTTCTACGCTCGACGACCTCTAGGTTCATATCAAGCCCTAAAAATCCATGGCGGAATCGCGGTTCGAATACGTGAAGGGCTTCGAGCTCCCCGACCCGCTCCTGCCAGACACATACATGCTCATGCGAGTCGACGGGCACTCCTTTCACAGGTCCGCCCCCCACATCCATCCCTGCATGCCCCAGGCCGTCCACCGCCCCTGTCCATCCCTTGTCGAGATGAGCACGAAACCATGCCGACGCGGGGATCCGATGTTCTAGGTTCTCTGCAGAGCACAATTTCGAAAAGCCGAACGACGAACGCGCGCTGCGCCTGATGGATCGCGCGGCGAGGGCCGTCATGGACGAGTATCCGGACGTCGTGCTCGCATTTGGAGAGTCGGACGAGTACAGGTCAGTGGCCTCTTGTCTCTCTTTTCGATGTGCACCCGCCTCCTCACACCCAACACGGCTCATCGCTCCCATCTGCGCCTTCGCCTGCGCAGCTTCCTCCTGCGCAAATCCACGGCCCTGTACAACCGGCGCCACGCCAAGATCCTCTCGACGCTCACATCGCTCTTCACCTCCGCATACGTGATGCACTGGCCCGCGCACTTCCCGGACGAGCCGCTGCGCTACGCGCCCGCGTTCGACGCGCGCATCGTGCTCTACCCGTCGGCGCGAGCGGTGCGGGACTACTTCGCGTGGAGGCAGGCGGATAGTGAGTCTGATCGTCGTCGACGCCTCTCCGTTCGCGCTCTCGGCTCGCGTCTGACCTCGTGCTGCTCCGCGCTCGAAGCGCACATCAACAACCTGTACAACACGACGTTCTGGGCGCTCGTACAACAAGGCGGGCTCTCGACGAAGGAAGCGCACGAGTCGCTGCGGGTGAGTCCTTTTCTTGCGCTGACTTGGGCCCTCCATCCGCCCGACCCGACCCGACCCGACCCGACATGACTGACCGCGCGCCGCGCACGGCCGGACAGGGGACGGTGTCGGGCCAGAAGCACGAGATCCTGTTCTCGCGGTTCGGCGTGAACTACAACGCGCTGCCGGCGCGGTTCCGCAAGGGCAGCGTCATGGTGCGCGAGGAGGTGCGTCCGCTCTGTCGCGCCTGTGCGCCGCTGCGCGCGTCGTGCTCAGCGGGGGGGTTGTCAGATCCCGGACGAGGAGCTCGTGGGCGCGCCTGCGGGCGCGGTGTCCGCGGCAGGCCCTGCTGGCGAATCGTCGTCGGGCACTCTACCCACTGGCGAAAACGTCGTCCCAGAAGGACCTGCGCCTGCGCCCGCGCCGAGTGCGGCCGAGCCAGCTACGCTCGCCGAGCGATCTCCGGGCGACCCCGACGTGCTCGAGCCCTCACAAAACGTACGCGCCATCCCATTGACCTACGAACCATGTTCTCATTCGTTCCGTCGATCAGGACACGCCAGCCATGTTGCCCCAGGGCGCGGACAACAAGGGCAGCAAGAAGGCGCAGAAGCGGCTCGCGCGCGCGCAGGCGAAGGGGGCGCCGCCGGGCGCGCAGAAGAGGGAGAAGAGGGAGAAGAGGGAGAAGGGGGAGGCGCGGCGGACGCGCGTGGTGCTTTTGCATTGCGACGTGATCGGGGACGCGTTTTGGGACGCGAGGGGGTACCTGTTGGAGCCGTGAGGCCGTGAGGCCCCGCGAGTGGGTGGGTGGTATGCATGCATGTATGGATGTAGGTACCGTGTATAGTACGAGTTGGTGACGGCGTCGGGGCGGATTCGATGCTTGTGCTGTGGTCAGCGATGAACGGAGATTGTACAGTGGTTGTAGTCTCGGGATGGTAGGAGAGCAGCGCGCGCCCGACGATGGCAGCGGTACGGCGATGCGTGGTTGCTCATCTATTCACGTCTACGGTGGGAGTCTGAGTACAGCTTGTAGCCAGCGCATCGCCTCTCATATGCGTGGAACACTATCTAACATAGGACAGTCCACTGAGCTAGCTAGCTATGGACGGTGTCTCACCGAGACTAGGCAGAGCTGCGCGAGACGCGACGACACTTGATACGGAGGCGTCCGTCCGACATAGTGACAGCTTACCCGGCATGGACAACGTACTCAATGCGGAGACAAAAAACGCAAAGAACAGAACAGAGCAGAGCAGAGCGGACGGCAGGCACGTGGTCCTATAGGCACTCAAATCGTGAGACGCACGCCGGGCGAGGAGCCGGCGCACACGCACGCACACACGCACAGAGTCTCCGCACGTTGCACGAAATGTATTACCGCGCGCGTCGCGCTCAAGCGCCCTACCTACACTCCCCACCGCCTCGCCTCCTCCTCCAGCAGCGCTCCATCGCCATCGCCGTCGCCGTCGCCGTCGCCTTGGTGGTCGTGCTGTATGTCGGTGGCGCGCAGGGCGGCCCACACCGCGGCGACGCGCGCGCGCTCGGCGCGGCTCATGAGGAGGACGGCGGTCGCGAAGCGCGGGGTGCGCGCGAGGCCGGCCATGTACGCGCGGATGTGGCGCCTGAGCGCGGGGGCCGCATCGTCGTCGTCGTTAGCGGGGGGCGAGGGGGGGGGGAGGGGAGAGGAGGGCGAGGAAGGTGGTGAGGAGGGAGGTGAGGAGGGCGGGTTCGAGGGAGGTTTGGAAGAGGGCGGGGAGGGCGGGGGGCGGGATTTGCTGTAGAAAGCGCGGCGAAAGCCAAGAGAAAAGAAAAAAAAAAGTACAAGTCAGCGTCAAGTCAGCGTGGACATCGACACGATTTTTGGGGGACGGAGCTGGGGGGTGAAGACGGGGCCCGGGGGTCACAGCGGGGACGGAGTGAAGAGGGAGAGAGAGAGAGAGAGAGGAGGAGGAGAGGGCGCACGCACGCATAAGAGCGCCCAGCGCGCGGCGGCGTCGGCTTCGCGCTCCCACGCGCGCGTGAACGCGAACAGCGTCGTCGGGGGCTTGGCCCGCGTCGTCATGTTTGCGGACGCGGGCACGGGCACGGGCGCGGTGCGTGCGGGCGTGGCTAGGACGCGCGGGGCGGATGGAGAGGCGGCAGCAGGCGGGGAGGCGGGGAAGAGGGTGTGTTCACCCGAGGCGCGGAAGACGCCGCCGCGCGCGCGGGGAGCCGGCGAGGAATCTGCGGGTGCGTTTGGGCGGGCGTGTGTGGTGGACGCGGGTGGCGCGGCGGGGGCCACGACGCTGGGTTTGGCGCTGTCGCGGGCGCGCTTTGCGTCCTTGAAGGAGGTGGGTGTGGGGGCTGGAGGGGGTGCAGGTGTGGGTGTGGGAGCAGATGAGGCGGAAGTGGAGGCGGAGGCGGGCTCGGGCTCGGGCTCGACGATGGTGATGGGGATGCGCCGGCGCTTGGGTTTTGGGGGTTGGGTTGTCGGGGGAGGGGCGGAGGTGGACGACGGGGGCGAGATGTCTTTTGGCTGCTGTTCGAGAGGGTGTCAATTGAACGGGGAGGGTGGAGAGGTAGACACGCACGGTCTTGGCTTTTGCTTTGGCGCGTTCCTGCGCGGCGAGGGCGTCTACGCGTGTGAGCTCTGCGGCCACGGCGGCGTTTGTGGGCTGGAGCGCGAGGGCATTTTGGAGGTCTGTGGGCGGATCGGGCGGGCGGGGTGAGGCGGGATCAGACTTGGGCGGGAGGGACGGACGGACCTTGGCGGGCGGGGTCGAGGAGGGAGAGGGCGACGCGGGCCTGGGCGCGGCGGAAGAGGGCTTTTACGTTGGTGGGGCTGAGGGCGAGGACGCGTGTGCAGTCGCGCTCGGCGTCTTGGTGTCTGTGGGTGGGCGGATGAGCGAGCGGAAGAGGGGGAGGGGGGGAGGGACGGGGACTTGTCGAGCTTGAGGTAGGCGGCTGCGCGGTTGAGGGGGAAGGTGGGGTCGGATGTGTCTGCGAGGATGGCGGCGGTGTAGTGGCCGACGGCGGCGGGGTAGTCGGCGGCGGCGAAGGCGGCGTTGCCCTGTTGGGGAGGGCGCGGGCGGTGTGAGCGGCGGGGTCCGTGCGCAGGAATGGATGGGGGAAGGATCACCTTTTCTTTCGCGAGCGCGGCGGGGGATGGCGCCATGATCGTGGCCGTGCAGACGAGAGAGCGAAGGTCGACCGAATGCGGACGGAGGCAGCCCCGCCACTGCCACCGCTCGTCAGCCCGTGCAGCAACACAGAAGGCGCCGCCGTCCATAAAGCAATGCAGAGCCCCGTCACACACCGTGAGTCTCCCGGCCATGCACCCCGCCGCACCCCCGCTCATCATCCCCGCCTCCTTCGCCCGTCCCCGTGCAGCGTCCCTCAGCAGGGACGTCCCCGCACCGGTCCCGCACCTCGTCCACACCCTCGCACAGCCCCGCACCTCCGTCCTCAGCATATCCACAGACGGCGCACGCATCTACTCCGGCAGCCAGAGCCAGCACATCGCAGTCCGTCGCCCGTCGCCCGTCCCCGCACCCTGACCACTCATCGCTTGTCCCCAGGTATGGTCCAGCACCACATTCACCCTCGAGGCCACCCTCCGCGGCCACACAGGCAGCATCCTCGCCCTCGAGTACGCCAACGACAGGCGCTGGCTCTTCAGCGCATCCGGTCCGTCCCGCCCTCCCCTCCCGCCCCCTCCATCCGCTGACCCCTCCCGCCGTCCCAGGTGACAGCACCGTCCGCGTGCGCCATCGTGTCCTCCTCCTGCCCGATATCGCATCTGATCGTCCCCTCTCCAGGTCTGGTGCACCCGCACCCTCGCCCCGCTCTACATCGTAAACCCCTACAACGACACAGACGCCGGCGACCTCTTCTCCCTCGCCTGGTCCCCGTCCCTCTCCACCCTCTACATCGGCTGCCAAAACACCTCCCTCCAGTGGTATACCTTCCCCGACTCCTCTGCCGCTGACTCCTCCTCCTCCTCCTCCGGCTCAGAGTCCACCTCCCCCCCTGCCGCCTCTTCCCTCCTCTCCTCGTCCCTGCCCTCTTCCTTCGGAACCAACACCCCGGCAGAGTCCGGCACCTCCACCCCCACCGCAAAAAAGGCCCACAAGTTCTTCGACAGCCTCCCGCGCTACCAGCGCATCGCATCGCTCTCCGCCGCCGCCTCCTACACCTCCTCCTCCTCCCACGGCAGCAACGCGAACGACGACCCCGACGACCCCGACGTCGCCGCCCGCGCCCGCTGGGGCCAGGTCTCCCAGCTCGACGTCCCCCGCGCAAACGTCATCGACTCGGCCCATTTCGGCTACGTCTACTGCATGGCCCTCTTGCCCAGCACAAAACAACACCCGGAATCGGTCCAGCTCGTCACCGGCAGCGGCGACGAGACCGTCAAGGTGCGTGCCCCGCCACTCGCCCGTCTCCTGTCGACGGAAACTCCTCCGTTCCCTAGCTATGGGAGTGCGCCCCCGACCCGCAGCTCGTGCACACCTTCGACTGCTGCCACGGCGCCGTCCTCTCCCTCGCCGCCCGCGAGGAGAGCGTGTACGCCGGTTGCCAGGACGGCTACGTCAAGGTCTGGGACACCCTCACCCGCGCCCTCGTGCGCACCATCATCGTCCAGGAGGTGCGTCCCCGCGCTCGTGTCATATGCTCGTGATCGATGCGATCCGCGCCGGCGCAGGGCGTCGACGTGCTGTCGCTCTCCTTGCTGCAGTCGGACGTGTACACCTTCTCCGCGAACGGCCAGGTCAAGGTGCGTGGCGCGCCTCCCTCGCGGCACCGTCCTCGGGCGACTGACTCGCGCGTGGGCAGCGCTACTCGGACACGTACGACTGCACGGCCTCGTGGCGCGCGCACGACGGCATCGCGCTCTCGTCGATCGTCGCCCGCGCCCCGCGCGCGGCGGGCGACGCGGGCTACGTGCTGCTGTCCGGCGGGAACGACGACGCCGTCAAGGTACGTGCACGCCGCTCCGCGCGCGGCGCCAGTGTCCTGACCCGCGACAGGTGTGGGACATCGCCCCGCCGCACGTGCCGCGCGCCGCCCCGGACGACTGCACGGGCGTGAGCGACGTGCTCGTGTACGCGCTGTCGAGCTTCGTCGCGCTCGCGAGCGTGAGCGCGAGCGCCGACGCCAGCGCGCACCGCGAGGATTGCAGGCAGGCGGCGACGTGGCTCGTCAAGTGCCTGCACCAGCTCGGCGCGGACACGCGCACGGTGCGTCGCTTGCGGTCTTTGCGTGCGTGTTCGTGCGCTGAAGTGCGCTGAGGGCACGTTGGTGGTCAGCTGTCGACGGACGAGGAGCACAATCCTGTCGTGTTTGCGACGTTCGAGGGGACGCAGGCGGGCGGGAAGAAGCCGCGGATATTGTACTACGGGTGCGTCGCGCGCTCGGTCCAGAGACGTTTCGCCTCACGCCGGGGGCAGGCACTACGACGTGATCGCCGCGCCGCGCGACGGGTGGGACTCGGACCCGTTCCGGCTGAGCGCGCGCAACGGGTACCTGTACGGGCGCGGCGCGACGGACGACAAGGGCCCGACGCTCGCGGTCGCGTGCGCCGCGGCGGCGCTGCGCAAGGCGCGCAGGCTCGGCGCGGACCTCGTGTGCCTCGTCGAAGGCGAGGAGGAGACGGGCAGCGGCGGGTTCAGGGAGGCGGTGCGGCGGCATAGGGTGCGTGCGCTTCCCCGTCTGACGCGTTTGTGAGCTTGAGCTGCGGGTCGCGATCGTGGATTCGTGGACAGGACTTGATCGGGCCGATCGACGCGATTCTTGTTAGGTGCGTGTGTGGCTTGCTTGCGTGCGTTGGGTGCGGGCGCAGACGTGGGTTTGACGATGCGATGCAGCAACTCGACGTGGATCGGGTGCGACACGCCGTGCATCACGTACGGCCTGCGCGGCGTCGTGCACTGCAGCATCGAGGTGCGTGGCGCCGACGACGGGAGTACGAGTTCGATGGCTCATTGGCGCGCGCGCACACACACAGATCGCGTCGCACCAGAAGGACCTGCATTCAGGCGTTGAGGGCGGCGGGATCGACGAGCCGATGCAGGACATGTGCGTGTTTGAGATCTGCCTGGGGACGCTCGCCGGCTGACGCGCGCGCGCGCGCTCGCAGGGTCCAGCTGCTCTCGACGCTGATGGGGCGGGACAGGAAGGTGCTCGTCCCGGGATTCTGTGCGTGCCTCGTGAAACCGTCGCGCATTTGTGCGGAACTGACCTCTGTTTTGCGGCTGTTGCGGCGCGGCGCGCGCGGCCAGACGACCGCGTGCGCGCGCAGGACGCGGAGGAGAGGGCGCTGTTCGAGCGCCTCGAGGCGGTCACGCGGACGCCGGCGGCGGCGCTCGCGGCGCGCTGGCGCGAGCCGTCGCTCACGATCCACAACGTCGAGGGGTCCGGCCCGCGAAGTGAGTCTCTCTGCGGGCGCGCGAGTGCGGCACTGACGCGGCGGTTTTATTTTATTATTTTATTTCTATTTTCCTTTTTTTTGCGTATGGCAGACCCGACGGTGATCCCGGGGACCGTGCGCGCGCAGGTGTCGCTGCGCATCGTGCCGGACCAGGATTTGGACACGATCGCGGCCGCGCTGTGCGCGCACGTGCGCGCGTCGTTCGCGGCGCTCGCGAGCCCGAACAGTCTTAAGGTGCGCGTCGTGGCGGGCTCTCTCTCATCGTGAGTCTATGCTGACGGATGCATGCGTTGTGTGCGTGTGTGCGGGCGGTGACAGGTTTCGGTGGACCACACGGCGGACTGGTGGCTGGGCGACCTCGCGCACCCGTGGTTCCGCGCGCTGGAGGGCGCGATCCGAGACGAGTGGGGCACGGAGCCGCTGCGCATCCGCGAGGGAGGGGTGAGCGCGCCTGCGTCCGCCGCCCATACCCCCCGCGACTGACCGACCGCGTTTTGCAGTCGATCCCGTCCGTGCCCTTCCTCGAGAAGGAGCTGAACTGCCCCGCGCTGCATCTCCCGATGGGCCAGAGCTCGGTGAGTCGCCGCGAGGAGTTGTATTTTAATTTTTTTTTTGGTTTGTTGGCCGAGTGCTGAGTGTTGAATTGGGCTGCGCGCGCGCGACAGGACCAAGCGCATCTGCCCAACGAGCGGATATCGCTGACGAACTTGCGCCGCGGACAGTCGGTCGTCGAGCGGTTCCTCATGGCCGTCGCGGGCGCGGGCGCGGCGGACACGCTGGAGCCGCGGTGATGCGCGATGCGCGTGTGGAGGATCGGCGCGGCTTGTTGGTGCCCAGTGGATGTCCGAGTATCTCAAAAATATGCGCCCGAGCGCGTTTTGTTTGTAGGGATGTGTCGTCACGGCCATTGTAGAGGCCTGGACGCTATGTGTTTACTATGCGAAAGATCGTGTATATATGGAACGCTGTCTTCGCTGCTCGTAAGCGGGCCCGTCGTGCCGCCCGTCTCTCTCTGCGGCTCTGGGACGCGTTGGCGTCAGGCGAATAGCGCGCGCCACAGACGCGTCGATGCATCACGTGAGCTTGCTTACCCGCTGTCTCGAGGTCGTCGGCAGTTTGCGGTCTCCTCGTTTCTCTGAGCTGTCAACATCGGCGGGCACGCAGCGGCAGCGCTGGCGGACGGTGAGCTCGGAAGACTATGCGAGTGCTCGTTCGTTCATGGAGCTAACGTGTTGCAACACGCCCGCTAGGGCACGGCCTGGGCCTGGGCAGTTGACCGCCCTATGAAGGGCCGAAGGCGGCAGGAGCTACCTGTGGGCTACGTATCGGCGAGCCTTCGTTGTTCCTCCGGTGCGTGGCGGCGCCCTACGCCTTCGATCGTGGCTTTCTGGCGGCACATCCTGCACCGCCGTGTGGTCACAATATGCCACCCGGGGCACCGCGCACGCTTGGACGGGTGGCTTCGCCTCAAAACCCGCCCTTTGGGGGGCGCCTTCCTCATTAGGCCGCAACGTGGTCGCGCGCCACGGCGCGCCACCGCGCTTTGCACTTGACCTTCCCAACTGGGCAACTCTGGCCTTCCCTTTTCGGACGGTGGCGGCCATCGGGTTACCTGCCGCCACCTGCCCAAAGGGGAAGGTGTGTGGATTTGGGCGTGTTTGGCTGGGTGGGCGTGCGCGCGGACTTGCTATAGAGGGTAGGTGTATGCTCTGTGGGCGCGCGGTGACGCTTTTTGTCACACGGTTGCTGTCACGCTCGTGGCAGGGCTCTGGGATCGCATAAAACGCGTCTCTTTGCATGGGCAGCTACTCAGTTCACTCCCGCCCCCCACTCGCGATACCTCCTCCCAGCGCTCCGTCCCCTCAGACGCGTCTTTCGCTGATCCGCACCCTCTCGCGTCGCCTAACACACTACTCACCCACACACTACCCCCTCACACACTCCACTTACTCTCTCATAACTTTACGATGCAATCTGCTCAGTCCGCGCAAATTGTCGACTTCATCGCAACCCTCATGCCACAGGCCGAAGAGCAGCCCATCCTGCGCGTTGCCCCGGTACGTGACGCGTCGAGATGCCACGACCGGCGCGTGTACTCATCTTCGTTTCAGCACGGTGGATGTGCGGATTGTGGGTTCATAAGCATACACAAACGCGACATGAACCGTCACCTCAAGAAGCATTCTACGGGGCCCAAGTGAGTGCCGTCTCCGAAGCGTGTTATGTCGGTCTGACGCCGTCCACAGACAGTTCAAGTGTCCTTATTCCGACTGCGATCACGCAAGTCACCAAAAGTCGAACCTGGACACGCATATCATGAAGCAGTACGTTGATGCTCTTTCCCTGTGATGCCACGGTCGCTCAGTCGCGTCTTTCATTTCAGCACCGGACAGAGGATAACGTGTCCCGAACCGGATTGCGACAAGACGTTCAGCGATCCCAGTGGGCTCAGCAAGCATCGCAAGTCGAGGCACGGGCATGTTCCGCATCACACGGCGGAGTTCCGCGCAGCTAGGAATCTCCCCGACGTCGAGGGCGATGTCGGGGCTCGTCGCACCCAGTCCAGCAGGAAGTCGCGCCGCGCGGCTCCCTATTCCACGTCGGCCCCCTCCTCTTCGTCCAGGCAAGTGCGCGATCCCATCGCGTACGACTACAGTCAACCCGGCCCGTCGGTGATCCTCAAGCGCGAGCCGCAGTCGCCGCCTCTAGGTTTCTCGTCGTCGTGGCCCTCTGGGAGCTCGGACTCGGACTCGGACTCGGACTTGGGCAGTCTCCGCCACGATCAACAGGTGTCTCGCTCGTCCTCCGGTGTCTACTCGTCCGCCTTCGATGCTGCATCTCAAGGGCTCGACGCATATGGCTCTGGTCTCACTGGTCAATTGGGCGCTCATGGCAATGCTTTCTGGATGGCTCCGTCTGTTAGGTACAGTCAGCCCTCTTCATCGACCTCGACATCGGCGTTAGCACCAGCGCGCTCACACAGCGACTTCTCCACTCCCCACTCTGCTGAGCCGCCCATGTTCTACTCGGACATTGACGATGACGTGCAGCAAGGGTGGCCGATCTGCGGGGCCTTCTCTGACTCGGGCTTGGTCTACGATATCGAGGGTCTCTCCGTGGAGGAAATGATCGCCTACGGTTCGATCGCCTTGGACCCTGCGCGGAATATGGAGTTTGGCGTCCCCGCTCCGGCCATGCCTTTTACGTTGCCTGTCCCGTGCTCCGCGCCCTCTCCCTCTGATTGGCAGCCGCAGACCTCCTCGTTCTTGTCGGGCGACGTCGTCGTGCGGCCCCCGACCGCGCTCGATGGTGCTGTCGTACCGCAGTCGCTCGGGTTCGCGTCTCTGTCTCCCGCTCCGTCTTGCCATTCGGACGACTCGCTGAACTCTCCTAGTGTCGCGCTCAGACGCCACCTGGACGGCATGACTGCCTTTGGGCCGAATGGCACATTTTTGTGGTGAACGTCGACCTTTCTCGCCGTCGTCGGCATCTGGGATCTAGGGGACTGTCGATGTAGGGACTCGGATTGGGGACTTGCTACGTTATCCGTATTTATTCTCGTTTTTTTGCCCCGTCGTCGTTTACTATTGACCAAGCTTGGGGACTATGCATACACTCTTCATCTATGGGCCTCTGCCCTCTCATCTTTTCTCATCTCTCATCACATCATCTCGTCATTTCATCTCATCCCATTCTATCACCTCATTCCACTATATCACCTCATCTCTCATCATCTCGCATCTCTTCCAC
Organism: Heterobasidion parviporum; assembly: GCA_002994785.1. Taxonomy (NCBI): domain Eukaryota; kingdom Fungi; phylum Basidiomycota; class Agaricomycetes; order Russulales; family Bondarzewiaceae; genus Heterobasidion; species Heterobasidion parviporum. The sequence continues at coordinate 765,081 of PDUQ01000006.1, forward strand.
GGATCTATCTTTGTTCTTCCTGGTAGAATTAGATCGGGCGTTGTAGCCTACAGTGCTATATTGTTAGACAAATGTTCCTACCCAACTTCATATTTGTTCGCATTGGGGGAACTACTCCGAACAATATAATTTGTACAACCATAGTATTGTGTGAACTGAGAATTGGCTGCTGTGAAAGTCTTGTGAAACCCCGCTTTAATATAAGATTAAGTAGCCCGAGGCTGAGCGCGCCTGGGCACTGCAGGGACGACATTAGGTCGAGCCACAGACGCCACCCAATGCACGCGGGGGCGCGGTGGCCCAGTGGTAACCACCGCACCCCGGGGGGAGTCATGTGAGTCTCTCACCATGGCGAGGTCCTAGGATCGACCCCCTGCCCTGCCAGCCTGGAGCCCCAATTTTAGACACTCCAGGTTTTCTGCCACACCGATTACCCAACTCCGGATCCTTCAGACGCGCTTCACTGATGACGTCATGGTCCCAGGGGTCACGGGGGTCGCCCCCTCGTGACTCAAGCCCTACCGTCTGGGGGTGCCTTGTGTTCAACCATGAGGCATAACCCGGCGGACACCCATTACCTACTTGTCAATTAAAACACCGCCTCGTGTGGGGATCGCTACCCCCGGCCCCGGCCGCAGTGCCGGTAACCCGGATGGGTGCAACTACCACCGCACATGACCGTCTCGACCGGTCCGAAAAAGGAGATCGGAGGGGAAGGCCAAAGGAACCACGGAATCGGAGTGTAGGTCAGGATGGGATAAACGGGTGGTGCGGAAGCAAGCCGGCCCGGCATGATTACAGTATTGATGTATTCTCCGTACTGTAGTGACTACATAGGTCACGATGACCTGATACAGTCACTCTAATAAACGGGATTTACACACACACACCCAATGCACGCCTCCGACACGCGAGTGATATCAGGTGACATCGCCCTCAGGTCACGCGATCAATTCCTGCACCAGTTTTCTCCGTCTCGGCGTGCCGCTCAGTTCTGATGTCCACCCCCGCTCGCTCCCTTCCTGCCATGCCCTCCATCCTTTCTCCATCCGCGCAACCCACACAAGCAACCCCGCTGCGCCAAAAGCAACCCTTCAAACCCCTCAGTACACCAGTTCCATTGAAGAAGAGGACGGTAGCCTATCTAGACGACGATGAACACCAGCCTCTCAATGGCTTCCCTGCATCATCACCCTCCGGTCGCGGTAAAAAACGCCAAAAAATCAAGGCGCTGCACAATTCCCAGTCGAATGGGCATGCGAAGGGCCCGACAATACAGGAACTGCGGGCGCAATTACCCATCGCCCAGGGTGAGAGCCTCTGCGCGCCTGCTCGACGTCGCGTCCCCCACCGTTAACGCTCTGGATAGGCAGGAATGCGATAGTCCACGCGATCGAGAACAACGATGTGACCATCGTCCTTGGTGAAACGGGATCCGGGAAAACAACCCGTAAGCGATTCCGCCCGCTCGCGCCTCGGCTCGTCTCAGCATGCTCGCGCAGAAATACCCCAATACCTCCTGGAATCGCAGCGCATTTTTGGACAGATCGCCATCACGCAGCCCCGTCGCGTCGCCGCAACCTCGCTCGCTGCCCGCGTATCAATGGAACAAGCCCGGCCGCTCGGCACTTTGGTGGGATACGCGGTGCGTTTCGACGAGTGCTCGAGTCCCAAAACGCGCGTCAAATACCTCACGGACGGCATGCTCGTTCGCGAGATGATGATCGACCCTCTCCTAGGGAAATACGGGGTGGTCATCGTGGACGAGGCCCACGAAAGAACGCTGAGGACCGATTTGGTCCTGGCGAGCTTGAAGAAAATCCTGCGGGAACGGAACGGGGGGGTAGATGGCAAGGGAAAAGCCAAGGCCAAGGCAAACCCGTTGAAGGTGGTGGTCATGTCGGCCACTCTCGACGCCGAAAAATTTAGTAAGTTTTTCGACAAGTGCGTCTCCTTTCGCTATCCCGAACTGGACCGAGAATTCACGAGGCGTGGGTGCATAGCGCCAATGTGCTGTATGTCAGGGGGCGTATGCACCCTGTGACGATCTACCACACCGCGACGAGCCAAAACGACTACCTGGATGCGGCACTGCGAACATTCTTCCAGATTCATACCGACCAGCCACCAGGCGATGTTCTCATATTCTTGCCAGGTCCGCTTCTCTCGCCGCGCATGTCAATTGACAGCCGTTCACGTTTTTCTCAGGACAAGAAGATATAGAGAACCTGGAATCGTCTATTACCACTTACGCTAACCAACTGCCTCAGAACGTGCCCGGCGTGACGCTCTGCCCCTTGTACGCGTCACTTCCAAATGCGCAGCAATCAAGAGTCTTTGCCCGTCCGCCTCCAGGTACGCGGAAATGTATCCTGGCGACGAACATAGCGGAGACGTCGATCACGATACCTGGCGTCAAGTATGTTATTGACACAGGCAAGCAAAAGGAAAAGAGGCACATAGCGCGGGATACCGGGGGTGGTAAGTACGGCATACACTTTTTCCTTTACCACCACTCAATGCCTCCGCTCCAAGGCTTTGACACCCTTCTCACTGCTGATATAACGAAATCTTCTGCCATGCAACGTGCTGGCCGCGCTGGCCGAGAAGGAAAAGGGTATTGTTTTCGCCTTTATACCGAGGATGCATTCAACAGTATGGCGTTATCGACGGAACCGGAGATTCGCAGAAGCAGTCTCACCTCTGCGGTTTTGCAGCTAAAGTGCGTCGGTCAAGATCTAGAAACGCTCGAGTTCATGGATAAGCCTGATCCCGAGTCTAGTCCGTCTATTTACCCATTTTTTGACGATTTGAAGTTGACCGTCTATGTTTTATATCAGTCGGTGCCGCATTGAGAACCCTATGGTTATTGGGCGCGATCGACCAATCAAAAAGGCTCACGGAATTCGGGCGATCCATGGCAGCGTTTCCCCTGGAACCTCAATACGCTGCAATCCTACTTGCATCCGTCGAGCAGCACAGCACCTCGGAAGTCATCTCCATACTTTCGCTCCTCTCCGCCTCCGCTCCTCTCTTTCCCGACTCTTCGTCGCAACGGGACTCCGCCGCCTCTGCTCGAATGAAGTTTCGTCACACGATGGGCGATCATCTCACCATGCTTAATGTGATGTTAGCTTATGACGAACTGGAGAAAGGCGAGCGGCGCGAATGGTGCAAGCGTAACTTTGTCAACGAACGGGCGCTCCGGGAAGCTGTGGACATCCGAAATCAGCTCAAAGACGTGTGCAAGAGGAACGGCATGGACTGGAATCTGCGATGCAACGGCGAGGAGTGGCCTATACTCAGGAGTCTGGTGCGCGGATTGGTGCAGAATGCCGCATTCCTGCAACCTGACGGGTCATACAAGCAAGCAATGGGGCCATCGGTGCGTTCACGGCTAAATCACCGTTTCGATAGGCACCGAGCCTGAATTCTACGAGCAGATCATCAAAATACACCCAGGGTCCTCGCTCGCGGACAAAAAGTCTGCGGCCATTTTTTATGATGAACTGGTGAGTGCGTGGGCCCAGAAATCGACAAGCAGTTCTTGACCGATGCATACAGGTGTACACAACGCACATATATGCTCGCGGAGTTTCTGCAGTGCCCAAGTCCTTCATCTCTGACGTCCCGTTGCTTACAAGCTCGCGGCGAGGGATGCAATGAAGCGTGCTTTCATGTGTTGTCGGGTTTTCCTACGATAGCTCGCCGTGCACTCGTCTTGCGTTGCAAATGAGCAATACAGTGGTGTAAGCTGCCAATGCATAACACATTCTGTTCACACCGACGTTATTCTTCTACCCTTGTTCGTTCCCACCTGCCTACAACTCACAGCCGGCGAAGTGCTGATTGAACATCGTGATTCAGTCATCCCATGTGACGATTAGCTTCTTTTCCATTTAATTGCTTCTTCGGCATGAGACGGGTTTAGTGAGGGATATATGAATGTCTGACGCCAACTGCGGGTATAGAACGACCCGAGGCTCTGACCGTCCGTCTGCCATTGACTCCGTTCATATCCATGGCCAAAGCCTACAAGATCGCTGTTACCGACGAGGATCTTGCGTTGCTCAAGCGAAAGCTGGAGTTATCTCGATTTCCGGACGAACTCGAACAGGCAGGCTGGGACTATGGCGCTCCCTTGACAGACATTAAACGGCTAGCAGCCAGGTGGAGGGAGGGTTATGACTGGAGGAAGTATGAGGCAGAGTTGAATGCGCTCCCTATGTTCACGAGGGATATCGTCGTTGACGATCATGGCTCTATTAACGTTCACTATGTGCACCAACAAAGCATGGTCGAGGGTGCCATACCTCTCCTCTTCGTTCACGGATGTGCATGACCACACTTGTCCTACTGTCCCTTTTGTTGACGTGTATCAATTTAGGGCCCGGGAGCTTCATCGAAGTTCGAAAGATCCTTCCGCTTTTGACAGCGTCGTCGCCTGATCACCCAAGCTTTCATGTAGTCGCCCTTAGCTTACCGGGCTATGCGTTTTCAGAGGCACCACGGAAAAAGGGATTCTCGGGCCCTCAGTATGCGGAGGTATGTCTTGGTTCGCGCAGACCGCTTGCTGCTGATTTATGATTGTGTAGCTCGGACATAAGTTGATGCTTGCCCTTGGATACGAAGAGTATGTCACTCAAGGCGGGGATTGGGGGCACTTCGTGAGTTTGCGTGCAATACCTTTCCACGTCTAGTCCTGACCGACCAGCACAGATAACTCAGATTATGGCGTTTACCTATGGGCCCGAGAGCATCAAAGCTTGGCATACCAATCTCCCTTCGTAAGTCGACGGCTTCAGTATTCTATTGTCTGCTCAAATATGCACTCTACGTCCTCAGGGCATTGTCACCACCACGTCTATTTTCTAATCCTCGTGCTTTCCTATCTCATCTGTTTTCTCGCTACACGCCCCAGGAGCGCTTAGCTCTTCAACGTACTGCATGGTTTCTATCAGATGGGCAGGGATATATGCAACAGCAGTCCACGCAGCCGCAAACGCTTGGATATTCGCTCTCTGATTCTCCGATTGGCCTCCTAGCCTGGATCTACGAAAAACTCGTGGCATGGACAGACGCTTACCAGTGGGAAGATGACGAAGGTAAGCACGTAGCGCTGCCTCCAAAGATTGCAAGCGATGAATGTATCTGGTCAGTGCTCACATGGATCTCTATTTACTGGTTTTCCCGTGCTGGTCCGACCGCGGCGATCCGCATTTATTATGAGGTCATCAAAACCGGAGGAATTCTGGCCCCGCCGCGTCCTACTATCCCTATGGGTATTTCTTATTTCCCAAAGGAGCTTTTTCCAGCGCCCCGATCGTCAGTCGTCCTTTCTCTTTCTGAGTTTCGTCTGATCAAACCCCACACCGTTCTTGTGAACAGATGGCTGCGCATCATCGGGAACCCCGTCTTTGTGGCTTCGCATTCTGAAGGCGGCCATTTCGCCGCATATGAGAGGCCGAATGAACTAGTGGGTGACCTGCGCAAGATGTATGCGCGTGGCGGGCCGGCATATGGCGCTGTTCAGGGCAAAGATGGTTATTGAACGCCCTCAACTCTTGAGAAGCGCGAGAAATCATCAGACCGCAGTCTGGATGAAGTAGGTTCTTCATTTTCGACATAAGAGCCGATTGTACGAGTAGGCGACAGCGTTCACTCTACCAAGGACAGGGCTGCGCGGGGCTTGAGCTTCAGATCTTAACGTATCATCAAATGACAAGAATTTGCTTCTGACCCATCATTGAATTCATCAAACGCCCCAACCACACACTACAACAATGTCACAACAAAAATTAGATGCAAAGATACGAGGCCCGCCAGATGCCAAAAAGTATGAACAAGGATAATATTGATAAGAATCAAGGGTAAGGAAGAAAGTCCACGCAAACAAAATTCGAACCAATAGTGAAAAATCACGTGTCAAAGAAGATACTCAAACAAATGCTGTATGTTTTTTACTCCGCCCTATGCCAGATGGTCCGGCCTGGGGCTGGTGCTTGTGCACCTTTTCGGGGATGACAGAGTCGGCTACCAGCTTATCTTCAAACGTCAGCAAATCGTAAAGGGATGCAATTTGGTCTCCCTGGAGAACACGATGAGCTTTTTGAGGAAATTGGAGAAGAGGTGAGAATAAGCACAAACCTTCTGTTCAAGAATGTCAATGACTTCGCGCAGATGCTCCGCCAGCACGTTCCGTTTGACCACGTTCGATGCAGGGTCCATGAGCTTGTACTGGTCGGCGAGCTCGGTATAGATCCTGTAAATTTAAATGACATTCAAAATCATAAAAAATGCTAACAAGACCGTGACGTACCCTTTATAATGCGTAAAGTCATCTTCGAGTTCTCGAAGGACCCGAACCAGAACCGTCTGTGGAGGTAGTCGGTCTCGAGGCGTACCCCGTTTGAGGAATTCCAAGTTGTAGGCATCGGTGTCGGACACCTTGCCTTTATCGCGTCTCACGTTTGGCTCAGGTCCTTCCACCCAACCATTGTTGTCATTGTCCCCCTCCTCCTCCTCCTCCTCCTCCTCGTCGACGCGCGCTCTCACATCACGTCCTCGACTCGCAGGATACCATAATGGCTTCTGGTCGCCATTGCCATCCAGTGGAGAATGAGGGCGCTGCCGCCGCCGACACATCCTGCACGTTTTCTCGTTGTGAGCAGGTGCGGAGAAGAACATGCGCTCGAGGCGAGCACCTCGAATCTCGGGAAACGGCGTGGACGCAGGTGGAGGAATATTCCGATCGCGTCGCCTGTGTTCATCCTTGGTCGGTGCAGGTATGTGTGACTGATCGGCATCCAATACAGCATTGGCGTAGATGCCGGCCGCGTGGGCAGGCGTGGGCGCGGGAGGACGAGACTCTGCTGGTATCTGAGGGGGGCTGGAGAAGGGTCGACGAAGACGCTGAGACGCATGACTGGTCGTCGGCGAGGCTGCTCGAGCTTGCTGGGGCCCAGCGCCTTCGTCTTCAGTAGACGTCGAGAAATGCCTGCTACTCCGCGGTGCGCTGCGTTCGGATCCGGACACGGTACCAGCCACGGAAGGGGGGCGCGAAGGAACTGGCGAGTTGGCGGCAGAGCGAGAGCGGGAATAAGAGTTAGAGAGGCGGGATGCCGATCGCAATGAACGTTCAGAGCGACGTTCCTCCATTTCCATTGATATGCGCTCGAGCTCATTAGAGTTGACATAGCGTCGAGTGCTAGTGCCAATGAGCTGAGAGGTGCCTGCCGTGGCCTGATCGGTTCGCATGGTTCTATCGGGGAGAGTAGTGCGTGGAGGAGTAGGCTGAACAGAAATCCGCGATGATTCAGCAGTATCTTCTCGTGCCTCCTCACGCGGCTCCTGTTCCTGCTCGGAATCGTCTGCCTCTGTACCCTCAGTTTGCTGGTCCGCCTCTTGTGTCTCGTATGGTGCCTGCATCTGACGGTGGGGTTCCGAATCCATAGCCTGGCTACGTTCCTGTCGGTTTCTTCGTTCGCGAAGCCCTTCCTCCACGACCCCCTTCAACACCTCGACCTCGCCAGCAACCTTTTCAACCTCAGTGCGCAGGCGGTCGACCTCACGGACCTTCTCACGGAGCGTGTACGAGTCTGCCTCGCGGAGCGATCGCAGTTCATCCAGCAGACTTTGGTGGGATGCAAGTTCGTTGGTCAGCCGCGACATGTGTGAGCGCAGTGTTGAGACGAGAGATTCCAGAGCTGGAGGAGGAATCGGAGTGAGTTGCTGAGATGACAGTTCAATGGAGAATCTGGCGTACCCTTTTTCTCTTCGACTGCTTCTTTATATCTTCTGTGATCTTCCTCTCCATCGTCATTCATTCGCCCCTTGCCCTTCTTGAAGGCATTTGTCTCGCGCTGCTGGCGGGCAATGATGTCCTCGCGTCGTTGAACACGTTCCCGTTCCCGAGCAACTTCTTGCCTAGAAGTGTCGAGTTCACGTTCAAATTCGCGCATACGCTTTCTGGACGTGTTGTTCTCCGCTTCCAGGTGAGCGAGCTTTTGTTGTACTTGATTCAGCGCCGTAAGCAGATGGGCTATGAAAGGCGGAGTGAGAGGATATTCATTTTGGCTTGGTCGGGATCAGCCTACCCTTGTCCCCATCGATGTCTTCATCATCTGGATAGCCATAGTACCGCACGCCAGCCTTGGCCGGACTCTCGACTGCATTCGTCAAGCCAGTGACGTCAGGTAAATGGACGATCCCGGACTGTTTCATCGGTTTGGAACTGATGAAGGGGGATCGGGAAGAACCTGACCACAAATCGAATTAATCGGCTATGAGCTCGCAATGAGAAAGTGATCATAATGAGCCCAAACCTGAGGGTGGCTTGACTCTCGTATTCACGGCGTTCTGCACAAGCGCACCATCTTCCTGATTCTGTTCTGGATACTGCCACCGGCTTTGCTCGGTTTCGAGCTCGCGCGCTAGGCCTCGGGCAAGCTTAGTGAATCTGGAGTTGTTGGAAGAGGGCGTTGGTGGCCGGACGTTAATTTCAGGACCGGAAGCACGAGCAGGGAGAGGTCGCGTCTTTTTCGGTTTAGGTGTGGGTTCATTCTGGTAGTCTTTCCCTCGGAAAGACAGCGAGGGCGGTGGCAAATGGTGTTCCTCTACGGCGTGTACATTTGAGCCCCGTGAGCGGTGCGAACGCGTGTGGGACGGAACAGGAGATGAGGAGCGGAAAGAGAGTTGGGGAGAGCGCGGACGTTTGGGTGAGAACGATAGGTGCGACAGAGCGTCCGAGAGCTTGGGGCGGAAGGAGGTATTCGGGTCGGGCGTATCAGGCTCGGAGCTAGAAGTTGCAGAAGAGTGTGGAGAGCGTGGGGAGCGAAATCGAGCGGCTGTGGCACGGGCTTGTTGGGAGGCGAGAACGCGATCGAGGTCAGCGGGGCTATCAGCGACGAGGCGGTTGTGCGGCGCCATGTGTGACTGTGCAGACAGTGCTTTAGCACTCTAAGTCAGATACGTACGAGCCAGGAGAGCTTACGATCTGGCGAGAACGGGCTGTATCATTTTCCATGAGACTGAACTTGCTATCAATGTTGGCGACGAGGTCCTGGAGAGGGCGATCAGGATCGTACTCTGCCCCGCTGAGGCTGATATCACGGCGCATGCCCCTGCCACCGAGACCGGCGCTAATTGTAAGTGCGCTAGCATGGTGAGCAGCGGTGGACATTGTTTCCCCGCCGTACGGATTGATGCCCTCTTCGTCGTCACCAGTGCGATAAGACCAGGCGTGCATATGGCTGAGGCCTTCCTCTGGATCGAAATCTTCCCGAGAGTGATCAAAGGAGGCAAAGCCAGAGAATTGTGCAGTTGGGCCAGGATGGTGCCGGGGATATTCAATGGAGTAGTCGTCATGGGCGGAGGAGAGGTGGAGGGAGAGATCCGTGTGCTGGAGGTTGTGTTCGAGCTGGATGCGATGTTGCTCCTGCTCGTCGCCAGCAATGCTGAAGTCGAGGCGAGGGGTTCCCCTCATTGTGTGTATCGCTTGGGAGTGGGCGGGCGTGCGAGCGGGGAAGTGGCCAAGGGAGTGAGTGCCGCAACACCGTCAGAGTTCGAAACCCTGAATAAGCGCCCCTTCAGACGCGCCGGTCACGTGGCCGCGCACCTTTTCACTCTTCATTTTGTCGTGCATCTCAGCCACCTTGCTTCAGCATGGAAGATAGACCTCACAAAACGCATCGGCCCCCTCAGTCTGGCCAAAAGGCGGACAAAAAGGGCAAGGGAAAGGAAAAGCAGCATGGCTTCAACGAGAAGGTCCGTTCACTCTGACCCCGGTGGGCTCCGAGCTCACGGCCTTCTCTAGGCATTTGCACCTAGGTCCGGTCGCAGAGCAGAACGTCAAGGACGTCGGGCAGCCGAAAAAGACCAAACCCGTCTCCATGTCCCCCTTGTCGACCGCACCCCCGACGACCTGCCGCCCCCCGTCATCGTGGCTATCGTAGGCCCGCCTGGCGTCGGCAAAAGCACTTTGGTCAAGAGCCTAGTTCGCCGGTACACCAAGCAAACACTGTCTGAAATACGAGGACCTGTCACAGTCGTCAGCGGTAAAAAGAGACGTCTCACCTTCATAGAGTGCAACAACGACCTCAACTCCATGATCGACATCGGTAAGATTGCTGACCTTGTCCTCCTCATGATCGACGGGTCATTTGGGTTTGAGATGGTATGCCTCACCTTATCATCCAACTTCGCAATGTGCTGAGTATCTTTCAGGAAACCTTCGAATTCCTCAACGTTCTCCAAGCTCACGGCTTCCCCAAAGTTATCGGCGTTCTCACCCATCTAGACCTCATAAAAAAGGCAGCGACTCTCCGAGACACCAAAAAGGCCTTAAAAAAACGCTTCTGGACGGAAATATACCAGGGCGCTAAATTATTCTATCTATCCGGCGTGCTAAATGGCCGATATCCAGACACCGAAATCCTCAATCTCTCCCGTTTCGTCAGCGTCATGAAGTTCCGCCCTCTCGTCTTCCGAAACGCCCACCCGTATCTCCTCGCCGACCGCTTCGAAGATCTTACTCCTCGCGAGGATGTCCGACTCTCCAAGGGCAAATGCGATCGCACTGTTACAATGTACGGGTATTTGAGGGGCACAAACTTGCGCGCAGGGACGAAGGTGCATATTCCAGGCGTTGGCGATCTCGATATGAAAGGCGTGACAATGCTGGGGGATCCGTGCCCGCTCCCAGACGCAGATTCGGAGAAGAGGAGGAAGCTGAGCGAGAAGAAGAAGCTTTTGGTTCATGCGCCAATGAGTGATGTGGGTGGGGTCATGTACGATAAGGATGCGGTTTGGGTAAACGTACCCGGCAGCTTTACAAGAGGAAATACCGATGGTGAGTGCTCACATTGAGACATATGTTCGAAGTGACCGGATTCATCAAGTGCCCAGTTCCACAGGGGGAGGGGGAGCAGATGGTGATGGACCTTCAAGATGTAGATGAGACGCTCGAGGATGTTGTTGCGCGGAGCCATATTCGGCTTCTTGGTTCCTCTTCGCGGAATTTGATTGTAGATCCTTCATCGAGTCGTTCGGTGGAAGACGTCGACGATGACGATGACGATGACGACGACGACGGTCCCGACGACGACGAGAGCGACGACGAGGATGCAGCAGGGACTGAGCATGGGTCAGAGGGAGAGATGGATGAGTGGGAAGTGAGCGATGATGAAGAGGGCCCGCATACAGGTGATCATGGACGCTCAATACGTCGAACGGTGCATCGGTCGACCGAGAGGCTGATGGGTATCCAGGAGCGTGAACGTGGTGAAGTTACGTATGCCGACAGCGATTCGGACCTAGGCGAAGAAGAGGATGACGAGGGTGCTGGTGGGAGCCGAGTTCGGTTCGCGGAAGATCCAGTGGACGCTGACATTCCAAGTGAGGAAGAAGAAGAAGCCGATGTAGAGATGGACAAGGACGAGGACATCCCGAAGTGGAAGCAGAACTTAGCGGAGCGCGCGGCGACGTCTTTCGAGCTGACATCGCGGCGGAAGAAGCGGAAGGACTGGACAAAACTGATTTACTCGAGCGTTCTGACACCTACACAGATATTACAGGAGGGCTCGCACACACCAGTAGAGGATGACGAGGGTGGAGACGAGGACGACTTCTTTCAGGTGAAGAAGAGCACGGATACAGCGGAGGAGGTACTCGACATGACCAAGGAGCCGACTGATCCTGAGGAGCTCAAGAAATGGGAAAGCACCGAGATGTTGGATTCGATACGACATCTGTTTATCACAAGCCACGATCAAGGCGAGAAAGATGGACCTGACGGCGAAGAAGAGCAAGAGGACGCGGAAGATGGCGGCAGCGAAGAGGAGGGCGATGAAGTTGATGGAGAGATGCCTCTGGACTCAGAGTCAGCTCGCGCAGCTTCTTTGGCTGCCAAGAAGGAGGCTCTCAAACGGAAATTCGACGAACAATACGACGATCCAGAGACGTCGAAGCAGGACTTCTACGATGAGAAGAAGGACGAAATTGCTCGTCAACAAACGCTCAATCGTGAAGAATTTCAAGACGTTGACGCGGAAACGCGTGCCCTTGTCGAGGGATACCGTCCTGGGTCGTACGTCCGAATCGAATTGGCGAATGTCCCGTGCGAGATGGTCGAGCACTTTGATCCTCGGAGGCCGCTTATCGTCGGTGGGCTACTCCCTGCCGAGGAGCGGTTTGGGTTTATTCAGGTTCGCATCAAGCGTCACCGATGGTATGCGCGCACGCTCAAGACCAATGATCCGCTCATCTTCAGCCTGGGATGGCGCCGGTTCCAGTCAATCCCCATATATTCCCTGGACGACCATTCTATCCGGATGCGCATGCTCAAGTACACACCAGAGCACATGCATTGCTATGCCACATTTTATGGCCCCGTTGCGCTCCCTAACACCGGCTTCTGCGCCTTCAACTCCCTGGGCCCAGACTCGGCTGCATTCCGAATTTCTGCCACAGGAGTCGTTTTGGATATTGACCGCTCGACGAAGATAGTAAAGAAGCTCAAACTTACCGGTGCACCATACAAGATCTTCAAGAATACCGCGTTCGTGAAGGACATGTTCACCTCCGCTCTCGAGGTCGCCAAGTTTGAGGGCGCAAACATCAGAACTGTGTCGGGCATTCGTGGACAAGTCAAGAAAGCGCTACCGAAGCCTGATGGGGCATTCCGAGCGACGTTCGAGGATAAGGTCCTGATGAGTGGTATGTCTATGTCTTCGATCCACTGATGTTCGAGTGATTTGCCTGAAATCTTTCGCTCAGATCTTATCTTCCTTCGTGCTTGGTATTCAATTCAACCACGCAAGTTCTATAATCCTGTCACGTCGTTGCTCTTGTCGAACGACTCAGGCTGGGCTGGCATGCGTCTGACTGGCCAGGTACGGCGGGAGCAGGGCCTCAATGCTCCGCAGCCAGTCAATTCTACATATAAGCCAATCACACGACCAGGGCGGCGTTTCAACACACTCAAGGTTCCTCGCAAACTCCAGGCCTCACTCCCGTATGCTTCAAAGCCGAAGCTCATGAAACCTCAGCGGAAAGAGACGTACCTTCAGAAGCGCGCAGTCGTGCTCGAGCCTGAAGAGAAGAAAGCGATCGCGGTGATGCAGCAGATCCGGGCGATTCGCAAGGATCAAGTGGCGCGGAGAAGAGAGAAGCAGAACGCGAGGAAGGAGGACAGACGGAAGAAGCTTGAGAAGGACGAGGCGAGGAAGAGCGAGAAGAAGAGAGAGGAGAGGAAGGAACACATGCGGATCGCGGGGATCAAGAGTAAACGAGAAACCGAGAGGGAGGAGGGAGGGAGTAGGAAGCGAAGGAAGACATGATCACTTTCAGCCGTTCGTAGCTTGCTTGTTGATATGGCTTTCTGTTACCTATTTGTTTATGGTCCATCTACGCCGACTATTACCTTAAATTTGACTCCAGCACACTCGATTTTTAGTCCCTATTTGAGAGTATCCTCGGTGACTCTGTATCCTCTTTTGATGTACGTTGATGTCGATCGCAGCACTGGGTGATTGAAAGATTGAGCAGTCAAGAATAAACAAGTTAGAAAACCCAGCCTCATGAGAAAGAAAGTCTTATGCGATAACGGACAACAGGTTTGATGTTCTGCCAACAAGCTTGTTGGCAGAACATCAAACCTGTTGTCCGTTATCGCATACACGGCAGACGTGACCGAATATGAGCTCGTATTCCTATTTTGGTCTTATCTTCTGTAAGTTGTGAAGAATTACGAGCCTTATGATGCAGCATCATATGTTTCAAGGTGTTGAATGTAATACTTAAGCTATCACACAAGGACATAGTCTTTCTGATTGTTGAGATTTTTTATCACTGTCCCATCCAAGATAAAATCTATTGATATGACCCCGGGTCCTATAGTTGGAACAATTATAAATAGACCTTGGAATATGTTATGCTACCATATATCTCTTATTGTTTGACCTTGGCTCTTGTGTTTTATTTTTAGCAAGCCAAACATAAATGAGTTTCTCCCTATGTGGCAAGGGCCGAGTTTAAACAATAAGAAATATATGGTAGCACAACATATTCCAAGGTCTATTTATAATTGTTCCAACTATAGGACCCGGGGTCATATCAATAGATTTTATCTTGGATGGGACAGTGATAAAAAATCTCAACAATCAGAAAGACTATGTCCTTGTGTGATAGCTTAAGTATTACATTCAACACCTTGAAACATATGATGCTGCATCATAAGGCTCGTAATTCTTCACAACTTACAGAAGATAAGACCAAAATAGGAATACGAGCTCATATTCGGTCCCGTCTGCCGTGAAGGTCTGCGCTGGTCTGCGCTGGTGCAGCCGGCACTTTCCCCGTGCCATAACTTAGATGCAGGTGGATGTTATGTAATCATCCTTTCTACGACGACGACGACGACGACGACGACGACGATGTCCAAGGTATCCTTCACCATTCGTCGTCCAGCACCTCCACCTCGCTCGATAATCAGACACTCAAGCGAGGAAATTATAGACTCGAACGTGGCAATTATAGACTCGAGCGATGAGGAGGAGGAGGAGCCTCAAGGGCCGCTCGTCATTCCCGCACTTCGAAACCGTGATTGGCGCGAGATGGCTCGGAAACGCCGAGCTGGTTTATCTTATGTTCCACCAAGTGGCCAGGCGGGAATTGGAAAGGATGGAAGCGTCGGAGGTTTAGGGACCAGAGACACCATCAATTCTGGTGTGCAGCTAGAAGGGCTGCAGGCGCCTCGCAAACGGCCAAAGACAGAGTCGGATGAAAACGACGCAGGATCTGAAGATCATCTACCACAGGAGGGTGTGGCAGGAGTGAAAGATGCCGCAGAAGTAAAGGAGGAAGAGACAGATGAAGAGCGTGCCATTCGCGCGGTGCTTGCAAGCGCTCGAGGCGAAACTCGCGAGGGTGGACCTCACATCGACATCATTCCTGCAGGAGGAAACGAGTGGGGACGTAGGCCAACCGAAGACGACGCGTTTAAGCAGGACGTTGACGCCCTGCCCGATGAAGCAACGCTAGACGATTACGAGCGCGTTCCCGTTGAGCAGTTCGGCGCAGCGCTGTTGCGCGGGATGGGTTGGAAGGAAGGAACGGCGGCGAGCAAGAAGAAGAAAGGGCCCGTCGAACCATGGCTCCCGCAGGCTCGACCAGCGTTGCTGGGTATTGGTGCCAAGGAGCGCGAGGCTTTGGACGATGGAAGCATGCGGAAGGCGAAGGGCCGGCCGGATAAGAGGTACGTGCCTGTCATCAGACAGGGGAAGGACGACGGGAGAGCCTTGTCATCTCGGTCACAGCCTCCTTCTGGTACGAATTCGCATCGGTCGTCTCGTTCACAGTCGCCCAGTCGGAGAAGCCGAAAAGAGAGCGACTACGAGCATGATCGTGACCGTCCTGGGGACCGAAAACGCGAGCGGGAGCGGGATCGTGGAAGCGAAAGAAGAGGTGAGCAACACGAGCGCGACGTCTACCAGAAGGATCAACGTAGGAACGGGAGACACGAGGAGTATCGCGGCGATAGGGACAAGCACAGAGAGCGTTCACGTCGAAATTGATAGGGGGTCTCTCATGGTTTCTTTATGCCAGCCTATCTGCCTTTCACCGAGGTGCGAAGTCTTGCTGGGAATAATCAAACCTGTGAGGGCTGGTTGGGCATTGCTGCCGTGCTGGAGACGGTGGACTAGCTGAAGGATACCACAACGCCGTTATTATTCAGGGATCGATGTACGTTCCTGCGATTTTATTATATTATGACAGTGCCAACGGATAGAGCGAATGACGTGCATGTTGCAGCTGGATAGAGCCTAAGGATGGATGTGCCACACATTTGTTAACGTACGCTTTCCCTTCCGAATATCCCCGACCATCCTCAAGCGGTCGTATTCCTTCGTTGTAGCATTTATGAATAGCACATACAAGCAAGAGTTTGTGTCTGGTACGTTTTCCTCAGGCGCTGTATCTCGAAGCACATAGGATAAAGGAGATGCTCAACGTTTCGGAGACTCATCATGGAATGCGGCCATATTGATGCTATGCTAGTGAGTAGACCGGCTGACAGTTATCACAGTGAAACAGGATATTCACAGACATGATATCAAAGGTTCAAAGGTTCAGATCTTTCAGAGCTCTAGCGTTCCAAAGAAATACCCATTCAGGATGGGATTTTACAACTAATACCGATGCATACCATACTAATAGTGTTATAAAGAGCAGATAAATAACAGCTCCCCCAAATACGCAACACTCATGACAGTCGTGTAAGATCGTTATGACATGAAAAGTCGTACAAAGCACGAAACCTCGAGACCTCGATGATCGATAACCTAAGCTCCCGTCACCTGTTTATGCTGCATGCTGTCGCCTGCCTTCTGCCTCACATCATGCCAAAAAGAATCCCATTGACTGTCTTGTACTACTGCCGTTTCCTTCGCACGAGTCGGAGAAATCCTAGAGCTTGAAATCGGCATGCCTTGAGGCTTGAACACATTCTCTTGAGCTACTGCAATGCGATCAAGAGCATGTATAAGCGAAGGTGTCATTGGGACTGCTCCGGGTGGTGTATCTTGTCCCTTCGTGGAACCGGCGCGCATGAGGAATGGCGGGCTCCAGCCTGGAGTGTCGCGTGAACGCTTCGCGGCAGACACGGTCACGTCTTCCTCATCATCGGAATAATCAAGTCTACCATTTTTCTTGATGTAGCTCGGTGATGCAATGTCCTCTGACGAAAGAGCCTTATCCTCGTTGTGTCTGGCAAAAGTATGGGATGTTGAAGCATCAGTGAGTGTTTTGGACATGGTCGAAGGAGTGGATAGACGACGTTTGGGAGGGGAGGCAGAGAGAGCGTCGTCGATTTTCGTGCTAGCGTCGTCGTCCGAGTCTGAATCGAAGTCTGACACGGTCCCGGTGACAGGACGGAATTTCACAGCTTCACGCCTGCGTTGTGCGGTACCCTCTGTGCTTGCAAGCGCCATGATCCGCGCGAGAGGCCGTTGAGAGTGCTTTCTCAGAACACCAGGTCGCTGGTTATACGCTAAAGAAGATTCAACCGGGGCTTTCTCGAGGGCGAAATCACGTTGATGAACCATAGTGGGGATGCGAGAATTTGGCAACGAGGGTTGAAGGTGCTTGGAGTCATCACCTGGAGTGGAGAAGAGGACCGAAGAGGATGGGGACGAGCGATATGATGGTCTGAAAAGACGGTCCCAGAAGGAGGAGAGCGGTTGGAAGGTCCCAGAGCGGTCGGAGGAATTTGGTAGAGCAGTGGTATAGTCCGCTAGGTACGAGTCCCATTTCTTGATAGAAAGAATATATGAGTTCTCATCGTGTAAACTGCGGGAAAAAACATGTACCTGGTCTGGGTTTGCTCCATAGATTCGCCTCAATGTCCAATCAGCCAGGCAGCCCAAGGTCAGTATCAGCCAGAATCCAGCGCTCAGCCCATGCTCTGCGCTTGTGCCCCAATTATTGCCATCACTAATCCAGAGGCGTTCCCAGGTGTTTCCCCAGGCAGGAACCTGCGCGAGAAGGGCGATAGACATGATGATACCGAATGCACCGGAGGCACTCGCAGAAAGACGGAGAGAAGCATGTCGTGTGCGATCGAAGGGAAGGATCGTGAGCACAACGAGGAGAGGTAGAAGAAGCGCGAATAGAATGCGGCGAGTAAGAAGGGACGGGTGAAGCGCAATACTCAAGGCAAGTGCGATGGATGTACTACAATTGATTGAGAGAGTTAATGAAAACCTAAAATGACAGCTGGACAACATACCCCCCAGTGATTCCTCCCAGAGCAAGAGAAAGGATGCTGAATCGGCCTCCCAGGATGACGACAGGAAGGGAGGAAAGGAGCCAAACCGCGACGAAAGACTTGGACGTAAGAGACGGCGATGAGGTGTTGTTTGGAATGAGCAACGAGAGGAAAGTTGAAAGGTGAACTGTGAACCGTTGTAGTGAAAGTCCATACTGGAAGGCGTGAATAGGACATACGGCCGAAGACATATCCTATCGCGAGACCACCGATGCCCCCTTCAAGGTAAAAGTGCGAAACCTTCTTCTGTTTGACATCGAAAGACGCAGGCATCTGAAGAACATCGTTGCGAGGTGCAAACGATCGTGTGCGGTCGAGTGTGAGGAAAGCACCTGCGAAGGTGAGGAGGAAAGAGAGACAAAGCAAGGGAAGAGTGTAGGCGAGGATATATGCCGTCGAAGGAAGGAGGTCTGTGAGCGTTACGGTGCTGTTCATGTCGTGTCGTTACTGTTGTAGAAGAAGAAGACGGTCAGTGCGAGACTGAGAGGACCGACGTTGTCGACGCCTTGCGAGGCCTTGAAGATGCAAGCGGTGAAACCCGGAGATGGCGCTGGTAGGGCTTCGCTCAGCTGAGCAACCCCACGGTTGCTCGGTAACGTTATTATGGCACCCCATATTCAAGACATTCCCCCGTGTCTTTCTCCGTCTTCAAGCACACTTACCCATGCTCTCCATCCTAGCATATCGCGCTCTCCTTACTCGGACGGCCGTTCATTCGAGACGCCTCATTCATCGCGATGTCGAGCAGGGTATGCCGCCCCCACTACGCGGTACACGCATCCTTGATCTCACAAGGGTCCTTGCCGGGCCAACTGCGACAATGTTACTCGCCGATCTTGGAGCAGACGTCATCAAGGTCGAGGAAGTCACTCGCGGCGATGATACCCGTTGAGTTTCGAGTTCTCTGACATGCAATGGTGTCCACTCATGACTTACCGAATGTACGACTGTTCTAGGGTCATGGAACCCACCATCTGCTCCTCTTTCGCCTGATGCCCCAACCGAGTCGTCTCATTTACCACCAGAGTCTGCTTATTTCCTTGCTGCTAACAGGAACAAGCGTTCCATCACTGTCAACTTTAAGGCTCCGGAAGGCCTCGACATCATACGCAAACTTATCGCGCAGTCGGATGTACTTGTTGAGAACTACATCCCAGGAAAGCTGTCTTCCATGGGGCTTGGATACGAGGATTGCAAGAAGATAAATGAGAGACTCATTTATACCTCGATCACTGGTGTGTTTGTAGATTTATAATCCGAGTTGTTGCCTCTGAACCTCGCCTTCCGGGCTTGAAGGATACGGCCAGACTGGTCCATATAGAGAAGCTGCTGGCTACGACGTGGTCATTGAAGGAGAGGCGGGTCTTATGCACATGTATGTCCTTTGCTATATATCAACGGAAGTTCTTACGGCATTTGCTATGTGAACAGCACCGGTGAACCTGATCGTGCACCTTCCAAGGTCGGCGTTGCAGTGACTGATATTGCGACGGGCCTTTATGCGCACGGGGCTATTATGGCTGCGCTGCTTTCTCGCCAGCAGACGGGTCGTGGCGTCTGGATCGATTGTAACTTGTTTGATTCACAGGTAAGCATATAGGAAACGTGGCTGAACTTCACGTATATGTTCGGGCTCACAGTGACTCAAGGTTGCTGGATTGGCAAACATTGCATCGAGTTACCTTGTTGCCGGCCAAGAGGCCGGAAGGCATGGGACGTCCCATCCATCCATCGTGCCCTACCAGGTATTTGCTTGCAAGGACGGATACATCATGATAGGTGCTGGAAATGACCGCCAGGTGTGTTTTTTTGTGCCATATGATCGAATTTTAACATGACTTGAGCAATTGTTCCTAGTTTGGAAAGCTCGTCGACAAGGTCTTCGACCAGCCAGAATTGAGCACTGACCCGCGGTTTGCTAACAATGCTGCGCGAGTTGCTAATCGTGATGCTCTCATCGCTATCATTACGGACAATCTCATGAAGGAGACAAGAGAACACTGGTTAACGAAGTTCACCGGGCTTGGGTATGATGCATATCACCTTGATCTTACAGATTTAGCCGTATATTAACAGGGTTGGCAGGATACCTTTTGGTCCTATCAACAATATTAAGCAGACATTTGAGCATCCTCAAGGTAAGGCTCGCAACATGGTAGTGGAAATAGAAGTAAGCTTGAGTCTGCCACTCTACTACACAAGAGATGAAATAACAGTTTGACAATCATAGCATCCACGGGCCGGTAAAATCAGAGTGGTAGCACCTGCAGTCATGTATAATGGTAGAAGAATGCCTGTGCAAAGGCCTCCTCCATGGCTTTCACAGCATACTAGTGAGGTTAGTTTTGTGTCATGTCATGATCATAGCTCCCAGGTTCATACTTTAACAGGTTCTTGTAGAGCTTGGTTATAGTCAGAAAGATATCACAGAGTTAAGAGAAAAAAGAGTAGTATAGAGGTAGTCTGAATTTGCACATATTTGTTTAATTGACTTGTGAAAATTATGATCCTCTAGAAGTTACATTATTGAAGTGCTCCTTGATCTTGGGGCCCTCTTTGATCCATTTGACCATTCCTCAAATTCTTCTCCCTCACTCAGGCCACAAATATCTAAGAAAATAGCTTTATGTGCTTTGCATCTTTTATATAAATTGTGATGTGATCTAATATATATTTGTTGCTCAATAAATACATGCTTGATGCCCATGGTTCCCAAAACAGATGAGTTAGTATAAGGTGTGAAGTATAATGTAAGTGTAGATTCACCACTTATTAACCTACCAGTCTACTAACAAAGATACAAAGAAACAACTTCAAGGATAAGCCACAACTTGAGTGTTTTCTTTTGTTACATCATTTACAAGTATTTTTTATAAGATGCAGAGACCAAGTTCACTGGTGTACATGATATTTCTTAATTGAGAATTATGCACTCTTCTTTCCTAATGTGTATGCTGATAAGCACACTACCTCCCTAGGCACTGCATTGGGAAATAGAGGAGCAAAATTCAAGGTCATTAAATGTATACAATTATGATATACCAGACTGTTGAAGCGCAACGCGCATTACATATGACATAGTGGCGTTGATCTCCATATAGTCAGATGATCCCTTTAAGTTCATTCACCTACTCTTTACTCTCTTATCGTTACCGCTCATCTACTCACTATTGTCTGTTATATTGCTCTTGTACCTCTTGTATCCATCTCTATATACAGATTCCAACAGGTTATGGGCTGTGTGGGTGACGTGCTGCTCTTGAATACATCCGTCACTATGCATACTGGAATCTCTCCCTTGTTGGTTCACTCTCAAGTTCTATCTTCCCATTTCTTGTCTCCCGTTATGTCCTCCCCCCACCATTATCCATCCCCTTCATATTCTTGTTTCTCGGAGGCTCACACTTGTTCCTCTATGTCGTTAGTTTCTCCACATGCCCTCCTATATAGTCCACCTTCTGCACCTGCTCCCGCTCCGTACTCTTCTGCTCTTCTATCCAATTTTGTTGTCTCTCCTGTAACATCTCTTCCCCCTGCTTTACACCCTGTTCCTGTTTTGTACCCTCCCGCTCCCATGGCATCCCCTGTTGCATCTCTCCCCCCTGTTGTACATTCTGTTACTCAGTCTTCTGTTTCCTCCATTTCCTCTTCGTTTCCCCCGGCTTCAGCCCATGTTTGTTAGGTCGGAGACCTATCATGTGCACCAATGCACTATAGGGGGGTCCCTAGGCTATCACTGAATAGCGTCTCGGATTGTGAACATCTAATGTATGAAGACGACAGATCGTCTTTGGGCTCTTTGCAAGAAGTCGACATTAATATTGGCTTGTTCCTCGAATCGTTCAAGGAGATAATCTTTGAGTGCTTCTCGATGATCAGCAGGCACGGGATTGTCTTCTCCTGTCCAACAGACTACCTTAGAAGGTACCCTGGTAAGGACACGGAAAGCTGTAAGACCGGTATAGGTTCTAGACAGGATGAGGAAGAGGAAGCAAGGGAAGGGAGAATGAGGAGAGAGTAGAGATGAATCCAGTGCATTGTCAGACCGTGCAAAGGTTTCTCAGATTTAATAGAGTTCACGAAGTGTGAGCTAGGAAGGTAGCCAGACACCGGGCACAGTGCAGAGATCAAGTGTATTACAGGTGAATAAGCTGAGCTTCTTAGAAGCTCATCTTGGCTACTTATATGTACGGTCTATCTAGGGCCGGATCACAATCTGGTCTGTGCGCTTCTAAGGTACAGAAGCAATTGAGTAAACAATTGAGATCTGTAAGCGACAATGTGTCAATGATCTGCAATGTAACTAAGTATAGTAATGTCTGTCCGCATCCATATCAAAAGTCTAGCCACATCTCGATCGATCAGGAACCAGGAATAGGGACAGGAACTATAAGTAAGTGTTCATGCAATTAGCATGTCAATGGTAATGAGTCAGGGAACTGAGTCTGCATTTGTATCACCAGCGAGCCACATGACTGACCTCCTTGTCCACGTGTGAAGCATGTGTTAGGACGCGGTCCTAACAATGTTCCTCTCCTGCATGTTTTCCCTCCTGTACCTTACTATCCTCCCCCTCAAAAGCCACCTTTGCATCTCCCTCATGCTCACTGCCCTTCTCATGCCACCTTACCCACCAGCTTTCACCCGCCAATGCCTCCCCCCCTTGGCCCATCATTCCAGTCGCCTGCACACCTCCCCCTCTCCAGTTATGCATTCCCGCCGCCTGCTACTGCGCCCTTGCATAGCCTCTGGTATGGCCAACCCCCTGCGCCCCTGCCATCTCCGCTTGCTCTTCCGCCTGCTAATGACTTATTCTTCTTGGCTACTACTCTGCCAACTGACACATCTGGCCCAATTGCTGCCCTCTCTGCCTAGCAACTCACGCAGCTGCAATGCCAAATCACTGATGGCACCTGCATTTTCCTTAACCACTTGTTTGCGGCCCTCACACACATCAACTATGCCGCATGGTCTAACGATTGCCGCAATGCCCTCTTGACTGCTGGCTTTGGCAATCTCGTCAATGCTCGTCTCCCCCCTGCTAGCTCTCTGGCCGCTGCCCATGCTCATTGGCTGCTCGATTGTTAGGTCATGGCCCTCATCTGGGGTCAGTTCTCCATTGAGGTCTGTTGCCACTTGGACCCCAAGGGCCTGTACCACACGGCACTTCACCTCTGGCAATCTACAGCCGCTGAGTTTCTTGCTCAAGGTGTCCTTGGCCAAGTCCTGGCTATCCAAAAAGTTGTCAGCCACTATGTTGGTGCTTCCTCATACTCCCTGCCAGTTCTTGACCACATTGTTGAGAAGGCAACCCTTGTGCTTGATGCTGGCACCCTCACTGTGGATAACTTTGCTATGTGCTGCGCGCTGTTGGCTCTTGACCATCATCACCCTCCTATGCGTGAGACGCTCGAGACCTGGGGAGATCTCTTGCTTGCTGCCATATGCCACACCTATGAGCACTTTGACCAATGGCTGAAGGAACAAAAGTTGTGCGGGCATGTTGCTAGCCTATCACGTGCTGTCCCTGCCCTCATGTTGCCTCTGGCCGATGCTCCCGCAATCCCAGTTTATGCTGCTACTGTTTCCAGGCTGCTACCTGCTTGTGACCACTGTGTGGGGAACCATGCTTCTTCCTCTTGCTATGCCAAACATGGGCTGCTGGAGAGTTACCTTGCCCAACTTTGTACTCAGCACCTGGTGGGGGAGAACAACCACTCCAAGGCTCGGTACCCTGTGCACGCTCTGCAGGCCCATGCAGCTCTTGACTCAGTGAAGGCGGATCCCACTGCTCCCGATCCTGGGGAGATTGGACAGTTGCCAGACTCTGACCCCACTGACAATGGCTCGCCTTGGCAATCGACGGCCACTGCTCTTGTTAGGGAGGATCTAGACAGATTCCTCGAGCGCTTTGCTGTTGATGCTCAGGCGCTTACGGAGGAGGTGGCCTTGATTGCTTCCTCAGCTGATGCTGGCTTCTGCTCTATGGACTGGGCTCTCCACTCTGCCAGACCTGCCCCCCAAGGCCTCAGAACGCTGGCTCCCCCTTTCCACTGTGATACAGGGTTCAGTGTGTGTTATGAACTGCTCGTTCAATAACCCAAGAGTATTAGGTTCTTCCCTAGGTTGTACACTGGACAGAGTGGTGTGGAAGGTCTTGACTATATTAGAGGAATAATACAGGAGTTTATAGCGAAGGTCTCTGTATATAATGATACAGAGGAACAAAGTAGACAGTAGGATGACTGCCTAAGAATGAAGAGAATAGACTGAAGATCCTCAGCCTATTCTATGGGCCTTATATTCTGTATAGGGTATAGGGTAAATGTCCGTGCTTCCTGAATATATCCCTTCAGGAATGCTGTGGCCGCCGTCTCTCTCAGTCAGTGCCTACTCTTGTACTTCTCCATTCGCACCTTTCCATCCAGGTTGTGAAGAGGTGCTTACCCATGAGCCCTAGGCCCATAACATGTGAATCCTACTACCTTCCGCAAGGTACTCCTTTTGTAATCCTCTTTCAATGCTGAATGATCTATCGGAGGGTCGGCTTCCAAGGACATGCCAAATACCTTTATGTACGCTCTATAGTGAAGCCACCTAGTATCTGTTGGACTTTACTATTGGGTAGACAAGCTGATAGGTCAAGTTGCAACAATACCCCCTTCCTAGGTTCCGATGCCTGAGGGAACCACTCGCTTGCTGCGGGTTCCAGAGTTGGATGGGAACACATCTGTGTGTGTATGTTCTATATGCTGTCTTGTCGCTTCCAAATGTCAAAGGCCTTTCAGTATTGCCACAATACTGAGAGGTCTGCTGCTGAAGGCTGTGCTTCAGTGTTTCTAGGATAGTTATTCTCCTCTGTGATCTCTGGTATTGAGGGGGACTCCAGGTGTCAAGTGGGCTGATTGCTTTCTCAAGGCTTAGGCCCACCAACCTATGTGAATCCGGCAAGACCTCTTTGAAGATCCCTAACTCTGTCAGCCCCATATGGTGGCCTGTCCTGGTTAGAGGTTGAGTATACGTCCAGAGTTTTAAGCTTTCACGATATAGACATGAGGTAAGAATTTGAGCGGATAGACTTTTGAGTCATCCCATTGGTTTTACTTGGTGTGAGAGAGTCTGGCCTCCACGAATACCCCATTTGTTAACGCAGTAGGCATCTGCACCAATGGCGAGGACCTGCGTTGAATAGACTTGAACAACCATTGGTTGTCAATTAACCACATAGATGGTGATGTGCGGGGTCGCTATAAGGTATGTCCTTTTGTTAGTAGTTTAAACATCATGCTGGACGCTCCGTAGTTTTATCTTGTCTTTGCGGACGTCGGCTAGTTTATCCTTAAGTCTTTGTGGACTGCCCTGCTAGTTTAAACAATAAGGTCGTTGCGGACCTATCCATCTCCAACGTAGGAGTACCTGTAAACAAGATAGCAGATGTTTCTGCACGCCGGAACATTCATTGGTGATGTGCATAGGGCCCTAGACCAGGTCCTACTTCTTGATAGGGTTCCTATTGAGGAAAGATGGTGACAGTTTATACTATATCAAACCGGATAACTTATGGAGCTGTGCCAAAACATTTTCATATTTTGACACAACTCATGACCCTTTAAATGAAGGGCGGCCCATTTTATCGTCATGGAGGACGACTGCTATCGCCTGGCTTGATCCTCCCGAGCCTTGATAGATTTAATCCTCCGGGGTGAGGTAGTTTATTGTCATGGACTAGATCAACATCATGGCGTCAACAATGATGTTGGTTGACAATCCCTATGCTTGAAGGGACAATAGTTTAACATTGATACGCTGGAGGTGGCTCTAAGTGCCAAGCACAACACCAAAACAACCTCTAGTGCAGGGGTGCTGGAGCTAGTATCTGATACACAAGGAATTGTTAGTTGCGACTTGAGAAAGCAAGGGCGCACTGAAGAGTAATGAGGAGGGTGAGATTAAAGTGCCCAAACGGTTTCAGGACTGCACCGAACACCGACCGAACGTTCGGTCGGTTAGGTTGGGTTGGAGATTCGGTCAGTAACGAGAAGGTAGTGTCACGGCCAACAACTACGTGCTTCAAGAGCCACACAGGACTCTGACAATATATGAAGACGGACGAGGGGTACGAGTGAGGAGACGAGTACGAACATGAACAAGGCCGAACAACGAGGAGGACTAGTTTGCAAAAGTCAGCAAAGACGATTTCAATGATTGAGACGAGTGCAAATGAGCTCTGAACTGTGGGGTGCAAAAGCTGGTTTATTCCAGAGTTGTATGTAGGTTTTTATAGTAAACGGAGCCCCTAAGTAAATATTGAACGAGAAATGAGAGTAAATGCCAAACGGGTGCCAAGCCCTAGCGAACAGAGAAGATAAGAAGGTAGGTGAGATGTCCATATGGGTTCCGAAGGTGATAAGGTAAAAGTCTATCAGCGATGGCGAAATCCCAAACATTTGGTATCCATTGTCCGAGCGTAGGTAGCAGGAACAGGCGTTGGAGAACCAATGAAAATAAAGAAGAAGTAACGTACGACCAGGGTGGCCAAGTAATGGTGCAAGATTGTGTTCAACCGACCATGCGGAAGCCGGGAAGATAAGCGATAAGAACCGACCAACTCAGAGAGCACATCGGCCGAAATGGACTACTGGCTCCGATCTCGTAAACTCCTATCGTAACACTCCTGTGCGGTCATGGTAAGTACGTGAAGTGTGGGCAAACTGACCCAAGTGCTGCCGAACCTCCTTTGGTAGCTTGCCGTTGTTCAGGTAGGGACCGACCGTGTTTGGTGCGAGTTGGCGTCTTTGGTACTCATCTAGAGCTTGTTTGGTATCTTCCCAAAGCTTCCCAAATACCTCCCTCGGACCCTAGTGTGGGTGCATGCTCATCAACGTCATTGCGGACTAAGCGATGACTTTAGTGGTTCGAAGTCACCACTCATGATCCCTAGAACAGAGGGACAATAGTTTACCGTCATTTTGGATGTTAGGCAGATAGGTCCTAAAAATGAAGAGTGGCCAGTTCTTCCCTATCCCTAAGGTGTTAATTGTTGAATCCAAGGCACACTCCCGGTTGCCTCTTGACTGGCTCTTGAAGCGGAATTTCTTGCTTCTGACTTCAAGGGTAGAATGTGCATGCCGCGGAGTAGTCATGGTCCGAGAGGATGGCTGACAACCCACTCCGCGTCTCCAAACCCCTTGCACGGAATTGAACCGTGTCAACCCCATATTCTTTTACCGTAGGGCGTATGGAATATGGAAGTGCCTTGACCTAGTCGGCAGGGTTCTGCAATAGTGGGGTCATCACTTCCACCGTCTGCCAGAATACATCCACGATCCAAGGGTCACTGGTAGCTTTAATGTTGTCCCAGATGGTAACCAGTTTATAGTCATTGCGGATCAAGCCTTTGGTAGTTTTACATTGTTTCGGATGTTGGTTTTCCTGCTTCATCAGCTACTTAGTGGAACTTTCCCACTATATGCGTGCATCAGTTAGGGCCCCCTAATGCGGAAATGACCCTGTGAAACTGGGGATCCAAAGTGGGATGCCCAAACACCTATCAGACCTTGCAGGGAGGTATGGTTTACTGTTTCCCATTTGGTAAACAAGCAACACAATTTCCCACCAGATTCTTGCATCTTCTAAGCATCCTCAGCATCGCCACAATACTGAGGGGCCAGTGTACCAGTTATTGCTGAACCATACAGGGACCTCCTAATGCAGAAAGGGTCCTGTAAAACCAGGGATCCTAGCGGGATGCCCGTTTGCCTGTCAAAATGCCTCTTAACAATGAGAGGGTAAAACTGCGCCATGTCTGCAGAGCGGAGAGGGTGGTGGTCAGGTACTTCCCCTGCCTTCTTCTCTTTTCACAGTTTAATGACATGCAGGTCGACATCTTGATCGGAGTGTTGTCTGGGTTCGAGGTTTTCCTTCCTGTGCTTAGTTTAACGTCATTGCGGATGTTTCCTATAGTTTAACATCATTGTGGATGTTCCTAGGTGTCCTGTGCGTGCAACCGGTACCTGTGATGTGGAGGGTCCTTTCCTCTCCAACCTTGATCGGGTTAAGGGGTTCCTCAACTCCCTTACCCTAATATTGTCCCCCAATGTCCCCATAGCCATTGTAACCTTCGTCTGGCCTATAGTAAGGATTGGTGTCGTCGTAATTCCCGTCCTTGAGCACATCCCATGCGTCTAACTCTGCTCTTGTCCATGTAACAGTTCTTTGAGCTGGCCATGGAGCATTAAGAGCTTGTCTACAAGGGTGTGGATCTGCTCCTTCACCTCCATTATTTCGAGGTCCACTTGCAGACAGTAAATTTCGCGATCGAGGTGCTCGAGCACCATTTTCTCGGAGTTGCACTATTCCCCCAGTTCTTGGTCTTCCTCGCCCCTCATTCCTCCGATACCTTGGAGGCTCCTCGTCATCGGTTGCTTGCGCGGTGGTCCTTCTCATGAGTACCCTTGTTAAGGAGGTGGAAGCCTCCTGATCCCTTCGTGCCTGTCGCTGTACTGTAGTCCAGACGTACTCAGTCTGGGTGGCAGTGTCTTAACGACCTGCAGCTGGTACTTCTCTGATGGCTTTGCTATGCCATGGTTGTATGCGGAAAGGGTCAAACCAAATGGGGCAGGAGTGAAGGTCGTCGGTGTCAGACAGAAGGGCCAGTAGGAGCTCCAGATTGACGAAGGTGGAGAACTTGTCAGGGTGAATGAGAAGGGCATACTCCCTGGTACTCCCTCGAGCATACCAAGAGGCGACCCGATGGTTGTTGGCATAGGCCAAGATCCTGATCCTGTTGCTGGCATCAGCTAATTGTTGAGGTACCTCACTACTCTCGCTCCCTGGTTGTCCTACCAGGACGTTAGCAAGTCTTTGCAGGGCCAGGGCCGTGGCCATGTGAATTATTGCGGAGATGGTGGTATGCTGGAGGAGGGCGTCTCCTAATCCTTATAATTCTCTGGGGTGCATCCCTCCACTACTGGCAGGGGGTCTCTCCAGTCCAGCAGCTGGTGTGTTACTCGCTGTTGGCTCCGGTATATCTCTTCCAACAGCTGTAGTTGGTTCAGGATTCTCATGGTCTTGAAGTCTTCCTCCGTCTCCTGCCACCAGTCTCGGTTCTCTTGAAACAGTTGTTGTTGACGATTGTGGAGCTGTTGGCGAAGTTGGTCTTTCCTCCTCTTGGTGTCTCTTATGGTGGTCATCATGAGTTCCCTTAACCCATAGTGGGGCTCGTGGTTTGGTCCTTCCACCGGGGCTGTTAGTGGTGACAAGGGTGGTGATAGGTACGGGCATTCCTGCCAGAGCCTCTGGTAGGCTGCTTTAGCCAGGATGTCCAGTATCGGGGTTTGCAACCACAAGGACAATATCAGGGGAGGAGTTCCTTGAGGGGGATGAGGTTGTTTCTTCATTGATGAGCATAGCATGTAGGGAGTAATAGGAGGACTGGTTGGACATGTACTGGAGGGGAGTTATCTTATCAGGGAGGGGAACATCCCTCCTTATATAGCTTTTCAGAGCTTAATCGCCATGGGTCAGGGCTTGTCTGAATAGCTTTTGTGGTACTCCCAAAGGGCTTCATCGGCCGTCCCTTTTAGGAGGGCGAAGGGTTCCCAAGTATTATTGGCCTCCAGGTACCCTACTCACTTGACGAGGTATTTGGTACCCCGCCCTTGGCGCCTTGAGTCCAAAACAGCTTCCACCTCGTAGTGTTCTTCCATTTCCCTATACAGGGTGAGTAAGGAGGCATGAAATACCAGGTGTATTTTCCATGTTTCAGGTATCCCCAAACGGTAAGCCAGGGGGCCAATTCTTTCCATCACTGAGAAATGGCCATAACATCTTGGTGCCAGTTTGAACTTTGGATGAGTTGTCTGAATGTGGGTTTCTTCTAACCAAACTTGGGTTCCTACTTCCCACTGCAGAAGTTTCTGATGAAGGTCCTGGTCCTTGTTGTATTGTGCAGCTATTTGTAGGCTGGATGCGGCTCCCTCCTATACTTCTCGGATCAGCTGCAACCATTTGTCTACCGTGGGCACCTTGGTTTCCAGAGCTAAGTCGACCAAATATGGCAGATTGAACCCATAGAGGACTTCAAATGGCAATTTACCCATAGCAGAGCGCCTGCAGGTGTTGTGGGAGAATTATGCGAAGGGGAGCAAGTTTACCCAATTGTCTTTGTGGTAGTTGCAAAAGATCCGTAGGAATTGTTCGATCTCCTGATTGACCCGTTCCATTTCTCCATCCATCTGGGGGTGATAAGCCATACTGAGGGCCGGAGTGATGCCCAGTCCTTTCCATAGTTCCCATGTGAATTTGGCCACAAATTGAGGTCCTCTGTTGGAGACTACCTTGGTCGGTAAGCCATATCACTTGAACACATTATTCTGGAAGAGCGTCATGGTTTCCTCTGCTGTGATCATTTTCTTGCATGGAGTTATGACGATTCCTTTCGACAATCCTTGGTTGACTACCATGTTTATTGAATCATAGCCTCTGCTTTCTGGAAGGTCTATTACAAAATCCGTGGAGATGAAGCACCAGGGGACATTTGTAGTTTCCAACAGTTGGATCAGTGGATGGGTCCTATGGGGTAAGTTCTTGATGGACTGGCACACTGCACACCCATCCACATATTGATAGACAAATTTGGTCATGCTTGGCCACTAATAATGATGTTGCACCAATTCCAGGGTTTTTATTTGTCCTGGATGTCCTGTAGCCATAGTGTTGTGATGCATTCTGACAATTGTCTGTCGAAGGAGGTTGTCTTTTAGCACGCATATGTACCTATCTCGCCTTGTGATGCCATCTTTGTGTATCCATTTTCCCAGGTCACCCTTCATCACCTTAGGTCCTTTTTCGAGCAGTTTTTTAAGGGCTACGTCGACTAATAGATCATGGCCTGATCGCGAGTGTCAAATTAGGGAGAGGAGGTCCAATGATATAACTTCTGTTGCCTTGACGTGTATGCTCTCATCTGGTTCTACCAAGGTTTTACTGGATTTGGCAAAAAGTTTTGACGGCAGCAGAGTCTGTGCTTTGTTGTCAGATTCCACCCCCTCACTAAGGTCTGGACGCCTGGACAGAGCATTTGTGTGGTTTGTCGTTCTAGCTTTGTAACTGAGTTGGAAGTTGAATTGCGATAAAAACAGACTCCAGCGGGCTTGTCATCTTGACAAGTCGCAGGCTGTCTGAAAATAGATCAGATTCTTGTGGTCTGTCCAGATTTCAAAAGGATGCCTAGCGCCTTTGAGGTAATGTTTCCAGTGTTCCAGCGCCTTGATAATGGCGAGTAATTCCCTGTCGTGTATGTCATAATTCTGCTCCGGAGGTGAGAATGACCCGGAGAGGTAGGCAACAGAGTGCCAATTGTTGTCCGGTCCTTCTTGTAGGAGGACGGCTCCATATGCCACGAGGGATGTGTCGGTCACAAGATGGTACGGTCGCAAGGGGTCAGGGTATAATAGGACGGGTTGACTGATGAAAGCTTCTTTTAATTGGTCAAAAGCCTGTTG
The DNA here is from genome assembly GCA_002994785.1 of Heterobasidion parviporum. Classification (NCBI taxonomy): domain Eukaryota; kingdom Fungi; phylum Basidiomycota; class Agaricomycetes; order Russulales; family Bondarzewiaceae; genus Heterobasidion; species Heterobasidion parviporum. Next base: position 796,410 of record PDUQ01000006.1, read on the forward strand.
GCAGTCCGCCGTCCAGTCCCATTTCATGTCCTTCTTGGTAAAGTTATGCAGAGGTCGGGCAATCAGGGAGAATTTGTTGATGAATCGCCTATAGAAATTTCCTAGTCTCAAGAAGGAGTGAATGTTGCGGACTGTGCGGGGAATTGGCCAGTACTGAATGGCTTCGATTTTCGAGTCCTCTATGGCAATGTGATCTTTAGAAATGGTGTACCTGAGGTAATTGAGTTTGTCTTTGTGGAACTTGCATTTCTTGGGTTTGAGGTAGAGATTGTTGTTGTGCAGGATTTGGAGGACCTGTCAAACAACTACAACATGTTCGGCCGTAGTTTTCATGAAGATCAAAATGTCGTCCATGTATACCATTATTTTCTGGGCGAGGATGAGGTCCTGAAAGATCATGTTCATCATGGCCTGGAAGGTTGCTGGGGAATTAGTGAGCCCAAAGAACATTACTGTGGGTTCAAAAAGGCCTAGAGGCATTACGAAGGCCGCCTTGAGTTTGTCCCCCTCCTTAATGCACACGTTATTATATCCCCACCGAACGTCCAGTTTTGAAAACACCATAGCCCCTTGTATGATATCCAGCAATTCCTAGATCAATGGCAGGGGGCATACATTTCGCACGGTGTGTTCATTGAGGTGGCAATAATCCTGTACCAGGCGAAGCTTCCGGTCCTTTTTGTCTATGAAGAAAAAGGAAGCCGCACTGTGAGCTGTTGACTGGCATATAGTCCCTCTAGAAAGGTGCTCCTTGACAAATTTTCCCAGCTTGTTATGCTTTTCCAGGCTCAAAAGAAAAATCCTAGGGGCCTGGGGCTTAAATGATGGTTTGAGGTCTATTGCATGGTCCCAAATAGTATGTTTAGGGAGCCTTTGCGACCGTTGTTCGCTGAAAATGTCAAGGTAGGAGTGGTATTCCGTCAGGACATGATCCTTTAGGTTGGTCGTGTCAATTTCCTCTTCCAAGTCTTCATCGAAACTAGTGAAGCTGGAGGATTCAGGGGCTACCTTTCTAATGACTGGTTCCTCCTCGCTAGTCCTTGTGGGGAGGTTGAACTGTTCTTGCGCCTTCCTGGCGTCTTGTTCTAGAGCTTTGCATGCGGTCACCTCTTGTGGGGTGCACTAGTGTTCCTCCTTTCATTTGGCTACCTCCTGATTGAGCCATTCCCAGGCACGTCATCATCAGGTGCAGTCGTTGATCATGGAGATAAACAAAATTTTCCATTCCTTAGCAGGTAGCAACTGCCATTGTTCTTTAGTCCACTCCTGAGGAGGTCCTGCTGGCCTAGAGACTAGATACAGTTTCTTCCGCTTGTTCATCTTGTCGTCACGCAGTCTTGCTAGCCATTTCTTCCTGTTTGGCTCTTCCTGTGCCTTAGTGAACCCATGTGGTTGCTGGCAATTTTGGGGACACCGATCAAAGTGTACCTCACACTGCCTCCACCTGATGGAGGGGTTGTGGTATTTCAACAAATCTGTTCCTAGGAGCATGTTGTCTTTTCCTAGATTGGTGATAAACATCTGGACGTGTTCAGTGTGCATCCTACCTCTTCAGTCTTTGACGGTGAGGTTGGCGTCTAGGCCTCGTTGTATGAGGCCTGCTTTATTGACTGTATCATTGACATTCCGGACACAAATGGGATGGCTTAGCGAGTAAGTGGGGAAGTTGTGCCTTCACACCCACTGTTCGTTGACCAGAATCCCTTCGCAGGCCGAGTCGATGGTGGCCCTGGCTCCAGCACTTGTTCCTCAAGTTGATAGTCGCACGTCAAGTTGGATGGGAGTAATAATGTGGCTGTTCATTGCTCCAATTCGAATACATGACGGCGGCGCATACTTGGGTTTTCCTTTTCCCCTCTCTTTGGCTAGTGAAGGAGAGGTTATGAAAAATCCTCTGCCAGCTCTACCAACATTTTCTTCACCTTTATCTCCCCTACTTCTTTGAAGAGTGCTCAGACGCTAGCAGTATCACAGATGGGTCCGTTGCTTCGTCATCTGTCAGGTGGTATGTAGCGTTTTTCATCATGTTGGCTGGGTCTTTCTCCCAAGGGAGAGTCCGTACGTTCCAACAGATGACCAGGTTGTGGTAGCCGACAGTGGTGGCAATTAGAACTCCCCTCCTCCAATCCTCGATGTAGTCCTGAGTCGTTGCCCATTGAGGGTTCTTGACCGTCTTCATCCTCCATGTCAAGAGTACAAGCTCTCTGATTCCCTCTTCCCACTGTTCAGCACTTATTCCCTTGAGTCAGTTGAACGCCTCTATGTGGTGCATGTCAGTCAGATGCCCAGTGTCCAAATTTTTTGCAATTGAAACAAGCAGAGTCTGGCTTGCCATCATATGTCCACTTCTGACCAACAGCATCTCTCTTATGAGAGGCATCAATGTCCATGTCAACCACCTGGTTGTTCATTCTTCGAGGGGCGTTGGTGGAGTTGTATCGGGGAGTGGGTTGGAGGTGGAAACAATTAAGAAAATCGCTTCTGAAGGAGGTGGAGTTGGCGAGGATCGCCTTTTGAGCACTTCAAGCTCTCATGTGTCCGTCTACTTTGCAGGCCATGTTAACCCAGTCCTGGATGGTATCCTTTGGTGGTGTCTCCTTATCATAGATCTTGTCCATGACCTTTGGGTCTAGTCCCCTTTGGAAGTAGGGAACTTGCTCCTTGTCAGAGATGTCAGCATCGGTGGCGATAAGGAGAAACTGGTTGGAGTATTCGTCCACTGACATCCTTCCTTGGGAGAAAGCCATAAGGGCACTTCGGGCTTTGTCCACTTTATTAGACTCTTTGAACTGGAGCTTGAATTTGTCCAGGAAGTCCTTCCAGGTGCCAAGGTCCTTGGCTGGATCTGCCCCAACCGTCTTGTTGAGGAAGTTCTCTGCCCATGCGCCTGCCGTTCCATATCTCATACATGAGAGAACAAGGGAGATCTTGTCATGGTCCGATTTGTATTAGTCTGATTCTGCTGCAAAATGAAGGAGGCACTGTAAAAGGAATTTCTGTGATTACGTCCTATCGCCTGAGTTATTTGTTGGGGAGTTTGAGTTTGCCTCTTCCGGGTTATGTGGTGGTAGTAGGGGGATTGGTTGGTCCTGGTGCCGACATGTTGGTGTTGTTTTGGGGGTTCAGGGTGTCGACCGGTGTTTGAATATCCGAGGGATTGGATTCGGGTGATTCTTCTTCTTCTTCTGAATCTTTCGGGATTACCAGTTTGGGTTCTCTGTACTGGGGTGGCGCTTCCCAGTCGTCTTTGATTTTGTTCCAAATCCACTCTTTCTCTGTTCCATCCTCCTTCTTGAAGAAGTATCGTCCTTCTCTAAACAAGCAGTATGGGTAGTTTGGTGGAGCTGTTTGATTAGTGTCAGAGTAATACCAGCAATTCCCTCGCCGACGGATAGGATGATTGTTTTGGCAGAACTGGTTATTGATTTGTCTAGTGCCCGGTGGATATCCTAGGCCTAGGTCTTGCTCTAGGGTGTGTGCAGTAACGCTCTTTTGGTGGGGGTCTAGGCCACCGACGAGGGTTGTGAGAGAGTGTGTGGCAGCAAGCAAAGGTTTGTGCAAGGTAGGGGAAAGAGCAAGTCTATTCTAGTGTTATGAACTGCTCGTTCAATAACCCAAGAGTATCAGGTTCTTCCCTAGGTTGTACACTGGACAGAGTGGTGTGGAAGGTCTTGACTGTATTAGAGGAATAATACAGGAGTTTATAGCGAAGGTCTCTGTATATAATGATACAGAGGAACAAAGTAGACAGTAGGATGACTGCCTAAGAATGAAGAGAATAGACTGAAGATCCTCAGCCTATTCTATGGGCCTTATATTCTGTATAGGGTATAGGGTAAATGTCCGTGCTTCCTGAATATATCCCTTCAGGAATGCTGTGGCCGCCGTCTCTCTCAGTTAGCGCCTACTCTTGTACTTCTCCATTCGTACCTTTCCATCCAGGTTGTGAAGAGGTGCTTACCCATGAGCCCTAGGCCCATAACATGTGAATCCTACTACCTTCCGCAAGGTACTCCTTTTGTAATCCTCTTTCAATGCTGAATGATCTATCGGAGGGTCGGCTTCCAAGGACATGCCAAATACCTTTATGTACGCTCTATAGTGAAGCCACCTAGTATCTGTTGGACTTTACTATTGGGTAGACAAGCCGATAAGTCAAGTCGCAACAGTGTGCATTGTTCCCTGGTCTGCACTGACTTCACAGATCTCAAGGACATCACACCTCGCCCTATCTGTGGCGTCAACGGCTTGGCTATCTATGTGACTAGAATTAGGATGGTGCACCTGCGCTTGGCTGGGGGACGCGATCTTGACCTTTGTGATGTCCTGTTCATTCCTTAGGCATCTATCTGACTCATCTCTGTTGGTTGCCTTGATGCAGCTGGACTGGTGATCTCAATTGTATCTGGGGTTCTCACCATCTGTCAGCCGCCACCCTCGTCGCTTGTCGTCGCTACCGCGCACCATCTCCCGAACCTCCTCTATCAGCTCTCTGGCTCTCCCGTTGCCGATGGCTTGTCATCGACTGCTTGTGTTGCCCGTGCCGCCCCTACCTTGCACACTTGGCATTGCCGTCTTAGGCACCTTAATCTTGACTCTGTCCTTGAGATGGCACACTCTGGTCTGGCCACAGGTATGCCTGTCGACGTCTCATCTCTCCCACCTATATGTGACCACTGCATATGTGCCAAACAGTCAGTGGCTCCAGTTCCCAAACTCCGTGAAGGCGAGTGTGCGATGTGCCTGCTAGAGCTGGTTTTTGTCGATGTCATTGGGCTGGAGGTGGTGGAGGGTCTTGGTTGCGAGCATTTCAGCCTGAATATCATCTGTGACTTTGCTTGTGTAACATATTGCTACCCCATCCATCACAAATCAGATGCAGTGCTTGTTTTTCAACACTAGATTGCTGTCGCTGAGGCCATGATGGGGTGTAACCTTGGCAAGGTCCATGCTGACAATGGGGAACTTCTCTCCTCCAAGGCGTTTGTAAACTGGCTTGGTCTTTGTGGTATCCAACACAAGGCGTCAGCGCCCCACACTTCTGCACACATCGGCAAAATCAAACGTGCGCATTGCACTCTCATGGATCACATCCACGCTATGTGCTCTGACACTGCCTTGCCACACTTCTTATGGCCTGAATTGCTCCTGACTGCCGCCTTCATCAAAAACTGTACCCCCACTTGTGCCTTGCGCGGCAAAACCCCCTACAAACTTTGGTATGGCTGTACTCCAGATGTCTCTTTCCTATGGGAAATCAGCTCCTGTGCATTTGTGCTGATCCAGAATGCACATAACCCTAAACTCTTCAACCGGTCTCTTGAGTGCATCCTTGTAGGCTACTCACAATTCTCTAAGGCCTATAGGTGTTTCCATTGCAAGTCACGCCGCATCATCACATTGCGCAACATTGTGTTCATTGAATCATAGGACTCCTCTCCCTGCCCCTACCACCCCGGTGTCATCCTTAATCCTGAGCCGTCTCCCCCCTCTACTGACCCCCTTCCCCTCGTTCCTTCCCTCTCTCTCTCTTCTGCCCCATCTGCGCTGTCTCCCCCATCTACAGGCTCCAGTCCTACCGTCCCCTATTCCCCTCTTTCTCCAGCCATCCCTGACTCCGTGCCTCTCGCTCCGTCCCTGCCTGTAGCTCCGCTTGCCCCACCTATCCTGCCTCGCCGCTCCTCTCATGCCTGCTGCATCTCAGAGGACTTGGCACAATCCCTAGACCTTCCCATGACCACCTGGCTTGATCGTGCTGTTGCTAACGCCTGCACCGCTGGCCAGCGCAGTCGTCTGCCTCTCAAGACCCCCCTCTCTCCTGTCCCTGAAGACGCTGTGCCATTCTACGTCCTCCCTGGCTTGCCGCTGCACTCGCTGCCGTTTAGTCCGACCCTCGTACCTGGAAGGAAGCTCAGTCCTCACCTCATGCTGCTGCTTAGACTGCCACCTATGAAGACAAGCCTCCATCCACCAACATGGTGTGTACACCCTGTGTCCTCGCACTGCCGTCCCTTCTGGCCACCATGTCATACGCTGCCATCCCCTCTTCACCATCAAACGTGATGCCCTTGGCAACCCTATTCGGTACAAAGTCCGCCTTGTCACGTGCAGCTTCACACACTTGGCGGGCCTTGACTACACGAAAAAATACTCCCTGGTCACCTGCCTCGAATCCCAGCGCCTGGCCCTGCACATTGCCGCCTCCCTTGACTGGGAGATGGAACAGTTGGATATCAAGACCACCTTCCTCCATGGCAAGCTTGAGAAGGAGATTTGGATGGAACAACCTAAGGGCTTTGAGGAACCTAGCAAACTTGACTGGGTCTGGCATCTTCACAAAGGCATCTATGGACTCAAACAGGGGGCATATCTGGAATCACAAGTTCAACGCCAAGATGGTTGGCTTTGGCTTCACGCACTTAAGCACTGAGTGGTCCATCTACTATCGTGACACACCCTCTGGCCGCGGTATGGTCGTTGTTCATGTCGACAATATGAATGTCACTGCTAATTCCACCGCCGAGATACAGCATGTCAAGTCCCAACTCAGGACTGCTTTCAACATTGTGGAGCTTGGTCCTGTAGAGTGGCTGGTTGGACTCTGCATTTGTTGCGAACGTCCCCTTTGTCATGTCTATATCTTGCAATCTTGACTAATTGGTGATGTTATTGACCAGTTTGACACACACCTCAACCACAATGTATGCCTATCTCATGACAACTGCCTGACACTGGACGACTCAGACCATCGCATGTTCATGGCCATGGTCCCCTTCCAGCATCTCATTGGGTCTCTCATATACCTTGCCCTGGGCACCAGGCCTGACATTGCCTTTGCCGTCAACTTTCTAATTCAATTCAACACTAACCCTGGTCACAACCACTGGACTGCTGCCAAACATGTTGTCTGCTACCTGAAGGGTACTTGCGACTGGGAGCTCCACCTTAGGGGGCAGGCACCTATCTCCGCCCTTGGCTTTTGTGACGCTAGCTTTGGTGGCTCTGCAGGACCCCTCAGATCACGTTGTTCTATCTCAGGCTTTGGCTTCTTGCTTTGGCATGGTTCTGGCCTAATCTCCTGGAGTTCTAAACGATAGGATATCACGACCAATTTGACCTCAACCGCAGAGTACCTCGCATGCGCCCATGCCAGCAAGGAGGCTCTCTGGTTGCAGAATGTCCTCACACAGCTTGACTTCATGCAACCTACCACCACTCTCATCGCATGCAACAACCAGTCCACAATCACACTCACGCATGACCAGGCCTTCCATAGTTGTAGTAAGCACATCAACATCAAACACCATTTTGTGCACAACTACGTTGACCAGGGTAAACTTCTATTCACATATATTCTAACTGCCGAGAACCCTGCCGACATCTTCACAAAGCCGCTTGCTAAACCCGCGCATACCTGCCTTCATACCTTGCTCAGCCTGTACCCACCTCCCTCCCCCAATGCACCCTCCCTGTGACTTGCAATGAGGAGGAGATCAACCTCTGTAGGCCTTGAGGAGGAGTATACACATGTTGAGGAGGAGTGCTGAAGTGCAATGCATGTTGCATATGACGTAGTGGCATCAATCTCCATATAGTCAGATGATCCCTTCAAGTTCATTCACCTACTCTTTACTCTCTTGTTGTTACCGCTTGTCTACTTGCTATTGTCTGTCATATTGCTCTTGTACCTCTCATATCCATCTCTATATACAGATTCCAACGCAGACAGTGTTGGTGGTGATGCGCTAGCGATGGTTCTGCATGCAAAAAACACAACACAAAAAACACCACTAAACATGGGGTAGGCGGAGAGCTGACTTTACTAGAACATTGAAGGACCATTGTGAGTTGTGAGACGGGACACAAGATGCATTGATGTGCTAGCAATGGCTTTGCATGCAAAAACACACAACAAAACACACCACTAGACACGGTGATGTGCTAGCAATGGCTCTGTGTGTAAAAACCTAACACAAAACACACCACTAAACGTGAGGTAGGTGGAGAGCTGACCTTACTAGAATATCAAAGGACCTTTGTAAGTTGTGAGGTGGTGTGCGAGATATGTACTGCAAGATATCAAGATATCAAGCAAGGTGATGTAAGATTGTGTGAGGCATGTGCAAGCAATATTGAGGATATACTTGATATACCGAGGTTACGCAAGATTACTCCCATGTAATACAAGGTGATAGACTGCAGACCAAGGTCACAAGCGACCAAGGCAACTTCAAGGGCAGCAATGAAGGCCCTGATGATAGAGGCAACAAAGGTGGTGAGAATAAGTTGAGCAAGGCGTGAGCAATGTCAATGAGACACAATATGAGCTAGATCTCCTTGCAAAGTTGAGGTAGCATGCCCATCAACAGGGTAGGCAGGAGCTGGCTCTATGGTACAAGGAATGGCCAGCCTAGGGCAAACAACCAAGGAACAGGTGGTGCATAGTCTGGATCTAGGGGTGTGTTGCTCTGTGATGCTCTGCAATGCTCTGCAATGCCCTGCAATGCCCTGCAATGCTCTGCCCTGAAATGTCCTGCAATGTTCTGCAATACTCAAGATTGGGGGGTTTGATGCAATGTTGCAATGTTGAGGTTGCAATGTTGCAAGGTCCAATGCAATAGGGAGAGGTGTGGAGAGATGGAGAGATGTTTGGAAGAGTGGAGGAAGTGGTGCTAGGAGATAAGGAGGGGTACAAGACACTATGGGGACACAACACAATTCAGAGCGATGCTAGGCAATTCCAAGTGATAGAGAGATGATAATTAGACTCTAGAGCATACTACAAGGGCTCTGAGAGGTCAAGATTGAGGTTGCAAGGTTGCAAGGTTGCAAGATTTGCAATGATCAGCAATATGAGAGCATTTCAGATGAGGTGAGATCTGAATAGTGGGGGAACCAAATCTGGTGTATTGTAGAGAGGATAGGTAGGTTTTATAGTGAGAACAGAATAGTAGGTATAAAGGAGAGGAACTGCGATAAAAGTTGAAAATCTTGGAGACATGTGGAACTGCTCCGGGCTGCATATGGTTACACTTTTGGCATTGCTCTTTCTATCTTGCACTGAATTGGAAGGCCTCGGCATGAGCAGCAAAGGGCTTGGAGAGATGATGAGAACCAAGATAAGGAGTCCGAGAACTGTCAGCATGATTGCATGGTCATGTGGGCAATACTGCGAGGGTGCAGAGGTCTCCAAGGTCAATAATATTGAGAGAGAGATCACAGGTGCCGTGCAAGGACCGCTGAGGATGTTTGGAGGATGTTTGGAGGCACGCATCACCGATGCGATGAGAGGGAACAATGAAGAAGTTGTAGGAGATTGTGCGGAAGCCTGCGGAGATTGCACGGGTTCTGCGAGGTTGTGCAGATATTGGAGAGGTTGTGCGAGAGAATCAGAGCTTGCGATGATGCGCACAAGACTATACAGAAGCCTGCGAGGTTGTAATAATAGTTCTGAGGTCACACCATAGCTGAGATCTATGTTGTAAAAGCTGTGGAATTTGGGGCTCGGAGCACAGCATGGAGGCATGCTCATCAACATACTGCAAGATATCAAGATATCAAGTAGGGTGATGCAAGATTGTGCAAGGTACTTGTGAGGAATATTGAGGATGCTCTTGACAAGCCGAGGATACATGAGATTAATCTCATGTAATACAAGGCAGTGAACCGCAGTTTACAAGCAACTGTACTGTCCAATAGGTGCGTGTGATAAAGCTCACTACAGTCATATGCCATAGAGTGGGCTCGCGGTTCTGCTCGTGTGGTTGATCCTTGAGGTGTGTGTGGCATGAGCTTGGCACTACTGCGGATAGTGCTATGGCTTGAGGTTGTTGTAAAATACACGTGGGGAGTGGGCGGGATGATGCAAGTTGCTAACTGTGATACCCGAGAAAGGCAATGTTGGCCCAATGTTGTGATATCAAGCTCGTAGTGGACGTCGGAGGGAATTGCTCTAGGCTGTGAAAGCACCTGGTGGTTTTTGGGATCCTTCATAGGGTCAGTGCTAGAGTGCTCGCAGAGCTGCAAAAACAGGGGCCTCAGCGCTTAGGGAGGTGGCGTGCTGATGAGCATGCACTCATGCCAGGGTCTGAGGGAGGTATTCGGGAAGCTTTAGGGAGATATCAAACAGCTCTAGACGAGTACCAAAGATGCCGACTCTCACCGAACACGGTTGGTCCCTACCTGACCGACCGTAAGCCACTGATGGACGTTTGGCAGCACTTGGGTCAGTTCGCCCACACATCACGTACTTACCATGACCACACAGGAGTGTTACAATAGGAGCTTACAAGATCAGAGCCAGTAGTCCGTTTCGGCCAATGTGCTCCGTAAGTTGGTCGGTCCTTATCGCTTATTGTCCCGACTTCCACATGGTCGGTTGAACACAATCTTGCACCATTACTTGGCCACCTTGGTCGTACGTTACTTCTTCTTTATTTTCATTGGTTCTCCAATGCCTGTTCCTACTACCTACGCTCGGACGACGAATACCGAATGGTCGGGATTTCGTCATCGCTGATTGACTTTTACCTTATCACCTTCAGAACCCATATGGACATCTCACCTACCTTCTTATCTTCTCTGTTTGCTAAGGTCTTGGCGCCTGTTTGGCATTTACTCTCATTTATTGTTCAATATTTACTTAAGAGCTCCATTTACTATAAAAACCTACATACAACTCTGGAATATACCAGCTTTTGCACCCCACAATTCAGAGCTCATTTGCACTCGTCTCAATCATTGAAATTGTCTTTGCCGACTTTCGCAACTCGTCCTCCTCGTCGTTCGGCCTTGTTCACGTTCGTACTCGTCTCCTCGCTCGTACCCCTCGTCCGTCTTCGTATATTGTCAGAGTCCCGTGTGACTCTTGAAGCACGTAGTTGTCGATCGCGACACTACCTTCTCGTTACCGACCAACTCCCCAACCCATCTCGACCGACCGAACGTTCGGTCAGTGTTCAGTGCAGTCCCAAAACCGTTTGGGCGCTTTAATCTCACCCTCTTCATTACTCTTCAGTGCGCCCTCGCTTTCTCCAGTCCTAACTAACGATTCCTTATGTATCAGATACTAGCTCCAGCACCCCTGCTCTAGAGGTTGTTTTGGTGTTGTGCTCGGCACTTAGAGACGCCTCTAGCGTATCAGCGCCCTCACTTTCTCAGGTCCTAACTAATGATTCCTTGTGTATCAGATACTAGCTCCAGCACCCCCTGCATTAGAGGTTGTTTTGGTGTTGTGCTCGGCACTTAGAGCCACCTCTAGCATATCAGTGCTCATCAGCGTTGACAAATGGCACCATTGCAACCCCAGCCAGATTGCCACCAGCTCGATGATGTTCACCATCAACTCCCCACCAGCATCCTTGGTCAGCATTGCCTCTTGACACAACTTGCTCTTGTTCCTTGACATGGCTGCCATATATTGGCGTCAAGAGGATTCAAAGCCTTGAACACAAGCTTTTCACACTACGCACACAAGGAGGCATCAGGATGCGAGCCCAGGCCCAGGCTGACCACAACAATTAAGAAGACACTCCCAAGGTCGACAATCGCCACTCAACATTGCCCCCTCCAGCAATATCTCAACAAGTGCCAGCCTGACCCTCTCTAGCCATGACAAGGACGGCTGCACCAGTACAACCCAAACCTTCAGTCTACCCATCCACCAATGTCCCCGACACTACCTACGTGCCACCTTGCGATCAAAACATTGGGGCATTACCCAACATTCTAGCAGCAAAAAAGAACGGCCCAGCATATAAGACTACAGTGCCCATCTACGATGAGAAGATCGCCTCTGAGGTCTACAATCATGCAATGTTAACCCAGGTGATGCTTACCAAGCGCAAACTTCTCTTGCTTGTATCAGAAGTACAATTTCAAGTCCGCAAAGCAACCTTGGTGAGGCAAGCACCAGCCAAGGATCCCATTCAAGTCTGGACCCTGTACCAGGATGCCAAAATCCCCTACGTGATCAACAATATTAACCCTCCAATGTTGACAGTCTTCTCCTTTGCACATGTCATCCACCAACCAGAGACACCTCCACCAGGATCTCTTGTGGTACCCAATTTTTACAAGCAGTATCTAAGCTTGCTCTCACCTAGTCAGGTTCCCCAACCACTTGTTGTTGCTAAAGAGTCCTCTGCTTTAAGGTCAATCATTTACCTCGTCAACTACCAATAACTTGTCAAGTACATTATCAACCTGGGCTTTCAAGTCATAGTGATGTTGGATGGTATCTGTGACAAGCTCACCCTCATCTATGATTCTGAGGTTGTCCTCAATATGCAGTTGGCCAATGGAGAAATTAACAAATCCCTTGGTCTTGTGTATAATGTTCCCTTCTTGATTGGCAATATCACTCTCTACCTCTAGGCCCACATCATTTGCAACCCCACCTACAATGTTCTTCTTGGTTAACCCTTTAATATTCTCATCAAGAGTGTTGTCAGGAATTTTGCCAATGAAGACCAGATGATCACGATCAGTGACCCAAACACTGGTCAAAAGGCAACAATACCAACAGTTTGACAAGGCCCTCTAAGAATTCTCTACTATGACAACTCAGGTTTTTGGGACTTGAGGAATTGATCAATGATCAAGGAAAGGTCATGCTAGTTATCACTAAAAATCCATATACCCCAAATTTCTTTTCAATTGAAGCCATTTCCCCATTCTTGTTGTGCTCACCTTGTCTCTCCAATATTAGTCTTGCCTATCTCTCAGCCTGCGATCCGCAGCACAAAGCCCTCAAAAACATCTCTCCATCTCTTCTCTACAATTCTCTCCACACTATGTCTCTCTATTCTATCTTGTTGCTCCATTCTCTCCCTTCCACTCCTCCATCTCAATCTTGTCTTGCTTCTTGTCTCTTAGTCCCCATTTTGCCTTGCTCAATGTCACCACTTAATCTCTCTAGCCCAGTGGCAATTTTTGCTGCTAAGCAAAAATACAAGCCTGTCACTCTAAAAACTTGCCCGGTACTTGCTGACCTCGTTGACAAATTTTGTATCATCCACAACATTTGAGGCAATCCTCTTGCAGGTCTACCAACACTCACACCCAACCCTTCAACATTCACACCAACTGGGCAATACACCTCCAAGCAATGCAACCTTATCAACCAAGCCCACTCCTCTGATTTCCTCTGGCCAGCAGAGCACAAGCTTATGCACTATTTCATGTGTCTTCAAAACCTTGGATTTGCTTGGGATGACTCGGAATGTGGACATTTCTACGAGGATTTCTTTCCCCCAGTTAGCATGCCCGTTAATGAGCATGCCACCTCTCTAAGCGCCGAGACCCCCATTTTTGCAGTTCTATAAGCACTAAGCATGCTAACCTCATGGAGTACCCCAGACACCAACGGGCAGCCCCGCAGCCTAGAGCAATTCCCTCCGATGTCCACTATAAGCTTGGCATCACAATCTCGGGCTGACACAGTCTTTCTTGCACACCATTGTCATCACCTCACATCATCTTGCTCATCTCTCATGTGTATCGCATGACATCCTTGAGCATGCCACACCCTCAGAGGCCCTGCCAAGCTCTCACCATACATCTCACGATCATTGACCACAAGCAGCTCCGTGGCATGATATTGCGGCAAGCTTTATCATGTGCGCCTATTAGGCAGTATAGGTCTCATGATCCTATTCTCCTCATCCCTCCTAGAGTTTACCTTGTCTTGCCACTGATATGCTAGTGATGCCTCTGAGTGCGAAACACACCCAAGAAACACCACTACAAGCACAGGTAGGCAGGAGCTGGTTCTAGTGTGCAAGGAACTGTCAGCTATGCAACGACCAACAAGGGAGTGTACTGAAAGTGTTCAGAGCATAGCTGCAATCAAAGTAACACCGACACGATTGGCAGGGAGTGGAGGCTGCTCAAATGTGATGTGGACCAAACAAACAACTCCAAAATCGAAATCTTTGGCTGGTTGGTGTTTGATCGGTTTTTGATCGGGATGCAAAGGGGGGGGAATGGGTGCGAGGCCACACTAGACACTGGTGGAGGACGACAAACTAGATGAGAGGGAGAGAGCAAGACAACGAGGGCTCTGATGTAGGGTTGCGATCAAAGGCAACAACACAAACAAAGGGGCAAAACACGAACGAGGATTCGAGGATGACGACTCATGGACTCATGGACTCAAGCGCACAAATGGAATCAGAACGAGGGGGGAGCCAAAGCTGGTGTATTGCGAAGGCCATAGGTGTGCTTTTATAGAAAGTCCGAACAGGTACAAGATAGGGAGATTGGCAGGGGCATAGAGTACTTGGAAATGCATGCCAAGAGCTGTCAAAGGTAAAGACAATAAAGGAGTGATGGTGCAAACAATATAAGATAAGAAGCAATAGCTCTAAAGTCTAAATAAGTGGAGAGATTGCCAAGGTGAGTACACATGGACCTGGAGATAAGAACCACATGCCACATGGGTAAACCAGTCAGAAACTTGGGAGCTTTGAAGATAAAGAGGGAGAGGTCAACAAAAGGCATAAGGACGATAAGAGATAGAAAGACAGATCCGTTCCGAGTCAACAAATCGTTCGGCTGCCTCTGATTCGGGACACCAAAGACGATCGGGTGTGCCAAAGATGTGAAGCGTACCGAACCGATCGGCGATCGGCCGCGACAGTCTACAAGAAGCCCCTGATGCTAGGAGTGCTGATAGATCCATGGAATGACTGTGAACAGCTCCAAATGTCTGTGCGGAGGTCTAAATGCAAAGTCGGCACCTGATAAATGGCTGAGGGCTCCGAACGGATCGGGATCGGTCCGAACACGGTTCGCCAAATGGTCAAATGATAATGAAACACTGCCAAAAGTGGGGTATCAGTGCCTAGAGCGGGCCCATGCTCATCACCGCTACACCTCTTTACTAAATATTGCTTTGTCTCTTGACCATGGCGCGACAGAACCTCATGGTCTGTGAGTACCTCTGCACGTGGTTTTTCTTTATCTTTTTATGTTACAGTCTTGGCGCAATATCAACTTACTTTACCTTATGAGCTTGCATTTACTATACTCACTTTGACTTACTATAAATACCTGTCTATGACGCTGCAATACACCAGTTTTGAACACCCCTCTGTTTAGAGCTCAACTTTACAAGAAGATCTCGCTCATATCATGTCCATATTAACATTGCTCTTGTCTTGCTTGATTTAACTCTCGCCACCTTTGTCGTCTCTATTGTCAGGGCCTTCGTCGCTGCCCTTGAAGTCCTTTGATCGCTCACCAGCAATATTGCTATTGTCACGTGCAAGAGTAATCTTGTGTCACCTCACTTGATATCGAGCACCACCGCAGTAGTTCCTGCACGTGCCTTGCACGACCCCACATCACCTCAACTGATATCTCAGCATCGTAGTATGTATCTTGCATCCCGCCTCATAACTCACAAAGGTCCTTCGATATTCTAGTAAAGTCAGCTCTACACCTACCCGTGTTTAGTGGTGTGTTTTGTTGTGTGTTTTTGCACGCAGAGCCATCACAAGCGCATCATTTTGGAGCCCACCACGAGGGCTTGACTTTCAAAATTCCACCGAGGGACCTCCAACAATCTTCTCAACCCACCACCGAACACAGTGAGATCCAAGAACTTATCACCAGCTTCAGTAACCTCGGACTCGACACCGATCTCAGCCTATTCACCAACACTAACATTGTGCCTTACCACCTCTCCCACCATCATCTTCTCAATTCAGATAACTCACCAACTCCTTTATCACTGTCACCCCCACTCAAAACTTCATTCTTCCTAACACTTCTATTATCCCTGAATCGCTCGCCACTTACACCTATCTCACCATCATTTGACCTCAACCAACTTGCATCCTCTCCGCCATCTCCAATATTATCTCGTCATCACTCCTAATTATCATCTCTTAGTCACGCCCCTGAGAACTTGACCCCAACTTTTCCCTCACCCGCTTTTATACTCCCCTTAATATCATGTCTGTTGTCTCTAGAACATCTCGAAACCTCATCTCACTCTTCCCAAACCATCACTATGGCTACCCCTTCCATGCCAGCTTGCGGTGGTAGGACTGCACCCACCTTTGATCCTTGCCAACCTCAAGAACTCCAGCAATATTCCTCAGACCTCAAGTTCCACTTCACTTGATCTGCGATCACCGACACCATAGCACACAAAAAGCACACCTGTCAATTCCTCAATGTTGACACCTGCGAGCTCTGGGAGACTTTACCCAAGTACACCAATGATGAGACCTCCTACAAAGAGTTTTGCAAGGCGATCTACCGCCTCTACCCAAGATCGGAAGAAGAGAGGAAGTGGTCAGTAGCAGATATGGATAAGCTGGTTAGAGAAAGCAGCAGGATAAGGATTTTATCGCTCAGCAACCTAGGCAAGTACTACTGCCAGTTTCTTGCAATCACCTCCTTCCTCCTCAGCAAGGACTGCATCTCCACCACTGAGCAAGGCCGCACCTTTCCCCATGGCTTTCAACCTGAGTTATGGGGACACATCTCATAATGCCTCCAGCTCAAGTTCCCGGACCACTTTCCTGATGACCCATACAAGTTACAAGACATCCACAATGCCATGAGATTTATCTTGCACGGCACCTTGTCAACATTTCAACTTGCCTCCTCCGACAGTTCTCGCGCAACTCGTGGAACTAAGACAGAACCCTCAATCAAAACCAAGGACCTGGCCACCATGTTCAAACGAATCGCCGAGACATTTGTCAAAGCCCTTGCAAATCAGCCCACACAAGCATTAACAATGTTGCAGCCACTGTATGCTTGCCACGATCCCAGTGGCTTGGACCACTGCATGTTCTGTGGAGGTCCCGACCATTTCATACATGAATGCAGTGAGGTCGCTGAATATATTAGGGTCAGGAAGTGCAAGAAGAATACAGAGGGAAGAATCATGTTATCGATAGGCATGTTCGTACCACGGGAAATCCCAGGCAACAACCTCAAGGATTGCATTGATGGATGGCACCGTTGCAACCCTGGCCAGATTGCCACCAGCTCAATGATGTTCACTGTCAACTCCCCACCAGCACCATTGGTCAGCATTGCCTCCCAACATGACTCAACATAACTTGCCCTCGCTCCTCAACACAACTGCCATGTACTAGCTAACGGATATTGAGAGGATTCAAAGTCTTGAACACGAGCTCTTTGCGCTACGCACCCGAGAAGGTATCTGGACGCGAGCCCAGGCCCAGGTCAAACACGACAATCAAGAAGATACACCCGAGGTTGACAATCACCGCTCAATATCTCCCACCCCAGCGGTGTTTCAACAAGCGCTAGCCTGACCAGCCACAGCTTCAACAATACCTCTCGCACCGGTGCTGGTGGAACCTCCAGTCCACTCATTTGCCAACATCCCCAATGCAACCTAAGCACCTCCTTGTAATCGCAATATTGGAGTGTTACCCAATATTTCAGCGATCAAGAAAGATGGCCCAGCATACAAGACTACGGCACTCATCTACAATGAGAAGATAGCCTCCGAGGTCTATAATTGGGCAATGTCAACACAAGTGATGCTTACCCAGCGTGAACTTCTCTCGCTCGCCCCAGAGGTACAATCTCAAGTCTGCAAGGTGACCTCAGCAAGAAGGACACCACCAAAGAATCCCAATCAAGTCCGGACCTTATACCAGGATGCTGAGCTCTCCTACGTGATAGATGATCTTGACCCTCTAACATCAATAGTCTCCTCGTTCACGCACGTCATCCACCAACTGGAGACACCTCCACCAGGATCTCTTATAGTGCCCAATTGTTACAAGCAATATCTCATCTTGCTCTCACCCAGTCAGGTTCCCCAACGGCTTGTTGTTGCTAAAGAGTCCTCTGCTTTAAGGTTGATCATTCTCCTTGTCAACCACCAGCAACTCGTCAAGTGTATTATTGACCCAGGCTTGCAGGTTGTAGCAATGTTGGATGAAATCTGCAACGAGCTCACTCTCATCTATGATCCCGAGGTTGTCCTCAATATGCAATCGGCTAACGGAGAGATCAACAAATCCCTTGGTCTTACATATAACATCCCCTTCTTAATCGGCGATATCACTCTCTACCTCCAGGTGCACATCATTTGCAACCCCACCTATGATGTTCTTCTTGGATGACCCTTCGACATTCTCACCAAGAGTGTTGTCAAGAATTTCACCAATGAAGACCAAATGATTACAATAAGCGACCTAAACACCGGACGTAAGGCAACAATCCCAATGGTTCGAAGAGGCCTTCTGAGAATTCTCTACCATGACAACTTGGGTTTTTGGGACTTGAGGAATTGATCGACAATCAAGGAGAGGCCGCTTTGGTTATCGCTGAAGATCCATATACCCAAAATTGTTTTCATATCAAAGCCATTTCCCCATTCTTGTCACACTCACCTCGTCTATCCGGTATTAGTCTTGCCTATCTCTCAGCCTGTGATCCACAACACAAAGCCCTCAAAAACATCTCTCCATCACTTCTCAATAAATCTCTCTGTGCTATGTCTCCCTATTCTATTTCATCCCTGTATTCTCTCCTGTCCCCAATTACACCTCTATCTTGTATTGCTTCTTGCTACTCAGTCCCCATTCTGCCTCACTTGATGTCACCACCTAATCTCCCTAGCCCAGTCGTGATTTTTGCCACCAAGTGGAAATACAAGCCTGTCACTTTGAAAGTCCACCTAGTACTAGCTGACCTCCCTAACAAATTTCACATCATCCGCAACATTTGAGGTGATCCCCTTGCCGACCTACCAGCACTCACGCCCAACCCCCCTCCATTCACACTGACTGGACAATACACTGCCAAGCGACATGACCTAATCAATCAAGTACACTCCTCCGACTTCCTCTGGTCAGCAGAGCACAAGCTTATGCACCCCTTCATGTGTCTCCAATATCTTGGGTTCGCCTGGGATGACTCGGAATGTGGATGTTTCCACAAGGATTTCTTCCTCCCAGTTAGCATGCCTGTTATTGAGCACAAGCCATGGGTCCAGCGCAACATGCCGATCCTACCAGGAATTTACGACAAGGTTTGCTGGTCAATCAAAACCAAGATTGAGGCCAGTGTCTATGAGCCCTCAAACTCCTCGTATTGATCTCGCTGGTTCACAGTTGTCAAGAAGACCAACAGCACCACAACCGGCACAAAACTCTGCATCATCCATAGCCTCGAGCCTCTCAATGCTGTCACCATACAGCACTCAGGTGTGCCCCCATATACCAATCAAATTGCTGAGCAGTTTGCAGGCCATGCTCATCAGGAAAATTGGGTGACATTGATATTCCTAGTTGGAGTTGATCAAGGAGTGACTGCTGGTCACGACTTCAAACAGTGTATTTCTGCCCTCGTAAAGTGTGATAAATTATTCATCAGAAATTCATGGAAGGAGCACTCTTACAAGACTGAAAGTCAACCTATAATGTATGATAAGGTGCAAAAAAAATGGCAGAAAGATTGAAAGGCATTGCCATGGACCAAAATAGTGCAGAAACCTGACACAGATTTTATAATCTAAGGTAACTAGTAGGAATTATGACCAAAGTATCACAAGGCACTGCCATGCATTTGAATACCGAGGAATAATGGTCATGGCACGTCAGGCATTATCATGTCTGATAAATACTAGAGCAGAATTGCTTCATGGGACCCTGACCCTACAATACTGACGGTGCGATGACTTATCTAAACTGACGAGACACTACTTATATAACCAGACAAATGTTTATCCTTCCAAGTTACCACACCACTAAGAAGGGGACTAGGAAAGTGCCGACTGCATTGGCAAGACCTTTGCTTGAGGGTGAAGACCCTTTTGCTTTTATCACACTCCCACTCTCATTATTTATCCATCATGTTTGTTAAAACAGCAGGATATTATTTTGTATGTATGATGGTGTATTAAATTTAGAATGTATAGTATGCAACTTCAGAAGTAATCAGAGAACACATCTGTATTGCCGCTCACAAGAAAACTAGCACAGTTTGAAAGCAATTGAAACAACACATATTAGCAGTAAGCATTTTAGTTCTCCTTGTCACTTTCCACAAAATGAACAGGATGCCACAGAGAGCGATCATTCACAACATGCAATGCTCTCCAAACAATCCCGTCCTTGTGTACATCCAGCCATTTCGCATTTTTGTCAAAAACAAGAACCTGAACATGGTCTTGTTTATCGCCCAATGAGTGCATTATGCTCCTTAGTGGTCCAATTGTTGTACATTCAGTATATAGTACAATTAATGAGATAATGAACTTACTGTATGCACACCGATCCGACGTTGATCAAAGCATCATCCCCTAGAAACATGAAAAAGTCCTCCACTTTTCCTGTCACTTCCAACTTCTTGTCTGGACTTCCACTGTACTGATCCCAGTACTCCCAAGAGACATAAGGAACGTTCATACCATTGATTGTTGATTGCAGCTGCCAAGCGCATTTTTTCAGCACAAATAGTCTACTATCCAAGTAAAGAAACACTCACATATCAGTTGTATAAGTTGAAGATGGACATGTATGACAATTGAGGATGTGTTATGGGTTCCTTGGAGCGTGCGGCGTGTAGAGAGCATCAAGTAGATGTGGTCCTTTTTGGAATTCAACATTGATGTTCATTTATGCAGTCTCTTGTGATCATAAGATTATATTCACAAATACATCTAGCACACTATTACCCCTGTTAACCCATCCATCAGAACTTGTATGTTGAAGCCTTAAAACAGTGGTTGAACGTACCATTTAATGCCTACACAGGTTTGCATCCTAATGGGCAGGTAATCATTAGTTAAGAGATGATACAACCATAAAATCATGCGGGAGATCATCATACCCACTTCCAAGTGATGAAATAGATGTTTCTCGTGTGGTATGTACTACAATGCATCATGAATATTAGCTGTATCCATAAAACTGCTGTGAACTACTTTGAGAAGATGTTGAACACTCTGAAAATATAAAATCAAACTCACTGTACAGTAGATGAAGGCAGGCCAGAACGTGCAATCAGAATAACTGAGACTTTGCATGGTTTTTGGCAGATACGCTGCATTGGGGCAACCAATAGTTTTGTCAGTGGCTTTTGCAGAGAAGTTAATGGAGACATACGTCACGTGGTTCATCTACACTATCATCTTGTTCCTGATCAGAATAGGCGATGATCGTTGGAGAGGCTATATGGCATGTACGAATAGTACTAGTTAGGGCATAGAGGGCTGCGTAATAAAAACCTATGATCAGACCTAAAGGAAATCACAGTTGAACAACATCACGTACCAAACCGGCTAGCACAGTAGCCGCCTGATGTAGCCGACAAGGGTTGATAATGTTGGCACGCCCAACCATTTCACTAGATGAGGTGCCTAGGTACACGTTAGATTGCAATTTCATTTGTAGATGTATTCGAGTATCATGGATGTTTGTAAAGTGTTATTTAGAGGATCAGAGCCTGTGTGACTCAGCCTGTTCAACCTGATAAGTTCACACAAATATTTCAACCCATCACCCTTATGACCCTATTGGCACACGAGTGTGACAAAGGCTGTCTCGAGCTCAACAAGGATCACACGCTAGTAGATGTCCACCTGCTCCCGCTTGCGCTGGCAGCCACCTGAAACTGAATCCCCAAGTCAAAGACGAAGTCGTGACCTAAAAGAGGCAGGGGGCATGAGTCAACAGTCAAGGCCTTGGTTCCAGAAAGCACAAACGTAGCTGAAGGTTGCACATGATGGCATCAAGATCCAGTTATTTGAGCGTGTCCTTGTTTATTGGGGGCATGCAGAGGTGGATATGGGGCAAGCAGGCATCAATGTAATGATGTCCGCCGGAGATGAAGGGAAGCTAATGGGGACCAGGTCCGCACAGAGATTGCCAGAGGAGACCGAGCTGAGAGCGACAAGCCGACTTTTGCCTGAGCTCAAGGTTGCCCATGATGGCCGCCTGCTGTCTAGAGTGGACCGTGGTGCATTGTCTATACGTGTGCATTTTGGCCAAGCGTCGGTGTCGGTGTCGGGGGGAGAAGCTTTGGTGGATGTTGGTGGGTGAATCGAACAGGATAAGAGCAGGATATTACCGTTGTACTATCCATGAGGACATTCCATCACCATCAGGTCTATCAATGGAAAGGTCAGGCGGGTGGTGAGCAAGCAAAAAATGCATCACTGGCAACAATGAATCACTCACAGTCAGAGAAATTTCAAAGGTTGCTTCCAGTACCCTAACTACATGGAATGAGGGGATTGTGGATGGGCCCTATGAATGTTGTAGGTCACCAACAGCCTGGACAAATGATCTTTATAACGAACAAGCATGCTAATCATATATTGCCTGGAATTCAAGCTTCATCTCTTCTTCAATGATTTCCTCTGCCTCATCATCCTCCTACTCATTGTCTTCATGGTTGCCTAACTGCAGTTCTGCATTTTCTGCCTCTTCTGACCTCTTGACTCCAACTGAAATTTCACCCGTGTCTTCTGATTCTGCTGAAACGCATGTTTTGTTCAGCTAGAACGTGGCAACAATTGCCGGTGTCTGTGCATGAGTATACACATGACCGATTGCCATACCCCAATGGTATCGCATGATCATGTCTCTATCAACAAACCTGTAAAGTGTGAGTCCACATGAGAGAATTCAAATTGATGAAATCTTGACCTGTTGACCAGATGGAAGCGCCAATCTGTGGAGTCCTTGGCAAAGTGAGAAAGGCCCACTCCATCAGTGTGAGTTAATCCTTTAGCGAAGTCAGGGATAATGTGGCTTCTACATAGCACATCCTTGGGATTCACGAATCCAAAGGCATTGACACTTCCTATGAGGAAAAACTGAAGGCAATCAAGTCGTTCGGTTTGAGAAGGTGTGATGTGTTCGAACCAGCGCACAAAGAGAAAGTCAAACCAACAAGGAGTGTAACCATCTGCACTAGGTTCGCTATATAGCACATTGGCATGATATATGCCTAGTACGTGAGCATATAGAAAGGAATGTGGTAACTCTTCACTGGGATATCCCGGATTCAGAAGCATTATATCATGATGTGGAGCACCAGGATTGATGACATCTTGCTCATGGCAAACATTGTACATTGTATAGTTGACTCTGAGAATACTATGGCAATAAATCCAATGATTCACAAGAAAGACTCCTGCATCACTGTCAACAAGAGTTTCACTGAGGCCCAGACCAGGGTCTAATCTTAGACCTTGAATTTGGGTGCTTTTGGCTATAAGCTTTGCCTTGACGTGCGGAAATAGATGAACCCTGAGGCTCGGAATAAAGTCCTAAGATGAAGCATTAACATTTCCCTAATAAACTAGTCATGGGAGTAGCACTATACCTTGATTGCAGGGTCCCCGGCATATTTCTGTTGGAAAAGATGAATGTCCTCAGGGAAATTTTGTGATTTACCAATGACATGATGAGCTTTAGGTGATTTAGGAACGTGCTCTTGTAAAGGCTGTTCTTGTGGAAGTCCTGTGTGAATACTTTGGATGTTGGCCTCACAGCATTCAATATGAGCGATTTGCTTCTCGAACTCCTTATGGCTGGTACATTTGTACTAGGCCTTTGGATGCTTATGTTCAAGCTCGCTCTATGCATATTTCAATTATTCATCTGAATTTGCATCAATAACAAAGTTCTCACTGGCTCACTTGAGTATAAATTGGTGGTCCCATATTGGTAAATTGTGGCAGCTTAGTCCCTAAGAGAGTGGAACTTGTATGTCCTCAAGTTCAGAGTTTTTATGTGACAGCCGCTGCTGCTTGATGGCAACTTGACAGGGACTGCCTTCAACTTGGTCACATTCATACATGTTGATTGTGGTGAATCAGAAGACGCTGGCTGCGATGTGGAAGTACAAGATGCCAACTGGGCTGCTTCTGATCTGACTTCTCGTACAGGCTGGTTGTCGGTATGAGGAAAAACTTCTCCAGGAATTAGAGTTGAGGTGTTATTGGCGTAAGAGAGGGTGGCTGCTGATAAAGCTGCTTGTGGTGCACCACCGGACGCTGGCCGAAGACAAGATGTTGATTGCACCACATTCAGGTTGACTGCTCCTGATACCTGCTCAACGATTGTTCCATCAGAGGGATGGTCAAGGGCTTGTCAAGGAGAAACAGATGAGGGGTTCTTTGCATGAGAGGTCACTGCCAACTTGAGCTTGGCTTCATGACAAATATTGCAAGTGTGTTATGTACTGAGGCACGAGGGAAGGATCAGACTATTGTCTTTGCGGAAGCGAGGGGCGTGTGTCGCGGCTCTCTCTTCCCACCGCGACATACGCACCCTCGCTTGCTCAAGGCTCACACCTCCTTTTTCTTTTCTCCCGCCATAAAAACACCAAAAAATCTACATCTAGCACTCACCCTAATTTACCTTGACACATCACCTCTTCGCATGAAAGATGCCACAAATTGAGCACGACCCTGCACTCGAAGTGTGCCCCAACTTCTCCTCCGCTCCTTTCCTCGCGACACGCAACCTCATCATCACCGCTAACCCCGCGCTCACCCACAAGGAAGTAGCCCAACAACTGGCAAACACCTGGACCAAAGAAAACAACGCATGAAAGGCTGAATACGAGCAGCAACAAGGCAAGCTGCAAGCAGCTAGGGACGAAGCTGACAGGCTTGCACAAGAAGAAGAGGATTGGCGCCAAGAGGAGCAAGCGCAGAAGGAGCAGGCAGAGCAGCTCAAGATAGAGAAGAAGAAGCCAAAGTTGAAGCTGCTGGACAGATCGAGGATGGTGGGTGACCAGATTGATTCACACCCCTCCACCTACGCGCTAAACAAGCTTGAGAACCATGAGTACATCGAGCTATGGTATTTCACAACAGAGGGATGCCAGGACACCGCCAACTACCAGCACACTGTCGCAGACGAGACCTTTGGCCTCTCCAAAGTCAACAACTTCTTAGCGCTCCACACCGTCTCTGCCTCCAAGGCCTCGCAAAACACCATCAAAGACATGGACCTCACCTGGAGGCAGATGGAAATGGCCAAGAACCTCCTGCTCTTGTACATGGGAAAACTCAAATGGCCGGACAAGTACGTACAAAGCCTGGCCGGTTTCTTCATCAACATCGACATGAGCAGCATGTGCTCCTGCCCTAACGGAGAAAGAGCCCTCCTGGTGTACCAAGCCTGGGTTTGTCGTGAATGGCATGACACCATCAAACACAGCAAAGCCTTTGACATCTCGGTTATCAACCAAGAGCTCCTCAGGAACATCAAGGACAAGGTGCACGACACCGTGCATGCTGAGGCTCTCAAACAGGTCAGCTCATTCACATTCCCATAACCTCCTCGCAGAACAAGCGCTAACCCATCCCTTTTATCCACCACTCCAACCTGCTGCACCCACTACATCCTCGCTGCACATGCTACACGCTGCAAACGCTACATGCCGCAAACGCGGCACGCTACGCGTACACCATGCCTCTTCTATGCCTCGCGGCCCAACCTGCCATATGCGCATCGTGTGCCACGCAACCTGCTTCACCCTATCGTCCTTCCCCCCCCCCCCCTGGCCACTGCGTTTCCTCACGCAATCTGCCACCGCTTCGCCTCACCCGCTACATGCTGCACACGTCCCATTGCTACATGCACCCAATCATGAATTTCCTCACCTTGTCCGCACACGCCACACTTGTGCAGAAATACACGAGCGCACCCCGATCACCAGACCGTGAGCGAGGGCGCCACCAGCACGGGCATCCGTGTCCCCCCTCTTCATCCTGATGCCCTTTCAAGTGTTTGCACTCACGTTCCCCTCCATGAGCTCCCTCCAGCAAAGGGCAGCCGTTCTTTCCACCACCGAAATATCGAGCTTGAGCGTCCTCTCCCCCGGACAAATCCTCTTTTCACCACGGCGCAAGCACCCTCGGCCCTTTGGCCTGTGCCGTCTGCCTTGGCCGACACCAACACAACATCGCGCAATGCAACGCGAGCCTCCTCTGGGACGGCTCCGGCAAGCCGCGATGCCATCGCAACAGTGAAGGGCGACTCGTCACCCCCGCCAGGCAGCAACTTTGCTCCAACTGGCAGCGCCCCAATGGCTGCTCTGCTTCTGGGCATGACTCCAAGCACGAGTGCTCAGGATGCGGAAAGATGGATCACGGAGCTCAGCTCTGTCCTCGAACACAGAAGGAGTAGTGCGCGCACCCCCCTTCGCACTGACGCTTGGCTCACCACCCTCGCAGCCACTAATCTTCTCAGTAAATACCCCCTCCTCCCTTTGCGTATCAAATTCAGTTTCAACGCTAGCATTCCCCCTATCCCTTGTACCTATGCTTCCTCTAATAACCTGTCCATCCCTGAGCACGCACACACATTTAATCAAATTGTGCAAAAAGAATTTAGTTGCGGACGCTACATCGGTCCCCTCTCAGGGGCAGAAGTCGAGCACCTCCTTGGCCCCTTCCAAATGTCCCCCATTTCCATGGTCCCCAAGCCTGGGAAGCCCAGGAAGTTCCGGCTCGTCCAGAACCTCTCATTCCCGCGTCACCCACTCGAAAGCATCTCCTCCATCAACTCTGCCATCAACTCTAATCTTTACCCCTGTACCTGGGGTACCTTCGCAACCATCTGCCTCCTCATCTGGAGGCTACCCCCAGGCTCACAGGCGGCAGTGCGGGACATCTCTGAAGCCTACTGGTCTATCCCAATTATCCCAGAGCAATGGCCGGGCCTTGTCGTCCGCCTCAAAGGGCATGACCGCTTTGCAATTGACACATGTGACTGCTTTGGGCTCGCCTCTGGTGCCGGTACCTATGGTGAAGTTGGTGACACTGGTGCTGACATCTTCCGCGCCACCGGAATTGGCCCGCTCTCCAAGTGGGTTGACGACCACATATTCTTCCGAATCCTCCGGCAGTACCTTGACTCTTACAACACCCTCCGGGAGTGCACAAGCCTTGCTATCGCAGCAAACAGCGGCAAGCGGCACGACAGTGGGCGTCTATGGTACCGGGGCGACACTATGCCCGATGGCAGGCTCGAAGAACTCGACGAGGATATGCAGCACCCAATCAGGGACCTGTCGAGTGCTTTCCCCAGATCCCCCACAGACGCTCTTTACACCTGCACAATTGCTGACGTTGATCGCATTTCAGTGCCCCTCAGCTACCGCTGGGAAGCCTCCAAAGACATCTCCTTTTGCTCCCGCCCCCTGTTTATTGGCTTCAAATGGGATCTCACTGCATGCGAAGTCTCGCTGCCTGACAGCAAGAAGCAGAAATATCTCAACGTGATCGAGGCCTGGCTGGACCACAGAGCGCATGCCCTAGAGGAGGTTCGCAAGCTCTACAGCAAGCTGCTACACGCCTCACTGGTCCTACCCGCGGGGCGCGCTTACCTCACAAAACTGGAGGCTATGCTCAGTCTATTTGACAATCGTCCTTTCATGCCACGTACCCCACCCCGAGGCACTTCTGAAGATCTGCTCTGGTGGATCCACAAGCTCAGGCAGCCGACCCTCTCAAGACCCATCCCTGGCCCACACGAGCTCCAAGACACCCTCGCTTTTTCAGACGCTAGCTCGGGGGTCGGCATCGGCATTATTATCAGCAGGCGCTGGCGTGCCTGGAGGCTCCTACCTAACTGGAACACAGACGGCCGAAACATTGGCTGGGCAGAAGCAGTTGGCCTCAAACTCCTCATCTGAGCTCTCGTCCCATCCTCTACAACGGGCCTTCACTACAAAGTTTACGGGGACAACCGGGGCGTCATCGAAGGCTGGTGGAAGGGACACAGCCGCAACAAGCCAACCAACGAAGTTTTCAAGCGACTCCACGAGCTCTCGGAATCCTCCGGCTGCACCTATCACATGCACTACGTTCCTAGCACTAGCAACCCCGCAGACGGCCCATCCAGGGGAATCTACCCTCCGCTTTGCCTCCTCCTCCCAGCAATCCGCATCCCCACCCAGCTTCACCCATTCATCGCAGATTTTGACGCTGACCTCCTCACCGCTGAGCGTCGCCTTCTTCGAGAGGGTACGCTCACCACGAGGCCCCCCAAATCCCCCCGGGAGCGTGCAGCGGACAGAACTGTCAACGACGAGCTTCAGCACCAGGGAGACGAACTCCTCGCGGCCTACCAGCTCTGGTAACCCAGAAAGCAGGTGGAATGCGCCTCTAGCCAGTCCGTATTCCGTGGCCGCACCCTCTGGCCTACAACCACTAACCAAACCCCTCTCCCATTGCAGATGACACCCAACCTGAGCCCAATCCTCCGAAGCGACGAGCGCCACAACCCTACCGTCCCGACCTCACTCCGATCCCTTCAACCCTCCGCCCACATGTTCTAAACAGCCAGAGGCTGCTCCTCTGGCGCCCGCTTCTACAGTTGCGATCCACCCTCGACACAAATGGCCGTTCAACAAACCTCACTCAAGCTGACATGCAGCGCATCCAGGATGTCATCATACACACCTGGTCAGACTCTACGCTAGAAACCTACGGCACAGGTCTCCTCACCTTTCATGTCTACTGTGACACAAAAGCCATTCCAGAGCTCCAACATGCTCCTGCCAGCCCCATTCTCATCTCTGCATTCGTCTCCACCCTCGCAGGCACATATTCCAGCAGCGCTATTAAGAACTACGTCTACGGGGTGCGTGCCTGGCACGTTCTGCACAGAGCACCATGGAAACTCAATGATGATGAGATTGATGCCTTGATGACCGGTTCCGCACGCACAGCCCCGACCACTTCACGGCACAAGAAGCGAAGACCATACACACCACAGTACATATCCGCGCTCCGAGAGAAATTCAACCTCAATGACCCTGTCAATGCTGCTGCCTTCGCATGCCTCACGACCACCTTCTACACCGCCGCCAGGCTGGGGGAATTCACCGTCCCACGCCTCGGGGGGTTTAACCCACTGATCCATGTCAAGCCCTCGGATGTCAGCGACCAACAGGACCTGTAAGGAAACAAGGTCAAATCCTTTCACATTCTGCGCACCAAGACCACCCCAGCTGGCAAGGACGTCCACTGGACCAAGCAGCACGGCTCCACAGACCTGGAAGCCGCCTTCGCAAACCACCTGGCAGTCAACCAACCACCGCCAAATAGAGCGCTCTTTGCCTATAAATGGAAGAACACCCACCGGCCGCTCACTAAGACCAAGCTACTGACACACATAGCCAAGGCATCTAAAGCGGCGGGACTAGACCCACTACAAGGACATGGAATCTGCATAGGCGCCACTCTTGAGTACCTGCTACGCGGCCACTCGTTCGAGGTCGTGAAGCAGATCGGCCACTGGTCCAGCGAGGCATTCACCGGGTACCTGACCAAACACGCGCAGATCCTCGCACCATACCTGCAGGCAGCCCCCAAAGTTCACGACACCGTGATTTGTTACACCATGCCACCAGTCCAATAACAGAGCACGGTAAGCACTTATCCTCCTCCTACTCCCATGGGAATGCGTGGCTCACTGCATGCGTTGTCGGACTCCTACCACAGCGGGTTCGCAGCTTGCCCCTTTTCCCCTTGGAGTTTATTTTTAGGGGCCGGAAAGTGTCTGCGCTTTTGCCTACCTACGCATCTGTAGTCTACAAATGTATTTCTCATACATTTCCTATCTCACACAGTTACGAGCCCACAGCGTCATCGCAAAGACGGGCATTTTATTCCCTCATCAATTCTCAGACGACAAATACAGAACATGTTTTGTTGCGGAAAGTATGGATCTTGTTGCCAAGTGATTTTGTCAAGAGGTCCAAGAGATCCAATGTTGAGTTCATGTGGATCCTCAACTTTGCCAGTGCATGCCAATGTGCTGTAACATGCAAGAGGTCTAAGATTAGCCCATTGTGAGGCTCCAGTAAGAGTCCATCGAAGACAGGGAGGGCGCACTGAAATATGATAAGGGCAAGATTCATATGATTGTCCACACAAATGACAGTGCACCTGAAGGATATTTTCAAAATTGTAAGCCACTAGGTGTTTCAGCTCTAAAGTATTAGCTAAAAAGTGTCATATAGTGTCCCTCCCAAAGGATGGGACTTGTCTATACCTATCAAACATTCATCTTCAGTAGAAAGTCAGGTGATCAGCTGCAGACTTACCAACGATCTAATTTGGCCAAGGTTCTTCCACTATCCTGAGAATTGAGCATGCGCAAAAGATGTATAAAGATTGATCTCCAGACACCTAGCTCAAATTTGTGCATGAGGTCAACAACAAAGATGGGGAAGAAATCAAATCCAAGGGGGGCCAATTTCTGTAAAAATGCATTCTGAATGCAAGCTGAGCATTGGTAAAATTGTTTGGGAATGAACATATTCGCACCAGATTAGGAACTAGAGACATTGGCTTCAAAAGCCTCTCTACGGCGGCAGAGTTGACTGAATAGTGCAGGTCATAGATGAGTCTCCTTGCAGATGTAATCAAACCACAGTATTGATAGTTATCAGTGCAGGCCCATGACTCTTGTTGTGCAATATCCCTTTGCATGCCAAGGTTTGGGACGCAGTCAAGCAATACAAGACACTGTGGACAGGGGCAACCACCCAGGTTTCTGATACTTGCAAGGAGTATTCTGTGGTACTAGTTAGCGTTGTTTCTTGTATATGTATTAGCTTCTAACACACTTTTCAGGATAATCCACAGAGTAGGTGAATATTCGCGGATAGAAGTGCCGCTTGATGCCATCACAACAAGTGATCACAATTACATGTTTCCAGGCTTGAATGAATTCTTTGTTGAGAAGAACTTTCTATTGAGCTTGCATGAGCTCACGAGTGTAGTGAGTGAGCAGTTCGTTGGTGGGATGATTACCACCAGCAGTTTGCTGAGCTGCAAAATCCTTGAACAAATCAGGAAACTGATGAAGAAACCATGTATGATCAAAACAGAAGTTTAAAGGATAAGAATATTACTCACGCTCTTGAAATAAGCCATATGGTGCGAAAGGTGACATGAAGGCTTGCACCGTTGATACTTCGACTCGTTGCCTGCATACATGTACACTGGCCAAACCTTAGCATGTCCAAAGGATGTGAGATGTGTTGCATCCAACCAGAACATTAAACCAAAGACGAGGTGCTCTAGGCCGCATCCTAGCTTAGGAGGAGAGTTCTGTAGTTCGCAATGGGCATCGAAGAAAGCCAGAGAGGTGTAAAGTTCACTGTATACTCTCACAGGGTGCGGAGTGAGGCCAGGCTGCCAGGTCAGCTTGTATGGCACATAGTGAAACAACCGGTCGTTGGCAGGATCCTGGAGCTTTTCCTTCATAACAGCAACCAGGCTTCAGTGATGAAAATCCGGGACCGTATAGTCCCTAGCACGAGCATGAGGATCTGGTGGCATGCCTCGATGGGATTGATACAGAACAGATATTGTTACGGGCATGTGCATCCACCTGCTCTTCTCATCCAACCAATTCTCTTCATCTTTGTCAGCCAACACAGAATCAATCTTTTTCCAGTTAGTTTCGCGCACGTCATCTAGATAGAAGTCAGGCCTGCCAATGATGTTCACCAGCTCTTGGCATCCAGTTTGACTTTTCTGCCCCTCACCATTCCAATATCATTCACCAAGGAGGAAAGAATTGGGATTGGGATATGGCATGTAGCTTAGGGATAAGCCATTCTGGGCTGGGGCTGTTTTAGAAGGGATATCTGAAAAGGTATGGAGATCATAGCATTTTTCTGGATTGTGTGTGGGAGATTGTGCTCTATCGTATCATCGAGATAGTCTGAACATGTTGCGCACTGTGCTGACAAAACTGACAGGGTTTTGCTGCACTGAGGTCCTATTGTCGGCCGATGGCAGTGCGGTGGAATCTCTCAGAATAGGTTAATCCTATTGAGGTACCAACTGTAAAGGGGGGACTGCATCAAGTGCGGCTGGCTGTGGTCTAGGATGTCATAGAAATGGCAATGCTTGAGGCAGTAGATCTCGAAATCGAGCAGGGAGACAGCAATTGAGGTGTTTAGTCCAAGGCTGATGGTCCATCATTGACATATCACTATTGTCAACTGCCATATCAATGCTTGGGCTCTATCAGGGCATGAATCAGCACACTCTGCATGTTAAAAACAAAGCACAGACCTGTTGGCGATCTAGCGTTGGTTGCACTTCAGCCTCTTGGGCCAGACCTGCTTGTGATGGTTCTGCTATCCCAGCATCAATGTCCAGCTTCCGCCTCTTGCACGCCAAGAGAACATGCTTCGCCTTCTCCAATGCACTAGAAAGACGCTTCTTGGATGTTTTGCAAGCTTGTTGGTGTCTTGTGAGGGACCCTGGGCTCTGAAATGATCGGCCACATACACAAGCATATTGGGGGATTGTCT
Source organism: Heterobasidion parviporum (assembly GCA_002994785.1). Taxonomy (NCBI): domain Eukaryota; kingdom Fungi; phylum Basidiomycota; class Agaricomycetes; order Russulales; family Bondarzewiaceae; genus Heterobasidion; species Heterobasidion parviporum. The sequence goes on from PDUQ01000006.1 coordinate 828,726, forward strand.
CTTCCATGAATGTAGAAAAGACAGTGACTCACCTTTTCAACTACGTGCAATTTGACTGAGTCATGTGGAAAGTTCCTGGGCTTTGTGATTTTCGAGCCAACAAATGAGATTGTGACCTTATGTGTGTTAGCTACTATGTCTCACATGAAAGAAGGTGGGGGCAGGCAACATTGGGGAGAAATATGTATGTCAGCATCGTCTATTCAAGCATCTCAATGTCACTGTTGCCCTCGCATAACACATTTTGCACATGACCAGGCGCCAGCCTCAGCAAGCTTTGCATGAGCCACATTATTTTGGCTTTGAGGGCCACAAGCATGCCATGGACATCGTCTACCTTCCACCACCATTTGGCTTTGCTAAATTTTTTGTCTTGCCAAAACTATGGTGTATATAGATACCTCTAGATGGGATTTGTTCTGAAAACCAAAAGATGCCTACCCAATGTGTGTCAATGAAACGGCAAGGATCATCCATAATTGTCCTCATGAAGTGCAGAACCACAATCGCTGCCGTTTGTCTGGTTGGGGACCTGGTTGATGGAACCAATTATGCACAGGCACATTTATGTTGAAAGAATGAGCACTCACATTGACCTGCAACAAGGCTGGTTCAAACAACATCAATCCCTTGCCTTTATTCAACACTTCGGACTTCAGATAACTAGCTAATACTTGACCTGGATCTTGAGGATCACTGTGTTTTCGTGAGAGTCATTGATGATTTAATGAATCGAGGATGAAAATTGTTGTCCTATGCCATGATAAGCTCTCATTCATGTCCAAACCAAGCAAATGTACGCAGGGACATATGGTCTAGGAGCTCCAATTGTCTCTTCATTCAACTATCCAATACATTGACAAGACAAATCGGCACTGTATATGGTGCCTAACATGCCGCTTGTAGACGGGGCTTCCAGCATGCTTCGTGGATGGCTCACAATCGCTAGGTACCAATGTAGCTGATTCCTAGGTTAGAAGTGTTAGGCGAGAACATGTGAAGGCAAAAGGATTTAATTACTTGTCGTGTATTGGGACTATCAGGTAAGATTTGTCAAATATATCTACAATCTTTGTGTGTTGTTTGGCACGATCATGATGCCCCGCTTGCCAGCCACATTATGAGAAGTCTGCATGACGATAAAGGCACAACTTACAGTTGTGAGTAGAAAAATATGCTAAAAATGTGCACTTGACTAGCAAAAGCTGCATCCTGAACTCTTGTCTCTTCCAACCAGACTCTGCAATAGATCGTAATGAGCTCAATGATACAATGTATTTTGGTCATAGGCTGACTTAAACCTGAAGGATATGGGGTTATTGTTCAGGAATTCACCGGGCTCCAGTTGTGCCATTTCATTGGGGCCAATTTCAACGCCACCCACGCTGGCCAGAGAATAAAATAAGTGGCTGAAGATGAACATTAGCATGTAAACCCATTTCAATCCTCTCAACACTCACCCTCCATTTTCAGGAAGCTCCGCCAAAGGTTTCAACTCGGCATCCTGGACCAGTGTTGGACAGTCTTGGTGAGAAAGCTCTCCATGATTTACAGCTTTTGTCTGCTGTATGCTATCAAGAGTCACCGGCAAAACATCATTATCTTCAACCTCAGAAGGAATGGGTGTCAGAGGGAAAGATATGAGATCTGGACTATCTGCCAAAACAGGTGGCCTGCATGGTGTCAAGACCGACTTTTTGGAATGACTTTGTATTGGAGCTACTACCAAGCTTAGATGGTGACAATTGCCTAATGCCAGTGTGGACAAGGCCGCCTCTTAAGTGCTGAACAAAGGGTACGAGCTTCTCAATCCCCTGATTGGAACACGTAGATAGGTATGCATGCAAATTTAAGACTCGGGCTTTGTTGATATTCTGATGTCTTAAAAGGGGAAATTTCAGCATGTTATGATCTGATGGGAGGCATTGGCTAAAATTATCCAAAGTGATGAACACACTTACTCAGGCAATCTTTCTGGGCTCTTCTTTCCTGAAAATGCAGGGGTGAAAGTGACGCTACAGTTTCTCCTCTGCAGGCTCTCCAGTTTCTTGGAGGATGCAGAATACTGCTTTCTAGTGGTGAATTTTAGCTGAGGTCATCGAACAGGATAAGGACACTCTCGCCTAAGTGATGCTTGTGGGTACTTTTGTTAGGTCAGAGACCTATCATGTGCGTTGATGCACGAAGGGGATCCCTAGGCTATACTTTAACAGTGTCTCATAGCTGTAGACTCTAATAGATAAAGACAATGGATTGTCTTTGAGCTCTCCTTAAGAACTCGGGGTTGTTATCTGCTTTATCTTCAAAGAGTCGAAGGAGATGATCTTTGAGGTCTTCTCGATGATGCAGGGGGACAAGATGATCTTTGCCTGTCCAACAGATGACACTGGGTGGTGACCAACTGATGACTCGGTAGGCAGCAAGTCCTGTGTACGTGCTAGAGAGTAGAGAGCAAGTAGAGAAGGGAGATGAGTCCAGTGCATCGTCAGACCATGTAAGGGATTCTCAGATCTGACAGATTTCATAAAGCATGAGCTAGTAAGGTAGCCAGACGTCGGGCACAGTGCAGAGATCAAGTAGTATTACAGGTGAATGAGCTGAGCTTCTTAGAAGCTCATCTCGCCTATTTATACAAAGAAGCTATCTAGGGCAGGATTGAGATCTGGTCTGTGCACCTCCAAGGTACAGAAGCGATTGAGTAAACAGTTGAGATCCATAAGCAATGACGAGCATGCCTTCATCATCGATCCACATCTGTAGCTAAGTATAGTACAAGATCACCAATGTCTATCCACATTATATTAAACGTCTGGCCACATCCAATCAATCAGGAACAGGAATAGGAACCTGGAACTGTTCATGCTGAAACATGTAAATGTAAGAGTAAGCGTTCATGCCCAGTGAGAACCTGAGCTAGCCGGAGGTAGCATGCTCAACAAAGGCAGTCTTAGATAGAGCCTACTATCAACTAATAGGAAAATGGCCCTTTACTAGATATGTTATCCATCTAAATCTATTGCTGTATATTACACTGTAGTGCCATCATGAGGGATATGTGTGTCAATATACTTGATGAAGGTGCTATTTGGTGCTATCATCTTAGTAGATATATTCTATCACAATCTAGCAGAACATATAGTTAATATTGTTGGCCCTAGTGCACGCTAGCACACACAGCGACAGTTACACTACTCGATACCTAATAAACCTAGTATATTATATTACCACATAGTAATATAGTATGCATGCGAGTTGTCAATTGTTGATTGTTGATTGTTGATACATCAATTGACCGCCATAGTGAACTTCTTAACCCCCCTTCTCATTGGCTTATCGAGGTCAGATGCATGCCTCGTACAGTCCTTGCCCCTTTCTGTTTATCAAAAGCTTTAAGTCAATAATGTGATCACTAGTGCAATGCACACCAAATGGTACATACTAATTCCTTTGCTTGATTGGTGTATACCTGGACGACAATGCCATGGGGTCAGAGCCGCGACGGCTGCATGCAAACAGTACCATGTGCACCTTCTTCTCTGACTAAGACAGTGATTTCCAATATAGTTCGAAGTCTTGCTTGCTTCTATTAGATGTGATCTCCTTTCACGCAAAACCACAGATGTTTCTACATGAAAGATTTTCAGCTTAAAAAAAGACTTGCTCCTAGAAATTTAGAATACATACCTTGTAGTAAGTGTCTGTGATGGCCACAGATGTCCGCTGGCATCAGTCATCTCAACATGATTGGTATCTATACTGCCTGCTCTAGGATCTGCTGTAGCACAGGATTCACCTGGAGGCGGAATCACAGTAGTCGTGGTTGCAGGGGCGTCTGCCACTATGATGTTGGTGGCTGTTTGCTGGGTTGCATCCATGCCAATGTTCAAGCCCGCAGTGACATCATGGGCAACATTCTCAGGGCCTGTGATGAGTGCAGTAGTGACGCCCTCAGGGCCCATGATGCTCTATATGATGTCAGTTGTCTTCTTGGAAGAAGGTGTGTGACTAAAGATGTACGTGCTTGATATGCGTGAGACTCATGTTGCCACGAGGTGTCAAATTAGGTTCAATGGTGACGATAGTAGTCTTGTTAGGGGCTGGCTGCAGGTGGGGTATTGAGTCTGTGTCTCAACAGTTCTCTGAGGGGTTCTGCAAGGAGCTGGGACCTTCCAGAGGGCTCTGAGTGTCGACATTAAGACTTGGGGTCGGGTGAGTGCTCGTGTGAGTGGCAACTATGGAGCCTTTGTGAACTGGGTCTGATGCTGAAGCAAATATATTTGCCCTAGTAGGGTGAATGAGTAAACAACCATTGATGTACGACAAACAAGGAAAACACTCACAATAGATCCTGTAGTATTTCAGTGATCCTTGTCGCTGAAGCCATTGTGGCCACGCCAGTCGCAGGCTCTTGTCTAGGTCACTTGGTGGCACCCTCTGTCACATGGGAGGTGTTGTGGTGGTTTGGGGCATGGTGCTTATGGCGAGGGGGCTGGGGCAGGTCAGAGAACAGATTCATCTTGCTCTCACTCTTGGCCTCCTGCAAAGAGGCACCTCTAATGGCACGGGCACCACACCATCTAGTTAAGGGCATCGGCTACATGAGATGATTCATGTCCTTCCTTGACACACCCTGGACAAATGCAGGGTAGTTGTCTGTTGCAATCTGGCACGCCTTCCAGTGAGCTGGCAACTCACCACATAAACGTAGCTCCGGAAATCTGTAGCACATCTCTCGATAATAAAAATCAGTGGCGGAAAGCGTGACCTGCGACCATTTTGGAGGAGCAAGACCTCGCAGTAACAGCTCATACCACGTTTGGTAGGCGCAATTGCGTATCTCCGATGCATAGTATTCCGAGATGACCTAACCTGTATGATCCTGAACATATCTCATAGTCATGTTGTGGCTGAGGTGAGCGTCCGTCTTGCCTTTCTTCTTCTTGATTTGATTGGGGTCTGTGATGTCGTTATCCTTTCCAACTTCGGCCTAATCCTACGTGGTCCATATTGTGACCAGAGGTACATCACTCCGCTTGACTGCCGGCAAAGGATCTCGCTTCAGGAGAGGGCCATGGAGGACAGTGCGAGAGCGTGTTATGCAAGGTGCCGGATCTGGCACCTCAAAATTGTCCAGTAAGGTTGCCTGGCTCAATGTGAGTACCTCTGGAATGGCTGACAGGATGGCGGACAAGGTGGATCTGTGCGAGCGGTACAATTGTCAGACCAGGTATGTGTTGAATGGAAACAAAGATATACCACAAAACTTGAGTCTCCTTTTGCAAGGCAATTATCTCAACACTCATTGGCCCATGAGAGAAAGAATTGTGTGTGTTGCTGACCTGTGTTTCGAAGCGAGGCGGTGGGGCAACAACATTGGGTTCATGTCGATTGAAACCACTGGTGCGCCCAAGAGTAGTTGTACCAAGAAAAAGTGTCGTTGCAGACCAGTTGGTACAAAAGCTCCGTGGGCAAATGATCTTGGGCCATGAAAAGAGCTGTTGAAGGGGGTGCTGCCTTGACTGCTTTGATATCCATAGTCGGGGTAAATCTAAAAGGCGAGGTGGTGCCAGGGTTGTGCATGTTGAACAAGGGTCCAAGAGATTCTGACTGGCGAGGTGTATGGTGATACAAAAACTCGGAAGGGGTTAGAGGCACCATAGAAGGAGTGGGTGGCAGCATGGTCGTTTCAAAAACCATGTCGCTCAGCTCACCAAAGGGGGTGTCGGTGAGGCTGTCGACAACAAAAAAAAGGACAGTCACATATCCCAAATAGAGTTTGGGGATAACTCAATTTAGAATAGCACATTCTAGCATGCTTGCTGGGCAAAACAGGCCACTCACATGGTCACTTGTACTCTGGTCATCGTTCATCTCAATGTTATCAAGCAACTATGAGTCATCTCAAGAGCCTGGAGAATTGCCAAGTCCACCTTGGACTTGACCAGGAGCAGGCGTGGGATGGGTTTCCATATCCAGGTGAGTGTAGGTGTACGTGATTGATCCTCCTGATACAACCAATGAGACGATATGTCAACCACACTCACTCTTGAACTAAGGATGCTCGCACCGGGGGGGTACCTGGACACCCAAATAACCGACTTGCAGTACTTCCCAGACGTGGTGTCCAAACAGTCTGAAGTGGAAGATGGGAGCAACGTTGAGAGTGTTGGGCTGGACATAACACAAGAGGGTGAAGCAAGGTCACTGAGTAGACCTCTAGAGGATAAGTGGGGTAAGCCTACCCTGCTTAACATGTGAGCATCTCGGTGCCGCTATGCTCATTCTATTTTGCAGTAGAACCGGCAGCACACGATGGGAAGTGCTGTCTTGGCTGCATGGAATTTTCAAGGCTTCGCACATACACCACAAGGTTGGAGACAGAGTATCTTCTTGCCACTCAAGCTCTTGCAAAATTGAGAGAATAGATGGTGGGGCTCTGAGGGGAACTGGGTCGAATGACCGCAAGCAGAGGGGACCCAACACTTATGTTTGATGACATCCGTGCACTGTCTTCAAAGACGAGCGACACAAGGTCCACCGCCAAGGTGGCAGAAGTCAGCAAGGAATCTCAAATGGTGTATGAGGCTCAGGTAGATCAATACAACGAAGAAATCATGTACAATGTGATCACATTGGGTTGACCATCAAAACGGAGGCGAATCAGCATACAGTAGTCTACTCATCCCCCATGGATTCCTGTATTCCATGCATGCATGCAATATCTAATCCCGTTTTCTCGACTACAAAGTGCCTGGCTGCTGTATTGCCGTTACTAGTCAAGTGCGGGACCATAGCCACTCCGGCAAGGATACTTTTCACATGAATGACTGCCAGCCCTTGGTTGCCTTGATGTATGCAAGAAAGCACTGTGTTTGACAACACTTTCATGAGCTCAGAGTCTGGGAACGAGTACAATAAGATGACAGCAAGGGGGACTTGTTGTTCCTTGATGCGCATTGAGAAATAGTACCAGACCTCAGCAAAGCGTGTCGCACCTCGGAAGGACACCTGATTCGATTGTTAGTGCTGGAGAGACACCCCTGCCACAACGAGCTCACCTTCACATTATGCGCCATCCTGACCTCATTGAGCGCCTTGTGTGACTCCTTCCACAGGGAATGAGTGACCTGCCCGTTCAGCAAGCAAAGGCAAGCCCACCTTTATACCATGAGATTCCATGTAGCCTCATTTTTGCTTGGTGTGCTCTGATCTTGGTGTTGGTTGACATACTCTCCACCAGCTTCTCGAAAGAACACCTTGATCACAATGGCCTCCACAGGTTCTACAGGTCGTGCACAGGAATCTCTTGCCCACAAAAAGATGTAGTTGTCACCAAGAGCTTCAGCACATCAGGGGAGCGGTCTTGTGTCGCTGTCGAGGGCTGGTATCATTGCCTTCAGTGCATTGACCTGCACTCTCTTGGAAAGATTGGCATAGGGTTTCGAAGGTTGCTTGATCTCGCCACCGAGGTCCCCAATCATGCGCTAATGCGCTTGCAATGGCTCTGCGTGCGAGAACACACAATAAAACACACCACTAAACATGGGGTAGGTGAAGAGCTGACTTTACTAGAATATTGAAGGACCTTTGTGAGTTATGAGGCAGGGTGTGAGATACGTACTACAATGTCGAGATATTGGTCGAGATGATGGGGGTCATGCGAGGTGCGTGCAGGAACTACCGCAGTGGCGCTTGATATTGAGCGAGGTGATGTGAGATTATTCTCGCATGTGACGATAGCAATATTGCTAGTGAGTGATCAAAGGACTTCAAGGGCAGCGACGAAGGCCCTGATGATAGAGACAACAAGAGTTGAATTGAGCAAGATGAGAGCAATGTTGATGTGGATGTGATATGAGTGAGATCTTCTTGTGAAGTTGAGCTCTAAACAGAGAGGTGTTCAAAACTGGTGTATTACAGCGTTGTAAGTAGGTATTTATAGTAAATCAAAAGTGGTAGAGTAAACATGAGCTCGTAAGGTAACATGAGTTGATATTGCGCCAAGACCGTAATATAGAAAGATAAAAGAAAACCATGTGCAGAGGTGTTTGTGGACTATGAGGTTCTGTCACGTTGTGGTTGAGAGACAAAGTGATATTCAATAAGGAGGTGTATTGGCAAGACAAGGTGATTCTAGAAGGGACGAGGAGAAGCAGATCACGAGACCTGGACTGTCCAATAGGCACACCCGATAAAGCTCACTGTCATATTGCATTGTGGAGCTGCCCACAGTGATGCCCTCATGGTTGACCTTGTCAAGGTGTATGTCGAGAGCTTGGCGATACCTTGGCGAGTGCGGCAGGCTCAAAGTCATCTTACGATACGTGTGGGGATATGAGTGAGATGATGTAAGGTGATGACTGTGGGTCGTGATAAAGACCACGTTGGCCTGCTACCATGATATCGAGCTCATGACAGCATCAGAGGGACTTGGGGTGGGCTACGGAATCGCCCAGCAGTGTCTAGGGTACTCCATAAGGTCAGCATGCTAGTGCTCATAGAACTGCGAAAATGGGGGCCTCAGCACTTAGAGAGGTGGCGCGCTCATCAGCGCTTCATGGTAAATTGTGTTGTGTATCCTGGTGGGCCACAACAAGTCACCTAGTGAGCAAGATGTGAGAGTGCTTGGATGCTTTGGCGACAAAAGTGCAGACGACTCATTTTCTGCTGATAGTAGAGTTTTTCAAACTCTTCTGAGAACTTGATCAGTAGCCGGTGAGCGCATTGGAGCTCAATCTGAGTGATACACTGCTGATGCACCAGATGAATTCCTGCCACCAACTTGCAGAAATTTTTCCAAAAGATGTCAGGAAGTACTCTCACAAGAAGGGCTAGTGCAAGGCCATAGATCCATGTGAGAAACTCAATGGCCTTATACCCACTATTAAGTTTCTCTGCAGGGTTTTGTGGTGACCGATCAAAGATTCCTGGAAGGTAAGGTGTTGCAGCAGCGACCACTCTGCCATGAGCCTGCCAAACGACGGGGTCTTGGAAGATGGCAAATGCCCAAGTGGCATGATTGTCGGACGGTGCACATTCAAGGGACCCTTGAAACAATCTCATCAAGAGGTTGGGGATGTTCAATAAAGTGAGGTGCATGAGATTGGTGGGAAAGAGAGCCAGAATTTGAAGGCAGCACCTTGGATCTAACCCACTAAAGATGGTTGGCTTGCATACAATGCTAGACAAGCAAAGTTGACAATTTTTCTAACTCCCCAGGCGGATTTTTTGGGGACAAACTGAGTTCAGATTCGGACTCAGGGAAGCAAAAGGAGTCGAAAAATGCCCTTTATGGAAGTTCCCATGGTAAAATGGGGGTGGCCAATTTTTTAAGCAAAAAAAAAACATGTAATTAGGCCTAAAATGGCATCAGATTCGCTTCTGAGTCAATCTCAGGTTAGCATTGCATCGACAGACATCATTGCACGCTGCCCAACCCTTCTGTGTGACTTTTGTTTCCGCACAGCCCACTCCGCCACCTTTCCTGTCAGCCCCTTACAATATGCATCTATAAACTACCATGATCGATTAAAAAATCGGCGGATCACCTCAACAGGACACTCATCGAGGCATTGCTGTGCCACTTTCTTTGCATCCTCAAATTTGACTTTGTAAATTTTATGGTACCGATGCTTGCACCAGCCCCAGTACTGAATAATATGAGCATAACATAAAAGAAAATACTGAAGAAACTGACCATCCCAATAGGATTAAGCTCACAATAGAACTTCAGAAGAAAGATGCACATGTGACCTTGAGCTTTTAATTTCTGCTCGAGAAGGGATTCTTGAAAGACAAAATCATCCTGCTTGCTCAGCAGTCGGGCCATATAGCAAGTATCATTCTCAAAAGGACAAATTGGAGAACACTTGGCCGTCATTGTCCGAACATCGAAGCCACGTTCCGTAAGAGTCTGCTGCAATCCCTTTGCATCACCATTCTCGGTTGTCATCTTTTGAATTTTGCCACGGTGATCGATGACAGGATTATTTGAGGGAATAATGGTATCCTTTTGAACCCGCTGTTTTCCACCATTTGATTTATTCATCTCAAATGCACGAAGGGAGTCAGGACCGAGTGATGCATGTGCGGAGGACTGGTCAAAAATAAACAGACCTGTGCATTGCAGGTGCAGCTCCTCGAAGATGTCAATAGCATCATCAACCTGTGCGAGAAGCTAAGTGTGATCCCACCATGGATCGCCGTTTGCACCAGGATAAATTATGCGCCAGGCATCCTTCATGATCTTGCCATGGTTGTCACGCACAAAGAGGCGGCCATTCTCCTCCTCCATGAAATCAGAAACATGAATGAGCCGGCCATGCCCCTTCTTCATGAGCTTTTGCTCACCCTCTCGTGCCCTTTGATAATGCATGGTGAGCAATCAAGGATAGTGCATCATGAAGAAACTGACCAGATATTTGGTTTGTACTCGCCTGCATGAAAACAGCTCTCATCTTGGAAGACAGCTATGATCCTCTTCTCTTCGGGATCAAGCATAGGCTCGACACGGGTCAGACTCCCTTCTTCCATCACCCACTGCACCATGGATCTCTTGTACTTGGCTAGCAATGGTAAGAACTCCTCCAATCTGTACTTTTGGACATCCGGTTGCTCATGTCCATCCATGTAGGTTCCCTTCTTCAATCTCGTGCGTCACCAGCCAAGTTTGACAAGCCAGTGTCTCGCTGAGCGCTCTGATAACGGTTTTGCGAGCGCGATGCCTAGTAATGGCAGGATTTTTTCGTTGAGAGCACAGCAGAAGACTTGAGGTGTCACATCTCCTGTCTTCAAATTGGAGAGGTGCTGTCGAGACGCAGCCTGCACGTGCTCATTGTTCAAAAGTGAGTGACCTCTGTCACCTCCTCGCTTTTCCACAGGGAGCTGTTCAAAGAGTTGATAATGGCGCACAAGCACACGGACTTGCCGAGCAAAATGGACCCCTTGGCCTTCATGCCACTGGCAGGCAATTGCCTCGCTTGCGGGGATGCGACGAACACCCTTCAGTCGGAGATTGGCAAAGTTCTGCAGCAGAAGCAGCTGAGTGACCTCGGTGAGTGTTGCATTTCGTTTCTGTGCCGCCGAGAGGTCATCCTTGATCTGTTCTCTTAACAGATCCCATCTCCGCACCTCCTCCTTTGGCTTTGGATCAGCCCCACCCGCCTCTAGTAACCCATCTATCTCATCCTCCTCCTCAATCTCATCCTCCTCCTCAATCTTGACACCAGCTTCATTTCCCTCTAACTGCCAGTGATCCCCCACCTCTGACTGAACCTCTTCCTCTTCCAAAACCTCCTCAAGCGGCACTGGACTCAATTGTCTCCGGGGACGTTTATGGAGTGACAACGCATCGGCACCGATTGACGCAAATCATGAGTGTGGCGACGGCATGTGAGAGGACGAGGATAGAGGCGGCATGAAGTCAGCGCCGATCGATGCGAATTGTGAGCCCGGCAACAGCATGCGAGAGGATGGGAATGGTGCAAGAGATGGCGATGTGGTTGCAGAGACAGTAGACAGTCAACTCAACTCGAGTCGACTGTCTACTGTCCCAGACAGTGAGCGACGGTTGTCAGATGACCCTCGCTCACTGTCTGATGTGCATCTCAAGCTCACTGAGAAATAATTCTTGAGCTTTGTCTGGCCCTCTCGGGCTCACTTTCACTCCGGGTGTCGCTGCGTGCGCACCGACTTGTTGTCGATAACGGGACCATGTGAGTGCGATTTATGTGGGCCTGCTGTTCACAGTCCATCCAGTATTGATCATAATGTACTTTTTTGAGAACTCACCAGGTTTTTTCGTAGACGAGAGCCAGTCTCTGTCTCATGGATCATCGAGGTCAACATCCTCCAGCATCTCCACCATCACATCTTTCATCTTTTCTATCCTGTGCTTTGGCAGCTCTTCTCTGGTCTGTATTTTATCCTCTGATACAGCACCATCTAACAGTGATGGCTTCAAACCTGCATGAGGATCCCATCTCAAGATATCACCCATGTCTTCTTCAGTGTCTGACTCAAACTCAGGTGAGTTTCTCGAGTGAATTGTTTTTTTGCGAAGATTCTAAATATTTGATGTATGTTTCTTTCTTGGAGGGCGCCCTTGGGGATGCTTTGAATGCTGCATAAGTTGGGAACTTGGTGTGTCATGGTTTGGAGATGTCGCTACAGCCTTAGTATTTTTTCTTCGGGACTATTTAAGACTGCCATTGAACTCAGGTAAAAAAACGGAGTCGATTGACACTATTTCTGAGGCGCTACCATTTAATTTGGGGGTTGGCCAATTTTTTGAGGGTTAAAATTAATAAAATGTAATTTACATGAGATTGGCTCATGAGTTTTTGCTCGTAAGGAGCTCATAATGCTCGTCTACTGAATGCGCATCGATTCTGGTGGTTTCGGAGGGTGGGAAAATTAGTCGACTAAAATTGTCGACTTTGCTTGTCTAGCACTGTACATCAGTTTAGAGTCAACAAGCATGGTACTCGGTGGTGGAGCGTGAATCCAAGACATACTTTAAGTTTGAGAGGTACCTGCCAATGTAGCAGCATCAATCAGACAGCACTGCACACATTTACCTCTCTTCAGTTTCTTCAGCGGTTAGCATCACCATGGTCCTCATGTGATAGTCGTGATGATCAGCAAAAGTGATGGTGGAATCGAGAGGCCTCAGGCATGCCGGATAGTACTAGGCCCCACCAGGCTTGTTCTGCCCTTTCTGAGGACAATAGAGATGGCAGCCGCAAGCACTGTAATACCCGACCCCACCAAAGATGGTGGCCATTACAAGGCTATCTGTCATCGCGAGGGCTAGAAAAGGACATGATTTGTTGACTACCTTATCAACTGCATCCCACATGCACATGCCTTCATGCTAGAGTGCTGACAAGTGATACATTCCAGGAAATATGAAAGAGTTGAGGTTCTTGAGCTTCGAGGGACCTGGTATAAACCCTTCAGGCAAGACATATTTCTTTTTGTAATGAAGTTCTGGAGAACGGTCCAAGACAACCCACAGGTAGATCCAGCAATCAGATGCCTTATTGCAATACAACTGAGCGCCATCTATTAAGAATATCAGAACTAGATTGTGGTCTTTGATACCCCCGTTTGGACCGCATCAAAAAAGTCAGAACCATCCCAGACATCTGTGTACTTCATGAGGGCGGAATTCTTGGTTATTTGCTTGATTGCAGTCTTGTAACATGCCCGCCGATACTGCATTGCGTTAGAACCCTCCTCCGTTTGCCATGCCGCCTGCAACTAAGGGCCGAGTGGAATTGTGTGGAACTCTTGATGAGGAGACTTCATGCCTGGCTTGAGAGGGTCGTATTGAGGCTCCTTACATATGGGACATGTGGTTAACTCACCAAAGGGTCCTGTGAAGGTGACGCATGTGATGTAGCACTGGGACCACGCCGCTTAAGTCAGTGACATGGCATTCAATTTGATCCAAGGACAGAATATCCAGGGCGGGATCAAAGCGACAGAGCACTGTGCGTACATTGTTGTAGGTTTGCTACGAGGCATTGCTCACTACCAGAAAGATGTCAAGGGAAAGACGTAGGATGGGGTCATTGATATTTGGTGGTTCCTTTAGACAATGTTGGGGGTCTTGCAGTGCCTAAACAAGTGGCAATGGCAAGTCTCTATTTTTCAACGTTACTGAGCGGAACTCCTTGATGAAAGCTTTGGTGATTTGAATGTCGTCAATGATGGAGGGGGAGTTCTCGGTGGTGATCGCGGCCTCATCATCGAGAAGCGCACCTTTCTCCTCACTGGGACCTGCTACCTAAGTATTGTCAAGTTCCATGGCCAGCAGACTACCGGCGTCTGGTTTAATATTCTTGCGCACTTCGTCAGTGGACAGCCTGGCAGTAGCATTGGTGTGTGCTCGTCATGTCAATCTCAGGCTCTGCACCAGCCTTGTGCGGTTGTTGTAAGTCTGATGTCCTACACAGTTCCAGGACATCAATAAGGCTTACCAGGGTCGGGCTATGCGATAAAATGTCGTTTTTGAGGTTCATCATTGTTCAAGAGAGGAGCGGCCTGCTCCTGCGCAGAGGGTGCGCTAGCGTCTGCGTCACGGGCATCTGTGGTGGCAGGAAAACTTGAGTCTGTAGGACTGTGTGTTAGGTCGTTGGTAGGATGTGGAGGTTGCATAGTGTCCGGTAGAGGAACACCCAGAGTGGGCACACCGTGTGAGGCCGGTCTGGCAAAAGCACGGTCGATGCTGCTATTGGCTATCCATCCAGCTAGAGGAGCGTAATTGGGATAATTATACAGGCCTGCTCTTGGGGTCTGTAAATCAAATCTGTGTTAGTATGACCCCAAGATTCTAGTTCACAGTATTCTTACCTGCACGCCTGCATGGATGGGCAATGTCAATGATGCTCCAGTATTTCTTGTACAGGAGCAGCTGGTGGCCTCTCCAACACCTTAGGTTGAGAGGCTTGCAACGAAAGCTTCAAAAGGAACTAATGAGGCAACCCAGCTATCGCGTCGATATGGCGCATGTCGGGTGTGCATCCGCTGACTATGCTCTTGCCATTAGCCGCCGCATTGTGGCACACAGTTGTAATAGTATTGGCCGTCGGGTGCTTGTGGTATGCTGATATGTGGTCAGTTAACAATATTAACGAAGATGTATTCACTTACAAGAGATGACTGGCGAAGGAGACGCAACAAGGCAAGTACACACTCTATGCGTCTATGGGATTAGGTGATTAGGGCATGTGCCAGATATGGCAGAAACTGGTGGAGACGTTGGACCAATGTCCCTTGTTTTGAATGGGCTAGAGTAGTATGGATTTGTACAGTTAGGGGCACAGTTTCCCTATGTCATGTGTATGTATTTACATGAACTTTGGTACAAGCTACAGTATCAATAGTATAGAATAGATAGGCTGATCGTTAGATAGACTTGGCTCATTTTGGCTAGGTGGCGCTAGCGAGGGTTCTCACTGGGGTTCATGTGTCAGCATGTCAAATAGTTATTGAGTCAGCGATCAGAGTCTGAGTCCAAATCACAAGCGAACCACTTGACCAGCCCTCCTGTCCACGTGCGAAGCACATGTTAGGAAGCGGTCCTAACAACTTTCCTCTTGTAGATACTGTTGTTGAAGCCTTGCCATGTGTTTCCCTAGAAGTAGATTTCTGTGGCTGAGTTATCTCTCGCTTGCTAACATTCGGCCACTTTGAAGTTGAAATCTCTCCTTGCCTTATGAATGCGTCAAGAATCTCAGTAAGGCGTGTAACTGTCTACAAACCTAGAAGATACAGCTTGGCTAGAATGTACTTGCTCACTGCTATTCGTTGGGACAAGACAAGGTCATACTCCCTAGTATCAAACAGAGGTTGGGCATACCTGGGCTGTATCCCCATGCTTTCTCTCATCTTGTTCATGACCTTTGCTGGTGGACCCAACTTTATGAAACAATCAAGTGCTAGCTTATCCTCTGAAAGTAGCATTGTGGAAGAGGAGATGCGGTAAGGGTAGAAGTAGGTAAACAACCCTGCAAAAGCAGCAAGGTTCTCTAGTGCCTGTTTATGCCTGCAGATTAGAGCAAGCACAACAAGTAATGCTATAGTAGCCATGTCTGTGATTGTTGAAAAGAGAGTACTAAGTCATGACGGTCATGGGGGAGGGGGGCACACTTGACCCCAGTGCAGCAATAACCAGGGTTGACTTGGGACTAAAACTAAGAAACCCGAAAGCACACAATCATCCTCTCCATATATTGAGCAATGACAGCCCAGCCCAATTCTTTGACTCATCAATCAGGCTGCTGTACATTCAATTAGTTTCCATCATCTTGTGTCATTGACATTACACCTAAATACTTTCCAGCCTAATCAGCATTTGGCTAATCACCTTTCTAAAGCATGTTGAACCTTAGTCATGACAACTTGGTATGCCACCGTCTGCACATTCTTCACTGAGGGTAACCACAAATTTTCTTTTCACAGCCTGAATCACCCACTGCTTGTGTGGACAGTGACAGCCTTTCCCAACAGGAGCTTCACAACCGATTCCGTACCATCACAACTCTAATTCCATTCGTACAGGATTGTATCAAATTGCTGGGTATTCTGCCTGAAGAGTATGCAATAGAAAGAAAGAGTATTGTTGGTGATATTTTGGACACAGCCAAAAAACACTAGCAAGCCCTAACAGTGCTCGTGGTTCTACTTGTCATAAACCATGAGGTCGTGGCAGTTGGTGTGTCCAATCATGCTCAGAACACGAAGATGACCCTGGTAAAGTCTGCATCTTAAATTAACTGCCTTACAACACAAAATCCACGACAAAGTTTATCATTAAGCATAGGTGGATGAGATAGACAGTCAAGCACATATCTTGATTCTATTCAAAAGGTGTCAGAACAACATAGGGAATTCGTATTGAAAAATGCAAAACAACTCATATCAGTGAGTCCATTCAAGCTTGCTCATTTGCAACGCTCAACACTAACACCACACACCCTCCCCCTATGTGCTCTGAATAGAGGACTAATGCTGATGCCATTTTATGATGAGTACTATACCAAATTCAAGGATCACACTGACATAGTGGTGGAATTGATAATGAATCTCAATCAGCCCATCCGCAACTATGCCACCACTTTTGGCCAATTCACAGATGCATAAACGACTCCTTAACCTGGGTTTTTTATGTCCAATCTTCAATGACATTGTAGAGATCACCCCGGAATCCGCAAAAAAGACCCTCAAGACACCGCGCGCAAAGGGACAGCGGGTTCTTGCCTAGACGATACCATTCCTCCCTGATGACCAATCCTGCCCTATTCCTCAAAACCCACTCTTTTCTCAATCGGTTTTGAATCATGCGCACCATCGCTCTTGAATGCACACCGCCAATATGAAGCAGTCGACGGGCTGTATTGCAAACCTGTCTTTCCCTAGGTTGACACAAATGGCACAGGATCCAAGCAAACGTATACCCGACACATAGGCTTGCTTCGAATCCCAAGCCCTTGTCAGTCCTGTACTATGTGGCTATGCAGATATCCTGCGACACTTTATCAAACCTGGACAGCCGGAGACTCAAGCGGCACGACTTGTCCAGCAGAAGGCCTTGAACAAGCGAATCCCTGCACAAAGCAATGATCAATGCCCAGAACCCAGCGCTCACAGATCAAAGTGACCTCTGCAATGAATTTCAAATATATATGATCACTATCTGGAGGATCATATATTTGTCTTTGCTTACCAAGCATCTTGCCATAATATGTTCTTCAACTAGAGCCTCTGGTGTTAAGGGGTCACAAGAGAACCATCCCAAGAACAAAGATGACGGGGCCGACATACTGGCACATGAGGATGTAGACGAGGTGGCTAAGGTGCAGTTAGAGGAGGCTATGCAGCAAGCTGAGATGCATGAAGAGACGGAGGACAATATTGTGCAGGCAAAAGACGAGAGAAATGAGAAGCTACAGGGGGCAAACAAGATGCCACAAGTGATGGACACGATATGGCATACGGTGGTCGACATCTTGCAAACAGCGGCAGACTCTAATGTGTCGACATATCGCTTTTTGGCCTCGAAGTGTCTTGGCTGGCTACGGTTGCAGGCAGCTCATATGCAAAGCATGTTCATAATTACAAAGGCCCAACTTCCTCCGAGACTATCTGTGAAGGCTGTCAACATAGACAATGAGGCCATGGACATGGAAGATTGGAAGACTACTATCAAGACCCTTACTCCCCAAGACACAGTTGCCAATGCTATCAATATCATTGAAGAGCTGATGGCTACCGAGAATTTGAAGCATATGAAATGTGCCTGAACAGATTTGAAGGATCACTACTTCAAGGGAAAATGCACTGTGAAATTGGACTAGCAAGTCTTGCCCTTGGCTCGAGATCAACTAATGACCTTGAAAGGCCAAATCTCGACAAAGAGATGTTGACGGCCTTCCAGGTGCGGGTTTTCCAGTGAATTGTGCGCAAATGTGCAAATACTGACCATATATTCTGTAGAACACGAGCATGCAGTTCCTGGGTGTATCACGACATTGCTGCCCTGTGTGTACGAAGATGTTAAGGACAATACATAGCGGACAATTTGAAGCAAAGTTCAAGGTACGAGGCTCACACAAGATTCTGAGCACCTGCTCACTGCCACCAGGGCTCCCATTATCGATAGTCAAGAAGCTGGTCGAAAAATTTGGGTCCTATTTGTTGAAGCTATTGAAGCAGCTTGACATTGTGTATTCCCGGAAAGCTCGTCTGCGGAGCTCTATGATCCAATCAAGTTATTCCGATGCTCTTAGTGTTGTCAGCCAATTAAATGAGGACAATGTTTTCTACCATGTCAATGACGAGCTGTCTGAGGAGGAGGCAAAGCAGGAGGAGGAGGCAAAGGAGGCGGAGGATTGAATGATGGGTCAAGCTCTGGGATATTGATGGTCTTCGTGACAGCAGTGCTGAATTCCTTCGACCCATGCCACAATGACAGTGGTGGTCCCACAGTAATGCATGATCTGGCGGGTGTTGCTTAGCATCTAATAATCTATCACAATGTACGACTTGTAGCGTCAATTCAATGTGAAAATAGACAGTATACATATGTGCGCAACAGGCAAACACAGGGACGAAACAGAGTAGATGATAGCCAACTTTGGCGACAGTAGCGACATGTGATCACAAGAAAAGTCCTAGAAGGTATCACAATGGCTGATGAGAGAGGAAGTCTGCATCAAAGGCATAGTGGGTAGTCTGCCCATGTGCTTGTGGTGAATGATAGCATAAAATTGAAACACATTGAACTTGAAGTCCGCATATCCTTAACAGCGCCTCGTCTGACTTCCCATGAAGCATCATAGAGACGGTCGCAATCCACATTTTCATGCCACATTGGTCTGATACATTGCATTGCGGCGAAAGTCCTCAAGGGCAGAGAATGGCACGGATCGCTGCAAACTTGGCTGTGGGGCAAATGTCTCGAAATAATCAAACCTAGGGCGCTGACTGAAGCCCTTGGCGACGAGACGAGCCTTGTACGTGTTGTGCTTCACCTTGAATACCCAACGAGAACCAATCGCCTTGCACCTCAGGCAATGGACCAATGTCCCAAATGTGATTCCGAGCATGAGCCTCCATCTCTTCCTCTGCCGCCTTCTGCCACTGCTCTGCATCAGGACGCTTCATGGCCTGACGATGTGTCGAGGGCTCAGCCTTTTCCGCACCAGACGTGAACAGGGCACGCTCGACTTCAGCCAGAAAAGCCTCTTCAACAATGGGTTCCATCTCTGCATCTCCAGGAGCATCGTCAGGGGCGTCCTTAGTGGCATTAGAGTGAGCATCATCATCTCTAGACGGCGTCTTAACCTTCCACCATTCACTAGGGGCGCGACGAGTGCGAGTAGAGCGTCGAGTAGTAGATTGACCAGGTTCAGGAGGAGCAGATCGAGTTCTAGAGCGAGTTCTGAGAGCAGGAGGAGGCGCTGAATAACAGGAGGGGGAGCAACAGGAACAACAACAGGAGGAACAACAACAGGAGCAACTTGAGGAGGTGCTGGGTCTGCCACAGGATAGTCCTGATCAATGGGAGCATTTTCAAAGTGACCAGCAGGAGGAGGAGCATCCACTTTCCCCCCCAGAACCGGCACCGGATCAACATATGCATCCCAAAGACTGAACAAAGACGAAGGAGGAGGAGTGGCAGAATGGGTGATAGCATCAAAATTGCGAGTGCCAGGAAAGAATCGCTCATCAAAGTCTGCCCTTTCCAAGATAATGACCTTCTGAGTCGCAGGATTGTAGAACTTCCACGCCTTGTAGCCGTCAGGGTACCCGATAAACACGCACTTCTCCACATGCGATCCAAATCCATCCCTTTTGTACCATCTCAAACGGTGTCTTGCCCTTTAGGGTGGACATCCAGAGTCGATTCCAGACGTGCACATAAGCGGCCAGAGCCTCGCCGCAGAAAACATGCGGCAAATGGGACTCTGAAAGCATGGCAGTGAGGGCCTCCATGATAGTGCGATTGGCACGCTCTGCTACGCCGTTCTGCTGTGGCCGATTTAGTGATCCCATGCTCCAAACAAAAGCTGTCCCAGGCAGTGGACATGTACTCTCCTCCCTTGTCGTCCTGCAAGGCCAAAATGCGCTGTCCAGTCAGGTTCTCCACATAGGCCTCGAATGCATCGCTCTTTAGACGCAGCACATAGACGACCTTGAGCTTGGTGAACTCATCAATGAATGTGATCCGGTAGCGCATTCCAGAGTGAGTGGCAACAGGGAGAGGACCATGGAGATCAGAATGGACGAGTTCGAGCAGTAGGGATATGCATCTTGCTAGAGAGACAAGGCTCACACATAGGGTCAGGCTGCATATCAGAAGTGAACTGTAGGCCAGTCACAAGATGCTCCTTCACCATCTTCTGTACCCCAGCATGGTGGTGGCAGAGACGACGATGCCACAGGGACAAATCAGGTGGGAGAGTAGAAGCAGCACCAGCAGACTGCAAAACAATGGTAGAGGTGGTCCCTAGATAAGCATGGTTGGAACCATCAGGAAAGACTGCCATGAACCACACTGCGCCATCCCGGGAGAAATGCATCGAAGATCCTTCTATTATCACAGGGATATGCAGGACATTTGAGAACTCCACTGACTGCGCTCTCTTGCCTCCAACGACCAGATTGAACACCACAGTCCCTACACCAGCAGAATGGATGACAGAGTTGTCTGCAAGACGAATGGGGACGACGAAGGGACGATAGTGGCAAATCCAGTGGCGATGGGGTGTCATATGAGAGGTCGCACCTGTGTCCGCGTTCCAATCGAGGTCAGTGACGAGTGAGGAGGCTGTGGAGAAAGAGGATGGAGCAGGGGAACGAAAACTTGCATTGCCTGCAAACTGCATGGGACCAGAGGCTTCAGGGGCCTGAACTGAGTGGGCTTGCTGTGGCTTGGACTTCTTGAGCTCCTCATTGATCCTCTTGAAGCACCTGTCATCAGTATGGCCTGTGGCACTGCAGAAATCGCACTTGTACTCCTAGGTGGCCTAGAACGTCGTAGGAGGTGGAGGAAGTAGAGGGGGAAGACGAGGATGCCACAAAGGTCTGGGCAGAGTCTGTGACATCAGAACGGAGCGAGACAAGACGTCCATGAGACTGAGGGAAGAGCGGAAGCTGTCAAACTCGAATGGAAGGGACCACAAGAGCGCCATGCAAGTCAGCTCCTCGTCCTGCTTCTTGAGATCGAAGCCAGAGTCGCGGAGGTTCTCCAGGACACGCATAGCCTCGTCCACACGATAGATGAGGGACTAGAGGGACTCATTGTCGCGCTTCTTTATCGAAAAGAGGTCCTCCATCGCGTTGAAACGCGAACCAGCAGACTTCTTGTTGAACTTCTCCTCCAGCACAGTCCAAATAGCGAGCCACCAGGGGCTTTCTCTTTACCGGAGACGAGCAGACACAGGCCTTTAAGACGAAGCCAGGCCTTGATCTCCTTGGACCAAGAGGGATAGTTGCGATCATTGAGAGGGGAGACAGAAAGGAGAGCGAATGAGGGGTCAGACATGGTGTGGCACAAGTGAGAGAACGAGTTGGAAGTGATAAAAGATGATAGAAGGGCAGGGGGAGCAAGAAAAGCGATGTGGCAGCAATGGGGTGTGGCCAGAAAGGTGTGGCACAACAAACAGAGGATTAAAAAGTGTCGATAAAAGGATGTTGAGCAAGGTCGCTAGAGCGCAGGGCCCATAACCTGTTGAGCGCAATGAGAATGAAGCGAGCGGCACAGATAGAGTGCCAAAAGAAAGCTCTATACCGACAGGACTGTGGTCCAGAGGGTAAAAGACAAAGTAGATTCATAGAACAGAAGGGAGCGCACCTGTGATCCGGAGGGTAAGAGACTGAGGAAAGGAACACCCTCGGACCACAGGTATTTAAGCTACACAGAACAATAAGAAACGAAAAAAGAAGGTATGACATCAATGGGTCATTACAGGTGGTCTACCTTGTGGAGCGGTCAAAAGCTCCACCTGTAGGTCGGTCCGGAGTGTCAATGACATCACACAGGACCACCCTGACCCGGTCAACCCGGTGAAACAAACTGAAACAAGTGAAACAAGGTGAAACAAAGTGAGACAGTCTAGAATGACAAAGACAGGAATATATCCGCTTTGGGAGTGGCTGTAGGGCTGCTCCCAGCTGTAGAGGCGAGTAATCAATGAGTCCATAATGTGGCAAGCGTGCCACATGAAGCAGAATGGCCACAAACAACATCATGTTGTGCTTTACCTGGAAAACCCAGCGAGAACCGATTGCGTTGCAGCCCTCAGGTAGTGGAACAATGTCCCAGGTGCGATTCCGAGCATGAGCCTCTATCTCTTCCTCTGTAGCCATCTGCGACGCTTCATGGCCTGACAATACGTCGAGGGCTCAGCCTTTTCCGCACCGGATGTGAACAGGGCATGCTCAACTTCAGCCAGAAATGCCTCTTCAACAAGGGGTTCAATCTCTAAGGGTTCCATCTCTGCATCTCCAGGAGCGTCTCCGTTAACGTCAGAGGCAGTGTCTTGACCTTCCACCATTCACAAGGCGCGAGTAGAGCGTCGAGTAATAGATGGACCTGGTTCTGGAGTAGCCGATCGAATTCTACAGCGAGTTCTGAGAGAGGTGCTGGAATAACAAGAGGGGGGCGCTAGGTTCTGCAGGTGAGGCCAGATACCTAGCAAGGATTGAATATGGCTTTTCAGGCCAACTCACACTGGTTTGGTAATAGCATGGTCGCTGGCCATGTTCTTCTATGGTTGCTATACTCATGGAGGACGACAGATCCACGTGGTATGTAGGATTCAATTCAACAGTTCTTTGTGCCTGCCCTGTGATGGTCCACATAAATGATAATGTTCCAGAGTGTACCCCCTCTCCCCTCTCCACAGCCCATTCACCACATAGTCGTCATACTTCTTTCAACAGCTCAGAGATGCTTCCTTTTCCAGATGAAAGCCTCCCCCACATTCAATGCTCAGTTGCCAACATTCTGTTCTACCAGCTCATGCTTTCTGGCCATCCCATGTTAGGTGATGATCTCCAACACCATGTTTATGTTGATGCCCAACAAGGAACCCAGCCCACTTTCGAGCGGGATTGCACCTTCACACGTGACATTAATTCAGTCATCGGCGTCACTACCTACCTTACGGGGCCTCTTTGGCTGTTTTCCCCATGGTACCATATAGGAAACCTCTGAAGAGGGTAAATCATGTCACAGCGGAAATCACTAGACCCGATGTATGTCCAATTACTTGTTGGTTGTAACCTTGCACAAAATCCCCAACGTTGCACTAGGCAAGATTTAAGACAGGCATGTGTGCAGGCTATTCTTTCCAGCTATGCATTTCTCAAACACCTCTCTTGTCTTGAGCCCCAACATTATTCTTGCACTTTACAATCAATATCTCTGCCTTACCGTTATAGAGGTGCTTGGAGGGCACGCCGTGCACTGGCCAGCAG
This sequence comes from Heterobasidion parviporum, assembly GCA_002994785.1. NCBI lineage: Eukaryota > Fungi > Basidiomycota > Agaricomycetes > Russulales > Bondarzewiaceae > Heterobasidion > Heterobasidion parviporum. The sequence continues at coordinate 852,219 of PDUQ01000006.1, forward strand.
ACTACGATTCCGCTTAGCGTCACGCCTCAAGATCTTTACGGTAATCCTACTTTCAGCATTGTGGATGTGCCAGCAGCTCGGCTTGGCGACTTCTCCAGCCTTCTTCTTGATAAATTGAACCAGCACTCGCAGTTTAAAGATGCCTTCTTTGGCCACGAGCTTCGTGACACGAAAGGCCAGACGGCTCATAACCCATTTGATGAGCAGGAGAGGTCATACACTATGGACAAGTTTTTTGACTTTCTTAACATGGAGGCAATCCAAGACAGTGAATAGTGAGTGGATATTAGACTAGAAATAGTGAAGCAGAGATTGGTTTTGCAGTGGTTAGAATCCTGGATCAGGTCAAGTATATCAATGTCTATGCCACTAACAAAACCGTAACTTACCAGCACCATTCCGGGCTTTTGGTGGACTTGTCCTTCATAAGCCAAACTTTTGAGGCTTGCGCACAGGAAAGGCAAGCGTGCACTGAGCTGCGTGTTCCATTGGTGAGAAGCTTATATGTTCTGTTGTCATTTCCGCAAACCTTGATGAACCAAACCCTGGTTGAGGTTCCTCATGCCGACTGGTGGTAAGCACAGTCAGATTCTCTTAATTCTTGAAGCTAATAGGACACATTCAAGTATTTCAAATTTTACTAGCTGGCAGCCATCAACTATATACTGCAGGATATGGCAAAGAGCAGTGGTAGTGTGCGAGAATGGCCTGCTAGTCTGCTCTTGGGCAGTGGCCTCATTTATATGCTGAATGCACTCATCCATCCACCTTCCCAGTTCTCTCGAAAAGTGCTCCTTAGTGGACCTAGATTCTGACGACAAAGCCAACAAGGATGAGGATGGGACAAAACCAGTAATTGAGGAGCATGGCCTGTTATTCTTCGGGATGTTTGTGTTTTGGATGACTACGAAGAAATTGCCATGGCTTACAAGCAGCCGACTATGGGTCACGTCCAGAAGTTGTTTAGTGCTATCGCAAAGGATCACAACAAGGACCCTACACATCTTACGTGCAGGCCTAAACAAAAGGGACTCACAAAGGACATCTACTACCTCTACCCTCCTTGCCCCATGAAGCACCAAGTGAACTTTGGGTTCAAACAAATGAGGGTGATGGCCAGTCCATTCATGCACTTATTGGGCTAGGATGTCGACTGCAATTTAGATGAAGGTGATATTCATAATTCTCGCATGTTTGACATCAACAAAGAAGCGACTGCCATATGAGAGCAGTTTCCCTAGAATATCATGGCGATACTTACTTGCTGCTGAGTTGGCAACAACGGATGGAAGTGGATCTCAACTTGTTGAAGACCACCAATCTACACGAGGTATGCAAGTCCAGTACAAGGTCTACACTATGGACATGTGGGACACCCTCTTTGACTATAGGTATTCTTGCAACAAAACAGGCCTTCATTGCACATTACTGCTGTCACTTGTTTTTCTCCTGGTGACCCCCCCTGAAAAAATCAGGGTGGGTGGACCTGGTGTGAGCCCAGCTCTCAGCCAAGTGGATTAGAAAGACTGTAATCAAGTGTCCCACAGAACAAGCCCACCAGAAGTTATGTCAGATTCAAAGCAGTTAAGTGTATTAGATTGGCCAAAAAAGATCTTCTCACCTTTGCTCAGTTGCTTTGTCTGAGGGGCTCATTGGAGTGGCATCCTGAGTCACCCTGAGGCCGAGTGGCTCATGTGCACCTCAACGCGATGGAGGACCTGTTTTCGTATTGAGCGCAATGAGAATGAAGCAACTAGCATAGAGAGACTCAAAAGAAGCTCTGTGGTCTAGAGGGTAAGAGACTGAGGTCTGGAGGTCAATGACATCCCACCCTGACCCGGTCAACCCACTGTGGTGCTTAATCCAGTGATCAATTGGAAGAGGGCCAAGTCTGTGGAGTTTTCAAATGTGCTGCATGTTCCAGATTTTAGGTATAACCTTCTTGTACTTGACGACCCAGAAGCAATTCTCTGTTCTAATAGAATGCTTATCTTCAAGCTCCACCATCCCTCTGCGCAGCTTCCACTCTCCCTCTCGATCTATCACTCTCACCTCGTCGTCTTTGTCACCACCACCATGCTGGGATGCAGAAGATGGTCAAAGAGCGTCTTATCACTGGTCTACAGCTCGATTCTGATGTGCAGCCTGGCCCTGTGTGCGAGCCCTGTCTCTCTGGCAAGATGGTCTGGAGGTGACAGAGCCAGTGGAAGGGATGGAATGCGTGTGCTTGAACTTGTTTATTCCAATCTCCATGATCCTTTTCCTGTTGCCACTCCTAAACTGGCCCTCAGAGCAGTGTTTTCCTCGCTGCGAGTGCAAAACCGGGTTTCTGCTCCAACGGAGTATCTTAATCTGTAGAGGGCACCGTAATGAGCATCTTCTAACACTCTCATGTGGGTCTGTCTAGGGATCTCAGAAAATTTGAGGAAAGAAGATTTCTGTGCAAAACACCGGAAGTTTGCACTTTGCGACGTGTACATGGGCTCAATCTTCGCAAATGTGCTTGAAACAAATGCTAGTTGCGGCTACCTTTCGAACAATTATTTTTTCGTGATATTCAGATCACAGGGGATAGAGCTACACACTGTTTTGTATTTTCTGACAAGGAACTAAGAGAGATGGACAGCAACATGCCCAAATGGGGCCTGCTAACGCAAGCGCTGTCATGTAGGGTCCATACTAACCTTGGGCTGACCCTTGGGCTGGCATTTGTCCAAAAAAAAAGCCTCGGGATCTCCCACACTCTCTTGCTATCCCTGGCTTCCCTCAGGTTATCTTCAGGCTGTCCTCTGGCTGTCCTAGGGCTGTCCTAGCAACTCTCGGGCTGTCCCCCGGCTGTCCTTCAGCTAACCTAGCAGCCCTTGCTGTCCTCAGATGTTACTGGGCTGTCACTGGCTCGCAAATCTTAGCGGACAGCATGCTGCCCCTCAGGCCATCCTGGCAGCCCTCCTTGCTAGCCCAACGTCTCATGATTAAGCACACTACATCGTGTTGCATCCAGCATTCCCACACCTTTGAACATTAGGTGCTCCCAATTGCCATCCCCTCATTATATCAACATTATTCTTTTAGGGATTCTCAAGACAATTGGTAAGTTGTTTCTTGTTCTCAACTGCTCAATCAACAATGCCAGTGGACGCTACCGCCGAGGCCTTGAACAAGCACACATCGCTAAGAGTGTGTTACTATACTAACCTTCATCTATTGTCTTTCCATCATCAGCTGCCGACCCCACTTTGACTGATAACGCCGTTATTGTTGTCCATTTCCACTCTCTACTCTCTGCACTATTATTGTTCCTACATGCGCCCTCGCTCCCACCGCACATACACTCTGCACTTGTGCATGGAGCATTACTAGCATCATGCAACTTGCGCTCTAGTGTGTGGGGAAAGGAGCAGCTAGCGGTGGAGAGATGAGGAAGGAAAGAGAAGGCCTCCATGATAGTGCAATTGGCATGCTCTGCTAAGCCGTTCTGCTATGGCCAATTGCACGCTGTGTGCCTCCTAGAGATTCCATGCTCCAAACAAAAGCTGTTCTAGGCAGTGGACATGTACTCTCCTCTCTTATCATCTTACAAGGCCAAAATATGTTGTCCAGTCAGGTTCTCCACATAGGCCCTATACTGCTTGAAGGCCTCAAACACATCACTCTTTAAGCACAAAGCATAGACAACCTTGAGCTTGGTGAACTCATCAATGAAGGTGATCCAGTAGCACATTCTAGAGTGAGTGGCAGACAGAGAGAGGACTATGGAGATCAGAATAGACAAGTTCAAGCAGTTTGGAGGTGGCAGAGCTAGTGGAGGGAAAAGAATGAGTGTGCATTTTGCCAGAGAGACAGGGCTCACACACAGGGTCAGGCTGCACATCAGAATCAAGTAACAACAGAGCGAGGGGTGTAATAGGACAACACAAACAAAGTTCTATAGTGACAGGACTGTGGTCCAGAAAGTAAGAGTCTGAGGGGACAGATGACTTAGACCACAGGCTTATCAGCTACCAGAGAACAAGAGCAAGATAGAAGGAAAATGTCTTAGACCAATAACAAGGGCTGGTCCCTAAGTGTTGGAGTGGCATCCTGAGCCACCCTGAGGCTGAGCACCTCATGAGCCACTGATGGGCCATAGCTCAAAAAGAAGGCAACTAAAACACATAAAAATTGCCAAGAATAAAACACTCTACTTCAACTAGGACTCTTCAATGACAGGGTCAAGCTCAGCATCAAAGAACTCAGCAGAAGGCTCAAGGGAAGCATCATCAGGTACATATCTAGGGTCAAGTTCCACCATTCCTCAGGAGCGCAACAAGTGTGAGCAGAGTGTCAAATATCAGATGGACTAGGTTCAAAAGTAGCCGATCAAGTTCTGACAGCAGGATGTGGTGGAACAACAGGAGGTGGGACAGCCAGTAAGAGAACAGGCGTCACAATTTCTCTAATCACCAAGAAGCTTAGGCTTTTGTTCAAGATTGCAAATGAATTGAACAAAATTATAGACAACTAGCTTCCTGGCTAGCCTTCAAACAGGACACAATTATTGTTGATGGGCAATGTTATGAGACATATCTCAGAGAGTATATTAAGGCTCTTTACAGCAATCCTGAATTTACACCTATTACAGAGTATGCTCCTATAAAGCTATGCATCAATGACACCATGGAGATATTATTCCATTAATTCAACACTGGAAATTGGTGGTGGCAGGTACAAGTAAGTACAATAAGCCTTCTTTCTAATTTTTAACTGACAAAGAAAGTGTCTTAAAGGATAAAAAGCCTGAAGCAATGATTATATCTCTTATGACTATGACAGACACTCAACTTACTGTTCTCTAAAAGCTATCTTGTCATGCTGATGTTTTACTCAGATACCTTCTCACTGCCAAATTCAAGCACATTATTAACAAGAAAACATAGTGCCGTGCAGTTGTCAACCTCTTTGATGCATGCGTCGGCTTCTTAATCTGTTGTTGATATGGTGTGCTGCCTGATCTTCTGGCCATCTTGTATCCTTTGAGCCGCTTGCCTTGGAACATTGGGATGTGTCACAAGATGGGGCTCCTGTGCCTCAGTGCCCCAAACGTCATGTCAATTTAGAAAAACTGAGAAAGTATGCTATCTATAAAAATAGAAATTTATAGAATATATTAGATGCTCTGATGACAATTGACCGAGGACCAGCTGCTATTAAGGCCTGCAAAGAGGTCAGTATAAAGCCAGTACACTACTTATTTTGAGAAAATCTCTCATTTGCCAATATCTTTCAGGCAAATCACTCTTAACAATTTTTACCAATTGTACTAAGGAGTGCCCCTGTTAAGGTGAAGGAGAGTGTAGCAATGATATTAAAGATTTGGATAGTAGATTAGGTGGTATTGGTGAAGGCAAGTTAGTTTATGCCGTCATTTTTGTAGTTTTCTGAGTGTCCCTTGATCTATCAAAAGGTAGTAGGTGTAGAAAAGTGTTGGAAAAGGTAAGAAGCATATCAGAATAGGGACTTGTTTGCAATGAAGATCCAGCCTCAGGATTCTCAGCTGTGTAGGTATAAGGTCAGGCTATTTATAATATAGCGGAAGTTGCTAATGATGTGAAGGAGGGAAAATCCAGAGATGGCTTGGGTGACAAGGATGATAGCAAGTATCTCACCAACTTGGTTTATGGAAGGTTGGCAATAGAATTAAGGACATGAGTGGAGATATTATGAGAATTATAGTCACCAAATCAGATACTGCTTCCAGCACTAGCATTACTGTTGCTATTGTTGAGGCAGGAGCTGTTGGTGTAGGCAGTATAGGCTTACCTCAATGCAAGTAGGACAGTGTGTAGGCCAATGTGGTGCAGGGGCTGGGTTGACAAAAATGCAAAAGCCTTCAGAGAGATCACTATCAGTGGTGATTATGGGGTCAAAAGGTAATGGGGCTTATAGTCAGGGTCAGGCATGCATGATGGTCAAGGCTGTGCACAGTAAGGCATTAGCATTAGGCCATCATGAGAGGCAGGTATGGTAAGGTCCCATTAAGGTTCAAGGAGTTGGAGTAGGGTATTAGCCACTCAGCAGCATTTGTTAGGGTTACTATAGTAGAGGATGATGCAGTTGGCTTTGCAGTCTGTGCATGTGCAGTTTATGTGTTCAAAGTAGGAAGGGTTAGCTTTGAAGCAGTTAAGTGCATTTTATGATGTGAAGGAGGTCTCATATAGTTGATGTGGGGTTGTTGTAGTGCAGACAGTTGCTGTGGGGAGCATTGTTTAGGTGGTTGAGATGGGCCTCTGTGCCAAGATGGTACCATATAAAGAGGCTTTCTTAGATAGTTAAGAGTATGTTAACTAGGGAAAAGCAAACTTTGTGGGTTTTGGCAGCACAAAGTAGTGACACTAGGTTGTGAGATAAAGATGATTGAGATAATAATGCTTCTTATGTCTGGAAAAATATGTTTTGTTAGGCAGTAAGGTCAATATGTTGGGATCTTGCTATAGGATGGTCACTGATGAGAAGGTCAGCAATGAAATCCTAGGTTAGGTGTTGTGGAACAAGGAGCAGGAGAGAGTGTACACATGTTATTTGAATGACGGCATTGCATGACAGGAGGTCAAAAAGGTTTATTTCTCCTTGGGAAAATGTGAGGTAAAGGGTGTTGAGTCTGACTCAGGAGTTTCTGGGTTTTTCCCAGATGAAGAAGTTGATAAGTTTAATAAGGGTGTCCTCAACTGTTGTGGGCATTCTCTGGACTTGAGCAAGGTATTGTGTCATCTCACCAACAATTATCTGGACAATAAGAGGGTGGCCTCTAGTATGCAAGGGGTTGCAGAGGGTCTCATGAGAGAGGCCATGTTGGATTTGGTCAGTAACAGGGTTCTATCAGAGCATGTTGTTGGTGTTGTTTTCAACTCAGGCCGAGAGCATACTGCTTTGCTATCTGAGACAATATAAATACCAGAGAGGAAAGAGCAGCTATTAGAGGAGAGTTGACAGATGATTATTAGGAGAGTATTAATGGAAGGTTACTACTTGCCTTTAATAGTTTAAGGTGCTAATGGGGACAGTTTTGATTTTACTCATGTTAAAGCGGATAGTAGAGGCTATACACCAGTGATCAAGAATAGATGTGAGAGTACTGTAGTTGTCACCTTCACTAAGGAAGATGATTATGTTGTTAGCAAACAAGGTTATTATGATTTTATTACTTATCACAATAATTCATTAACCTTGTAGCATGGAGTTGCGTAGCATACAGGTGAGCTTTATAGTTATGTTAAATTGTAAGCATGATAGTGGACAGCCTTGGTGTACTTCTTGGATAATTTGTCAAGGTGTGCTAAGAATGCTGTTTAAGATTACTATTGTTGTGGTGTTTTTGTATAGTATCTGGATAATTACAATGAAAGATGGGGGGAGGCATACTTTCTCGAGAGCATGCCAGAGGTAGTCATGAGCAATTTTGTTATAGGCTCTTCCTTGGTTAAAAAAGACAATAGCTCTGTTTCAGCCTGCCTAATTTTCATGGATGACAGAGGGTGCAATGGCTGTTGAATTGGTAGCAAGGGCTTTGGTAAAGATTTTGCAGTTAGAATTTAAAAAAGTTATAGGTTGGTAATTAGCAATATTACACTTATTGTTTTTCTTATAAAGGAGATAAAGCTATCTAGCAAAAAATTTGGTCTTGGCAGTAACCTCGTGGCATTTGATGTCATTGTAGACATGTCTTAAGATGCAAATAATGTCAGGTGAGGGTTTTTTTTGGCTTTGTCATGTTAGTTTTGCAAGGTCTTTTAAAATTTGCAGAGAATACTATTGAGGCTGGGAGCTTTGCCAATTAGGGATGATTTAAGTACTAGGTGTATATTGTCTGTCATGAGCCTTTGTTTTAGTTGAGCATAGCTTGTGGAGGAGATTGTTTAAGAGAGTTTAGAAAGGGTGGTGCATATTGATGTTTTAAGGTCAAGGTTTGTTGGTTTTATAAGGCTTCATAGTAATATTAAGCAAGTACTGCTGTTTTGTTAAATTGTTCAACATAAGTGAGGGAGAGGTTGCTACTAGAGCTCTATGGTGAGGATATGAAGTCTTGAGAGATGCAGGTCTGGTTAAGATAGGACTAATGTTTTTGCCTTTAACGTGGTAGCGGGCTAGGGATAAGGTGCATGTGTGAGGTGGTGGTTCTTTTTTAGGCAGTCAATTCTCTTTTGCAGGATATCAGTGTTAAACAGAGTGTAAGAGATAGGAGTGTCTGAGAAGGGGTTTAGGATTGCTTTAAGCTGTGTTTGGAGTTTCCATAGGGTGGTCTCAATTTTAAGAACTGCAGTACAGGCACACGTGCAAAATAGGGATATTATAGTGTCTTCAAACATTTTGAAGAGAGATTGGGGGTTCAAGTTTAGTGTCCGGTTGGTAAAACTATGTATGATATTGCTTTTGAGTTTGAGGTCTTTTGAGAGAAAGTGAGGGATGGTCTAGCATCCTTTCTATTTGAAGAGGGCCTTTGGGTTTATAATTTGTAGGGAGGCGAGACAGTAGTCAGTAGGCACTAGTGTAAAGGAGATGGTTTAGTTTACAGAATTAGTGAGGATGATGTTAGAGGTGTAGATTCAGTTAATATGAGATTGATTTCCTCCATTTGGTTGGGCAAAGGTGAAGAGTTTTTTATAGGGGTGGAGAGCCTGCCAGCTATTTTAGAGCCCTAGACAATATTGGAGGGAAGCTAGGGAATTTGTGGTAGTAGCTGGATCTAGGTGAGAGGGAAGGCAGTCAAGTGCACCCTTAATAAGGTTAAAGTCACTGCACATAATGTTGGGTTTTAAGAGATAATATTTGTCTCAAGAAAGATGAAGGGTCTTCCAGAAGGTTGCATTTTCTGTAGGATTGACATTTAGGGTATGAATAATAAGGAAAGCATGCCATGTGTGTCAGGAAAGAATCACTCTCCCAAGAATAAGGGTGGTGAAATGAGTAGTGGCTATAATTGTGTGGCTTTGATTAAAAACAAAGGCTACACCCTAATAGTTTTGGTAGTCAGGGTTAGAGAAGTAAGTAGTGTGTAGGTTATGGCTGTAGATTTGGTGCAGTACAGTGACATCACCACTAGTAAGGTGGGTTTCTTGAAGGGCAAGGATACCTATTTGGTCATTCTGCAAGAGAGTGTTAATGGTGTGCCATTTATTAAGGAGTCTAGCAGCTTTGTGGGTCTGCTTTCCTCTCATATTGAGGGAGGATATGCATAGGGTAGCTTTTGTATGTTTAGCAATTCTTTGAGAGTGCACAAGGAAGATTGGCAGTTGGTGAGGCTACTAGGGTAGGTGTGACGCTCGCCTAATGGAGAAGTGCACACGTAACGTAAGAAATTGAGAACTTAGTTGTCGCACCAGAAGTAACTGCTGTAAGTTATAGATTCAGAAATCCTCCCCTTCTACTGTACGAACCTCGAGACTTATATACTAAGGGTGAGGTACAATACAAACAAGGGATAAACAAAAGAGGAAATAAGGAGAGATATCTAATACCTCCCAAAACCATAGGCCTCACTAACCCTATGGACAGCAGAGCCCTGATGACTAAACGAAAGGAGTAATGCATGACTAGTCAACCGTTACACATACCTTCCTGTCTCGCGCCTTGTGAGACAACACCTCCACAAGAAGAAACTGCAACTCAACTCCCATCAACAACAAGCCAAACCTTTTCGAGTCGTGCATGTCAGGCCAGCTGACGCTTCCGTCAAGCTCCAGAGGGAGCATTAGCACTACCTTGACTAATAGGTCCTGAACCTCCTCTTTTCCTGTGGTTCTTCCCACAATAGCCTCGGCCCCTTCCAACCCCCCAATCCTTAAGCTAAGTCTCTTGCTCAAGGGCAGCAACTTTGGCAAAGTTAAGCTTTGCCTTGGCTGCAACTGAATGTTGGAAAGGTGAGCACTAATTGAAATTGGGGCAGGCACAGAGCAACTAATCTCACCGGCCATGGAATTATTTTCAAATTGTCTGACCAGCATCAGCTGCATGTGACGGACCACCGCCGAGGACAAGTCATTGAACTCGGACTTCCTCTTAGTGCCCCTTGCACTCAAAGGCCCCGGAGCGGTCAAACTGTTGGTTCTCTCATCATCAAGAGTAGCAGCCGCTGGCCCGGTTTCAGCCTCAGTGGTGGCAACAGAGTCAGCATCGGAATCTGCATCTGTGTTAGCGTCATTGTCGTCTGCATTGGCATTGGCATTGGGAACGCTTGACCCAGCGAGAACCATCCTAGGAGGTGCAATAACCTTGCCCATCTGCCTGCTCACAGTTGGAATCTCTAGAAGCAGGAGGTCAGGTCGGAAAGGAAGGGCTTGCGCAGCATCGTTCTGCATGGTGAGGCAAAATTTGTTGTAGTGATGGGGCACAACAGGGGACCCGGGGACATATGTCCCATCCCTAATTATCCCCGCAAATGAGATGAAAGAGTTGATATCAGCCACAGAGAACTCTAACGGTGTGGCGCGGGCAAGCAAGGATGTAGTGGCAGTAGCGGTGAACGAGGTTGTTTTGAGCATGAATGGGTACCAGTTTTCTAACCCATTGCCCCTTCTTATATACCCTAGCAGGGCATCATCAGCCGAAACAATTTTCAGGCTAGCAATCCCAAGCTCAACCTTGTCCGAAACAGTGAGTGAGTTGCTCTTCAGCTGCCCAATCGAGGATAACCCGAGGGCCTTTAGGTAACCATTAAATGAAATCAAATGCTTTATCTTGTGATAAGGCATCTAGGCATGATCGCCTGTTTGCCATTCTACCTCAAACATAGCTGCGCTGCCTGAGCCCTTGTGCGATGTAATTCTCTGGACCGCCCACTCAGCTGTGTGGCCAAACCCGGAAACTTGGCTTAATTGCCTTTCTGAGAATTGATAGTCATTGTTCGGGATGTGGATTTGGAGAAGCAATGCATGAAAAGTGGGGTGGAGTCCCCTTTGTTTGAGTTCGGCAGGTAAGTCAAGTTTGAATGAATTATTTCCATAGTCTTTCAAAATCTTATACGGTCCGATATATTTAGGGCTCAGCTTTCGCACCCATCCCCTTGGAATACTAAGGTTTTCAGTTGAAAGGTAGACCAGGTCCCCTTCAGTAAATGGTGAGGGAAGCCGCTTCTTATTTGCCATCCTCACATGTTTTACCCGGGCTGATAGGATCGAGTCATGTGCGACCATCACAGCATCCTTTATGTGCTGTGCAAACACGTGGACACCTGGATATTTGCTTGAAGCATTACATATCATCAATCTCGGCATTTGGCCGGAGTTCAGGAAAAATAGTGTGTACCCAGTGGTTTCTGACCTAGCGGAGTTTATAGCAAACTCAATACCTGGCAATCTTGATGCCCAGTCCCTCTGATTCGGGGCAACACATTGCCGCAGCATTTGTGTCACAGTCCGATTGGCTCTTTTAGTAGCCTTGTTGCTTTTCGGGTGGAATAACATCAAGGTTCTCAGCTCAGCACCAATTAATTCGTGGAGCTTTCTCTAGAACGTGCTAGTGAATAGGGAGTCCCTATCGCTCACAATTACTCGCGAAACACCATGATGCTTATACACTTGGTCAAAGATTATCTCTGTAATGTCCTTGGCATGGTAAGTCGATTTTGTGGCCACGAGGTGTACCATTGCTGACAGATGGCAGATTACTACCATAATCATGTTGAAGGATCCGGTCACGGTCTTCGATTCTGGAAGCGGGCCCACAAAATTGGTACCAATTGACTCCCAAGGCTATGTTGGAACCTCCAACGGGTGAAGGAACCCATAAGGCTTATGGTTAGTTGATTTCCCAGTATGGCATGTAGGACAGCTGTCACAGAATGATTTGACGTCGTCTACCATGTCCTTCCACCAGACATTCTCTTGCAAATAGAAGAGAGTCTTCTTTAGTCCGAGGTGAGCTAGTATTGAATGCGCATGCGATATAATGATTTCTCTAACACATCTCAGCCCAATCTTAACATCAGGGATGCATAGCACGCACCTGGCGCTGTTTCAAATGACAATGAGTCCTTCTAAAACCTCAAAGTTCTTGAATTGTAAAGGCGAGTCTGCAACTTCCTTAAAGAATTTATCTTCTTTATATTGGTTCCACAGGGTGTCCATTATGCCCGTGCTTGCTTCGTCAGTGTATACAACATCTGTCAGCTGAGGTGTTGATCCTGACATCAGGTCCTCTTCTGCGGAGTGCTCACTGTGGTCATTAAATATTGCATCTTCTCTGAGCAACTTGTCAGGTCCTTTTGCCCGCTCGAGGAGCCCATTTGTTTGCTCTGGTAAGTCTTTGAGTTGATCCCTTTCAGGCTCACTCACCCTTTCGCCCTTCAAGGTCAATGCAGGGTTGACAGGCAGCTCAGCAGTACTGGCAGGAGGTGTGACCTTCAATATCACTTGCTGTACTCATGGCCGCTCAGCCATCGTTGCAGGTGCCACCAAAGTGCCCTCCACCGCATGTCCACCATTAATGGCAGGCTCACCCTCTGCTCAAACTGCCTGGTGGTTATTGGCAGAGCGCAAGCGGGTAAGGGCAGCTGCGGCTCTCACCTGTGGGCCCACGAACATAGGTGCGGACACGACCTGCCCTAAATCTGGGACGGGGATGTCATCCTCATCCATGGCGGAGACATACTCAGACTGCCCTCGCACCACTCCTGGATTCTCAGCACTGTAGACACGTGAGAGTGCATTGGCCAGAGTGTTGGTGTTTCTGGTGATGTAAGTGATGTTAAAGTCAAAGTCACTCAAGACTTCTAACCACCGGGCCTGTCGAGGCGACAGCCACTTCTGAGACATGATATACTCTAGTGCCTAATGATCAGTGAATATCCAGAAGCAGGTGCCGTGCAGTAGGTTGCGGAACCGCTTCAATGATGAGACAACGGCTAACAGCTTCTGTTTGTGTACAGGATAATTTTGCTGAGTGGTGGTGAACTTGCCAGACCAGAACACGACCACAGGTGCGGTGTGCAGGTCTCTGCCTTGGCTCACCACACCACTTGCACCCGTCAACGAAGCATCACACATCAGATTGATAGGCAGCTTTTTGGGACATACTTGATAGGGACCTGGTGGTGGTCATGCTATTTCTGCACTATCGAGCATACCTTGTCAAATGCCCGCTATTCTGATGGACTCCAGCGCCATTGTGCATTAGCACCTGTTAGTGCGGTCAATGTGCCCATCAGTATACACACAACGGGGCAGTCAGGGGCGAGGAACCCCACCGCGCCAATGAAAGACAACAGGGCGTCCTTTGTCGGTGGCATCTTCTAGTTCGCCACCTTGTCAACTTTATCTGGGTCCATTGCAATACCCTTGGAATCCACCACATGGCCCAAAATCTTCAAGCAGTCAACAAAGAAGTCAAGTTTGTGTTTGCTCAGGTAAAACTTCTCCGATTGTAGTGTGTCAATTACTGACTTCACATGCCGTATATGGTCCGCCGCTGTATCAGAGTAGATGACAATATCATCCAAGTATACATCCATGAAGACACCAATATATGCAGCAAAGATATAATTCATTAGAGCCTGGTAAGTGGCCCCACTATTGCAGTCTCTGATCTGGAGAACATTACTGACCATTGTGCCGTCCAGGGTTGTGAACAGGGTACGAGGGACATGTTCGGAAATAACGCATATTTGTTCATATGCATCCTTGCCATCGACAAGTGACCAGTATAGGTGTGCAGCCACATTGCGGAGAATCAACTCAATATCCAGCAAGTGAGAAGCCAGCTTCTCTGTATTTGAGTTGTACTCTTGTGAGTCAATTACTGTCCTCAAGCAAAGCTGTTCTCAAGCAAAGCTTACCATCCCCCTTGTCAGGCTTCTTCAACATCAGCATCAGCATGGTGTTTGTACCGCTACTAAATTCCCACCTCCTGGTCTTTCGATAAGCTTCGCGCTTTTCTCGTCAGAGGGAGACAAGAGGGCTGGAATTTTTTGATGGTCTCCAGGGATACACTTTGTTCTCATTTATTAGAGGTATTGTGTGGTTAATTGCTCGGAGAGGCGGCAATAGTGTCTCAATAGCCTCTTTACAGATATCTTTTACATACTCTTGGAGTTTCTCTTACAACTGCAATACCTGCTCATGGAAGATATCTGCTGCTCGGGATTCGATAGTCAACACCTGTGGTCTCTTAATCGGTAGTGACACCGGACTACCAACATCTACCTGCGAAGGATTGAAACTAAGAAAGATCTTATGTTGAAACAGGAAAGGTATGCCTAATATTAGATCATAGCTGTCCAAGTTAACGATATCCAAATGCCATTGTTCATCTATTTCCTGGTATTGCAATCAGGCGGTAACCCCATAATTCAACCATGTCCTTGAACCTGATACAGCAAGTTGTACCGGCACTGGCTTTGCCAAGGGCACTCGTGGCAGCTTCAACTGGTCTGCAAGTGTGAACGAGATAAAGTCTGCCATCGAGCCGCTATCAAGTAAGGCCCAAGCCAGTTCACCCGTCACTAGTATACTAACAATGAGTAGTTTTGGCACACATTGCTTGAAGTCCTTGACTCAGGCAGACGTCCGCTCCAGGGTATTTGTGTCAGCCTGTGGCCGGCCAGCCTTTTTGTAGCCCACCTTGGCCTTCGCTGCCATAATGGCCTCATACACGGTGTCCCAACAGGTATCATAAGAATTAGGGATGGCATTTGACAATGAGTCCCCGGTGTAATAGTCGCCTTAGAACATTTCAGCACCCTCAATTGTTGACAGGTTGTCGCTTGCTGTGTAGTAGGATGAGCAGTCAGAGTCACTCTCAGACCTCAAGTTGTCCTCCTCTGACAGGTCAGGCAAGTGCCCTGTGTCATGTTCTTCATCATTGTCAGACTCTGACACGCTAAACAGGCTAGGCATGCTGCTCTGGCTTAACATGTCATCATCCTCACGAGCCCATTTGACCTTTGTGAGGTCAGTGCCAGTCTTTTCCCCTTCTTGGAACCAACCAGAATGGCACTCTGATAAGTCTTGCTTAGTACAAACAAGCTCCTTCCATTGTGTTATTTTCTGCACAAATAACCAGTGTATTAGGTCAAACCCTTTAGACAGCAGCAGACAGTGCTCAATCTGATGCATCTCCAGCGAGTGGTTATCAGTTATTTGAAATAATAGAGGCCCATTGGTATCCATTTCAAAGCGAGTCAGTGCAAAGACTAGAAAGGCCAGGTCGACGGTCTCATCAGTAGGCAATGGAACTGTAGCATAGAGGACAGATTTAAAGTGCCCCATAATCACCTTGTCTTTTGCCAGCCGAAAGGCTTCCAGACTGCTCAGTACCTTTATCGTGCCAGAGATGATACTAGTGGTTCCTGAGCTAGCCACTTCCTGCATTGCAAGCCGGTCCTGCTCAATATTGTTGAGGTTCACTGTTGCCGCAGCCCCACTCAAGGTAGGGGCTTTTGTCACTTTTTGTTTAGGACAATTCTTAGACATATGGTCCTTAGCTTCGCACCTAAAGCACCGGCCCTCTTCATGTAGGCGCTTGCAATGGTCCTTATCTGCTTAAGTGCACTCCGGCCGCTTCCCATTGGCACTGTCCTTGTTCCTCTGTGAGCTGTCCTCTTTCTGATCCCCTGACTTTGCAGACTTCTTTGGCTGATTGGGTTTCCGGTCTTTAGAACTATCACTATTCTTGTGTTCCTTCTTCTTAGACAGTTCACCTTTACGACCTTCGTCTGCCTTCTAAGCTTCAGCCTCAGCCCTCTTCATCAAAAGGTGAGTACACTCATACTTAGAGCATTTGGACTCAAGCTTACTTAGTGATACTGTCTCCGGGCTGTAGCCACCATCTGTTAGCTTCAGTTGAAGGTAAGGATCACATTAATGCCAGAATCCAATCACAAGATCACAATCTAAGTAGCTCCTCACTGTGTTCGCTATATCCCTTAAATTACGTAAGAAGTCCTTGACTGTCCGGCCTCTCTGAGAGCACACGTCAAACTTATCGCGTTGTTGAGACCAAAAGTCAGTGGGAAACAAATAGTCAAACATTTCCACAAAGAAGTTGGTGAGCAAGAACTTCCTTCCTTCCTGGATAACTTCTTGGTTAAACTATTTGTAGGCTCTTCCCAAGGTATACTTTCCTAGAAGCATAATTGCCTTCCTGGGTTTTATTGCTGAGTATTTGACGAAGAGTCTGACTTTTCTTGTCCATTTCTGGAACACATCCACTTTCGGCTCACTATCATATATGAATGGCGGGTCCATCTTGAGTATATTCTGAGAGTATCTCAATCGGAGAAGGTTCTTCTTGTATTACTTTCGAGCTCGCTTCTTTTCAGCTGTTGTATCTTCCAAGTCTGAGGAACAAATACTGTTGGGTTCCAAGGGAAACATGTCAGAAGAATTAGAGTTGGAGGAGCTGCCACCAAATTTTGGTCTAGGCACCTTCTGCTTCTTATTCTTCTTGTGATTATTATGGGCCCTCTTCTTCGCTTGCCTCAATGACTCACTCTCTGATGATGTCTCACTCTCAGAGCTAGAATCTGAGCTGCTTGTACTCAAGTCTGAATCGCTAGGGTCTAGGTCCATTCCCATAGCTTTCCACAGGTTGCTTCCCTTTAGGAGAAGCGAGGATGCTCAATCATGACACTCAGTCTGAGCATGCCTATTTTTGGAAGGTTTGTCCTTGCCTGAGGCCCTTGAAGGAGCCCTCTTTCCAAGGGAAGATGTCTTTGACCGGTCTGCCACTTCCCAACCTGGGTTCAGGCCTATAGGGATCTGATTCTGTTGATCAGAAGCCTGTCTGTCTTCCCCCCTTGCTTGGTGTGTCCTAAGCCTTACAGACTCAACCACATTTCCCTTATTCAGTTCCTTGTGGAGCTGCAAGGTGACCTCATGGTCCAACACCACCAGTTGTTTGCAGGGGTCAGATCCTGATCCAGGATCAACGTGATTGTCTATCTCATCTTGATCTGTTGAGCCCTCAGCACCGCCATATTCTTGCAGGTCGACTGCCTTTCCCTTATCTTAAAGAGGCACTAGTCTGGCTACCGCATTTCCAATAGTGCCAGCTGCCACACTTACGTGAGGCAGATTGATTCTCTTTTGCACATCGGTGTCTGGCTCATCACTTGACAAGCTGGTGTCCGTGTTGCACAATTTTAGTTTGCACATTCGCTGCACGTATTGTTTCCAGAACTTAGAGCCACCTAGTAACATGGCTCTTTCTACTATACCAGACAGGGGAGTACTCTCAGCTATCGGCCTGGTTGTTACCCAGTTGACAGGTACCTCACCGAGATCCCCATCTTCGATTAGATCAGACCACTGGGTCTTTTCTATCACCGGGCTGCCAGGTTCCTTATTACTAGTTTTATCAAACCATTCTGAGAAGAACCACAGTTTGCTCTTTATGCCAGTGGATTTGCTTGGTGTAGCACTGTGTGCAGGGGATCTTGGCCTCTCAAAGCTGTTTTGATCCACTGCACCTCTCGTGGGGTGAGAGTGTTTAGAAGCTGCTTCTATCTCTTCAAGAGAGCGTATTCTGGCAGCTTTAAGCCCTTTGGGCGAGCACACATCAGCCACTGCTTTGAGCCTTTTAGGCAAGCATGTCATGGCAGCTGCTTTAAGCCTTTTGGGTGAGCACTTAGAGGCAACCTCTGCATATGAGTGAGATCTGCCCTCTGCAGGACCAGGCTGAGACAAAGCTGGATGTCAGTCTAGCAGATGAATGACAATTACATACTGATCCTTGACCAATCGGGTCAGACCGGTGCTTCGCAGCAGTGCCAAGACCGTGTGCTGTCACAGAGTTATTGGAGGGGACTGGAGAGAGCTCCAAGCTCTACAAGTCCGTCGACTCGCCAGCAGGCTCTCGATATCCTCTAAGGAATTCCCCTCCAACAGAGTATTAAACACTAGAATGGGTGGGCATGTTGACAGAGTTCCAAGGGTGATTAAGCCTAGGACAGTGTTGATAAGAATCCAAGTAAGCTAGTTAAAAATATGTGACGCTCACCTAATAGAGAAGCGCACATGTGACATAAGGAATTGAGAACTTAGTCGTCGCACCAGAAGTAACTGCTGCAAGTTATAGATTCAGAAATCCTCCCCTTCTACTATACGAACCTCGAGACTTATATACCAAGAGTAAGGTATAGTACAAACAAGGGATAAACAAAAGAGGAAATGAGAAGATATATCTAATACCTCCCGAAACCATAGGCCTTACTAACCCTAGGGACAGCGGAGCCCTGATGACTAAACGAAAAGAGTAACACATGACTAGTCAACTGTTACAGTAGGGCTGGGTTGGTGTTTTAAGAGATAGTGGCCAGTCATGTTGCAACTAGTGTTGTTTCAGGGTTATGATGTAGAGAGAAAGAACTTTGTATTATAGCATGATTGCCTTCAGGATAGTGCTGGTCTGGGTTTTATAATATATCAGGCAGTCCACTAGACAAGGATGCTAAATAGGAAATTTGTGTTTGCATGACACCCTCCATATGGGTTGTGGTTGGGCATAATGTTTGATTTACACTACACCCAGAGTGCATACTAGGAATCTTAGCTAGATTAGTAGGGAGCTGAATCTTGCATGTGGTCAGCATAGAGAGGTGTCATCTCTCCCATGACTTTATTCAAAGCAAGGTGCCCAGAACTTTGTGGTCTGCTCTTTTTTGCAGAGAGGCTGTATTAGGAGAGCCTGTGGCTTGACCATGAGTTTCATAAGTTATAGTTATAGTTATGCAGTTTGGCTATTATTATGTTTAATGCTCTGTTGACCAATATGGGCTTCAAATGGCAAGAGAATAAGCTTATTTGTGTTTGCTATTGGTAGATGTGTAGTCCTTATAAGTGAGTATTGAGGAGGGGTGAACACCCAGGTCAGCATTGTCGCAATGAGGAATGGTTTTACTCTTAGATACAATCGGGGTTTTCTGTTTTTCTAGACATACCTTGTGTTTGTTTGATTGTTGTTCTAGATGATACCTTTAGGTGTTAACACAATAAAAAGATGTTGGTTACTGCTGTAGGCAATGATGAGAATATCCTAAAATATCTAGAGAATTTCTAAAGTGGTGCCAGACCACTAACATCAAAAATACTCCGTAAAAGACAAATAAATCCAAACAAGTTCAAAAACTTTGTGATTTTAGCTGCTAAGGTGCTGCACAGATTGAAGGCAAACTACTAGCTCTTCTAGTATCCCTTCAAGTCTTGAAGCTTGTTTTCAACTGATATCACTCAAAGAACTTAATGGAAAGGTACTAACTAACTGTAAGTAGAAGTAAGGATGAGAGATGTCTCTGCCTGAAGCAGGACAATCAGCCTCCTTATATACTATTCTCTAGTGGGAAACTCCTTTCTAGTATATACAGGCTGTATAGAGTCATTGTGAGTCACAAGATATGCTGTAGAAATAAAAGAAACAGGGAGGAAAGCAAGTGAACTGAGTGGAAATCTACGGAAACAATTACATTCTGGCTAAATAATCAAGTAGGTCTTTTGAATTCTATACACTTCCTTCTTATTGTTACTAAAGAACAGCCTAGAACCCATTCCTCAGTCATCCTTTTCTATCCTTCCACTGAATTTCCTCTTCATTCCAACAGCTTCTAATGTTTTCTTTTCCATCCCTTATTATTCTGACATAGTCTAGCCCATCATATAATAGACTCAAGGCTTTAGAATCAGTCTAGAGGCAAAATCTAAGCATGAAAAGGGATAGGAAACTAAGTATAATAGGTAAAATACTCGAAAAATATGTATAAAAAAATTAGAATTAAATGTTCTTTTCATTTTAAGTTGTTTTTCCTCTCTTTCTTTGATTTAGATATTTTTCCCTTTTTAATATCACTATTTGATGCCTCACAATGTCCAAGTGTGACAACATTTAAATATGTTGCATTTTAGAATGTACAAACACAACAGGATATGGAATCAGAGACCAAACAGTTAATTTTCAAGACAACAGTGCGAGATAGGATGGTATGGTTTGAGAAAGTACAGGGTCAGAAGGCTGAGAGCAGTAGGGGGAAGTTAGTCAGATGACAGAGCAGATATATAGTACAGTAGAAGAGAAGTAGCTATATGGAGAGACTTTTATGTAGAGTAGTAGAGGGCAAGACCAGAGCCTGACATGCCTTTGTTAGCCTATAGTCATTGAGGTTAATTGGGCCAGGGTCGCCCTTAAGGTACAGGGCAATTGTGTAGAATTGTAGGTAAGAGCATAGAGATAGTGGTGATGGTAGTGTTGTGGTTATCATTTGGCTATGTGAGGGGAAGGATCAGGGCATTCTAACTAAGAATGAAGAAAAATAGACAGAGTCATCATAAGTGGTTAGCACTGTGACACCTAGCACAGTCCAAGCTATGTTGTAGGATTCCTTTGCCATATATAAAGGCGGAGAGAGGGTTTGTAACAAAGAGACTTATGAGCTCTTTCTTGTAAATAGCTTTGAGGGTCAGACATTCTATATAAAGTCTCTAGGCTAGATAAGAGTGGTCGTCTAGTCTGCTTAAAGTAACATGGTCAACCCTAAGGGTGTGGAGAAAGTAGTGAGTATAGTTGTGGGGCTCAGTAAGGTCAAGTTGACATTGGGCACTAATGTTTCTTAGAAGGAGGGTAATTTCCTTGTGAGTCATCAATATGTTGATCAGGTTGGTAGTGAGGAGTTTGTTATTGTTTTCTTTAAATAAGTCAATTGTGAAGCCAATAAATTAGGCAATGAAACTGGGTAGGGTAGGGGTAGCTTTATAAAATAAAAGAGTAACTTTAGGGTATAAGTAGACTTTATTAGAAATTAATTTTGATTTTGGGTAAAAGAGGTTAGGGATGCCATAAGCAAGAAAAGAGTCTGGGAGATTGTAGAAGAAGAGTGTGTGGGAGGCTATGATAGCTATGGACTGTTTTGTCACTAATATGGAGTGGCAAAGAAAAAAAGACTTGATGAGGGGGAAGAGGCATTTAGAATTATTAAAAGAGTTATGTTCATAAACATGAACAATATATTATATGTTAGGGTGTCTTATCTAATGACTGATTTGCTCAACTTTCTGTTCTTCAAACTGTTAAGAGCCGACTCATAACACATGGCATATGATTACAAATCATATGACGCGTGGTCTATGACCAACGGATATGACCTATACCCGGTGACCGACCCCTTGCCTTCACCAACAGACATTGAGTTCTATTTCTATTCTTATCTTCTTCTGATCAACGATCGACTTGACATCATTGATATGACCGTTACCACCGCGCTTCTTGATCACAGAAGCCTACCCTAAACCATTGTGCCTGATCGATTGTTGATCCCATTTCTATTGTTAGTACACAGGTCTCCCATTCGACAGAACCATCGTTCCTGACCCTATTCCTAGTACCTCGATTACCGATCACGATCGTTTACCTCGGTACCTTAAGAAGCACGGACCTTCTGTCGATCCTGCCTTAAACTTACTTACAGTATATATAGAACGAGCCTAAGACCGGAGTCCTTAGCTCGTTCACCTTTGTTAACAGTGTAACCTTTGTTACTCATACCTGTTCTTACTTGACCTCTGGTATTAGCCATACCTCTGCTACACCTTGTGCTTTGCCTATCGGCCAGCCTCGGTTGTCAATAGAACTGTTGTTGTCATACATCGGTTTGACGAGTGTCTCGTCTCTACTCTATCATCGTTCTCAACCATTCAGTCGTCGTCTCAACACTGGCTACCTTCTACACAGGCCTAGCAGTGTTCTACCTCGACTTTAGTGGACAGCACATCTACTGCAACCCAAACCCGCACCAGGTCGTACCCTCACATCTGTGGAACGACCTTTGTGTCTGTTTGGAGTCCAAGTACTATCACGAAGCCCTCGTGCATCCAGAGTTACGCACCAAGTTAGCCACTGGTGTATTCATCGGCCGCACGTGGACCTATCACGTCCCTCAGTGACTTAGGAGCCTTGCGACACATCACGTGTAAAAGATCAGGTCTTAACACAAACTGGCTTAAAAGAGAGGGAAAGTATATAGTGGGCCAGCCACCGGAGAGCAAAGTGTGTATGATGAGCTCTTATTATTAAGGAGATCATCGCTGTCAATGAGCCATGCAGAGCCAATGTCTACTAGGAAATCTGCATAGTCTCTAGTGGAGAGTGTTATAGAGAGACCATTAGGAAGCACTAGTACAGGATGGTTTCTTCAGGAGGTATGCTGAGGGCATTTTTTTTTGCTAGTGGTGTGGGGGATAGAGTAAACGAGTCTCAGCAATGTTTGCCTCCAGTCTAGGTTTTAGTATTAGTTTGCATAGGCAAAGAGATTGTGAGTATAGAGAGTGTTGGTGGGGCAGTGCTTGGGGACATAAAAATAAGGGTCAAGGAGGCATTGTATTTAGTGGTAGGATTGGAGAAGGCTGGGGAAGTGCTCTCAGGCATTATGCTGAGTAGGCGGTTTTGTTTGTGTTCTGAGATATGAGACATAAGTTTATGTCTGGTTTGGTTGAGACAGGTTATTCTGATCTCTGAAGAGTTGAGTAAGAGGATATAGTTGGGTTGTAAAGCTTTTAGTTATTGTTTTACCTAGTTGGCCATGACTAGTTTCTGTAGTGAAATTAGTTAGCGGTAGTCATCAACAAGAATTAGGGGAAAGCTGGGTCATCCTAGGTATGGGACAGTGTGTCATGTGGTATTACTCAGCAGCTTGTTTGGATTGTTATAATGATAATAAGATGTTTATATAATCTAGATTTTATGACTGTGGTAGGATTGGTTTTTTGGAAAGAGGGCAAGAAAAGGTAGAAACTAGTCACTATGCATGTGAGTGATAGGTTTAGATATTTTATTTTAAAGAGTGGTTTTAAACAAGAGGGTTTTGGTTTGAGTTTTTAGTGTCATTTGGGCATAATAAGTATGTAGGTCTGATTAGCAGATAAGATGTAATTGGTAGGTAGAAAAAGAGGGATGTGGGTTTAAAGATGTCTTCTTCCTTTTAGAAAATAATTTATAGCTTCAGTCATTTTTTGTGAGTGGTAAGTGGTTAGGCAGTTTAAAGGCCTGATTTTGGGTATGCTGATTGTTTACAGTTTTTATATCATTTATTGTAGAGATAACATCAAGACTCACTGTCTTTACTAATTGGAGATCATTAAGATCATCATAGGCATTGGTTTCTTCAAGAAGGAATAACCACAGGCATAAGTATTCTCCTAGGCCATCATACACAACTTTGGTTTAATATGGTGGAATGATTCATTATATCAATACCTGTCCTAAGAGTGTTACTGGTATGAAGAATCAGTAAGTAGTGATGAAATGGCTAGAAGAGTATTTGAGAATAAGGCAGCAGGAAAATGTGGTCTGAAGAAGTGTGGTATTAGATAAGGAAATCATTTGCAAGGTGGTCAGGAAAGGTGGTTGGGTGAGGTACTTTGTCATCAGCTAGGATAATAGGTATTTATGGGTTCCTATTATGTGGACTACAAATATGTTTTGCTATTGGTGATAAGCTAAAGACATTTTTAAGTGCCAAGCATAACACCAAAACAACCTCTAGGGTAGGATAGGCAGGAGCTAGTATCTGATATACAAGGAATCATTAGTATAGACTTAGGAAAGCAAAGGTGTACTGAGAATAGGAGGTATAAATTAATGTGCCTAAACAGTTCAGGACAGTATCAATAATCAACCAAATATTTAGTCTCAGCTAATGTGCAACCAATTGGGAATCAATAGACACTGTTGCAACTAACCAAACTGTGGTGTGTGAAAGTTAGTTTATTACAGAATTGTGTGTAGGTTTTTATAATAAAGGTGACTCTACATAAAATATTGAACATGAAATTATAATAAATGTTGAACAAGTGCCAAGATCTAGTAAATATCAAAGACAAAAAGCCAGAGGTAATGTCCATATGAGTTTAAAAGTCGATAAAGTGCAAGTCTATCATAGATGCCAAACACCCAAACAATTAGTGTCTAATATCCAAGCATAAGTAACCTGGGTGTTCTCTCAAAACTAATGAGAATACATATAGAATAAATATGTGCATAGTGAAGCCAAGTGATAGTACTAGATTATATTTGACTAAATATGTGGGAATTAAGAAAATAAGAGATAAGAACTGACTTGTACATTGATATTGAATGCTTATTAGCTGTTTAATGCCAAGAGTATTATAAAATAATATAATGTCATCTTGCTGACCCTTGTATACTAATGATGAGCACGTGAATAGTGTTTGGGACTAACTAAACAGTGTCAAATAGTGATTGCTAGTTGGATGTTATTTGGTCGGCATTTGCTCTTCTTTAGCAAGTAATCATGTCTTTAGTACCTGCTTCCTTCATACAGTCTCTCTCCTAAACTCTCCTAATATTGCTTTTTTGTCTTTAGTGCAAGTGCATGCTCATTATTAGGTGTGTTATTTCTTCACATAAAGTGTTCATTGTTCTTTCGCTTTGCCTGTTAGGGAAAAAAAAAAGGAAAAAAAAGGAAAGAGGTGCAGTTGCTTTACCTAAGGATCAGAGGGTGGTTTCTATAGAGAATATTCTAAGGGTGTGTTGTTGTGGTTTATCTTATGCCATATATTGAGCATTATGCATGGGATTTTCTTATTTTGAGGTATTTTTGTACTAAAATTAGTTAAACAGAAGGGTGTGGCATTTGATGCTTGGGGGTGGGCCATGGTCAGTTATTTTAAGCATCTTAGGGGCAGGGTTTTAGAAAATCTTAGAGTATAGGATTTAGGCTCATTATTAGATGTGGGAGGAGTGAGGTTTTGTTGCAGTATGTTCTGATTTGGTAAGTTCCATAGTGTTGGAGAGTGTCTTATAGCCATGTCTAGAGTATAAAGGTAATGAGTGTGTTTGCTTTATTTGTAATTTTGTTTAAGGTGGGTTTGGGTACATGTTTGTTTCAATTGGTTGTCTAGTCATTACATAGCTCATAATATGGTGGATAATAGCTTTTAGGCTTTTAAGTGAGTTAGCTTAGCTGTTGTGGTGTTCAATAATGTTGCATGCCCTATCATTGGCCTGTTCTTGCATGCTAGTGTGTATGGGAATCTAAACCTAATAATAGTTTGGGTACAAAAAGCTCTGTCTGCCTTTTGTAATTCTTGTTGCTGCTTTCAAACCTTATCTACCTAGGCATTTATATTACTGGTCTATTTTTTTTCTCTTTCACTTTTAGATTGGTCAGTTGCAGCTCCTTGATAAATGTCTTATTTGTGAGGTGTTATCCTTTTTTAATAGATTATGACCTGTTTTTTTTATTAATTTTTTGCTATATAAAAAAACAACTTATCTTTTAAAGAACCATGTTTAAGATAACAAGCTTTGTATTTTGTGTATATTTGTGGTCATGTTGTATGATAATATTTTGTTTTACAAATTTAAGAGCATCAACAAGTTTCTTGATATGTTTTCTTATAGTTTACCAATGTTCTTTTTAAATAAAGACCAATTAGGCTATGTTATGATGTTGTGGCTATTATAAAAGATAAAAGAAGGAATATGATTTGCCATTATCTAATGAATGCCTAAATAGGCTCTAAGAAAGTATGGTAAAGTATGGTCATATATTTACAAAGCTGTACTGATAGTGTAGGACTTTTAAGTAAACCAGCTTCTACATTATTTGAATTTTAGAATGCTGCACAAAAGCTAGATAAAAAGACAGACAAAATAGCATAGACTAGACTAGGCTGCTTCATGCTAAAACTAGCTACAGTAGATATTGCCTTACTAGACTTTATCTGCTATGTTGTGATAGCATTTGGATTGAAAGGAAAGATGCCTGTTGCTTTGAATGCTACCTTGACAGTTTTTTTTGTACATGACTCTAAGAATTCTTGGCTAAAAAACTTAAGTAAAGTACTTTTTCTTGACACTTTGTTGTATACAAGCCTTAAATGATGTAATTGCTTTTAGGCTTTTTTTATTGTGGTAAAGCAAATAACATCAAGAAGTGCATGTGTATAATATGAAGAATATCCAAGTCAGATAATATTATAGTCTTTTGCAAACTTAAGTAGGTCAAGAGTATAATGTGAGCTATGTCTATCAAAAAAAAGCACACATATACAACTGTCCACTTTGTCCTTTGTCAGGTGATTCAAATCATTGATTATCTATAATATGGCAAGCTCACTATCTGTCTATCTTTTTGGTAAGCATGAGAGTCTTCTATACATTAGTCTCATATTAAAATAGCATAACAAATCTGTGACCTATGATGCTTACACAATAGTATTCTTATCATACACTGCTATCATATGTTTGCCTTTAGTTAGATTGAGTGTATTCTCATTGACACAAAATGTTACCAAAATAGTCATATTCTCTTGGTTTATAACACCCTGTTTATACTAAGTTTTAGGGTCTCTCCACTTAATGACCTGGCTTCTTTTCTATACTAGTGGCAAACTTCACTCTTGTTTATCTTATAGTCCTTTATAATTTGGCTTTGACAATATTTTTTCAACTAACCCAAACTAGGCCTTGATTATGGCAAAATTAAAAGTCTGTGCTTGTTAAGTGTTAAGAGATTTGCACTAGTGAGTCTAAGTTTTGTTATAATGCCAATTGAGAAAGCTAATGATATAGTATTAGTGAAATAAGGACTACCATCATATTGTAGTTTTGGTTTTTCTTCAATAGCTTCTTCTGCTAATCTTTACGAATTAGTATGCTTAGTTTGTGCCCCAGTGGCTATTTTGACTAGTTTTTTGTGATAAGCTAGTATGTTGACTGAAAATAGTTTTATAGTTTTAGCTTAATATATGTTAAAACATTATATGGTGTTATTATATTATTTTAGAGCTTATAATGCTCTTATTTCTAAATAAATAACAGTATATATATATTTTCTTCAAGATCTATAGAAAAGAGTATTGTAGTCTAATTATTATCTTTTATGATATTTTTATAGCCTATGTTAGAGCCTTATAATATTTAGCTTAAGCTTTAAGATGTTTGCATTCAGTCTTTAAGTTAAAAACTTTTTAGAGTTTCTCACTTTCTAGCCTAACAGTGCTTTTTCTAGATTTTGTATTAGAATTAAATAGTTGCGCTCTTTCAAAACTGTGTTTATGCATCTGATAGTAGTATTTGATCAATTTAGTTTCTTAGTAGCTTATTTAGCCAATACTGGTTCTTTTTTGATATGACAGAAGAGCAATTATTTTATAAAGTGTAGCAAATATGCATACTAGTCAACTTCTGAGTTATGTTCCAATAATCAGTTAGTTTTTATAATAATAAATTTTTCTACTTTTAGCAATATAATATGTAGCTAATTTTATATGAAATCTGTTCTCTTTACCTACACTACTAGCAGATTACTTAGCAAAAAACTAAGATTTAGGTGCAAGGCGTGGTACTCAGATAATCTGAATACTACTTTCAACAATTTATTCTAAAATTATTTCATATAGTGGCCTATTAGAATAATTCTGACTTTAATCAGCATCATGCCAAAGTCATCCACTCATAAATCTAATCAAAGATCTAATCTAGTATTATAATAAACTAATTAGATAATAAATAATTATATATTCTATATAGTAAAATACATTGATAATGACCTGTTACTATTGTTGCTGGTGTCATCAAACATTCCAAAAATAACAAAAGCTTCTATTTATAAGCACTAAGAAAGATCACCACTTGTAGCGGAGCCTCTCTTTAATTCAAACTTTAGCCATACATGATCTAATATTATTTTGAGGTCTAAAGGTTCTGCTTATCAGCCACCAGACACTACTTATATGCATTCAATATATAATTTATATTCATCCATGACTGTAAAACAATATAGCGATAGCTCTGAAGCTGCCACTCTAAAACATAATATTTACAAGAATTAAATTATCAGTACCATTATCCAACTTCCAGTATTGGAACAATAAGCTATGTAATACCAATGCTACCTTCTAGATTTG
Source organism: Heterobasidion parviporum (assembly GCA_002994785.1). NCBI lineage: Eukaryota > Fungi > Basidiomycota > Agaricomycetes > Russulales > Bondarzewiaceae > Heterobasidion > Heterobasidion parviporum. Next base: position 880,103 of record PDUQ01000006.1, read on the forward strand.
ATACTTCAAGTGCCCAAGATTAAGCAAGGGTACACCAATCAAAAATGATAGTAGAGTAGCTAAACCTAAAAAGCCAAAGCACACTAGCAAGAGTATAACAAAAAGAGCACACAGATCAGAATTTTTCTGCTAAAGGAGAACAGCAACAGAAAAACAGTAATAGGATAGCAGCAATAATTGAGCAGCAATGACAGAGCAATGTATTCCCTTTTCCATATTTTTTAGCTTATTTCACACAAATTCAAGCCCATTCTTACAGAACAGAAAGTAATATGAGTGCGGCACATTAGAGCAAGAGTATCAGGCAAGGTGAAGAGTGCAACAAAAAAATGGAGTGCAATGGGTCAGCTTCTTCCTATCTTATTACATATAGTCACATCATACTCTTACAGATCATTCAGGAGTGCAATTACTCTTTAATGGGCATACCAAATGGGACTTCAACAACAAGTAAATATTCTCTTATATAATAGTATTTAAAAGACTAGAAGATCTCATATATAGTGGCAAATTGATGAAATTAGATATTATACCCTACCAAAGGCTTTTTTGAATGCAACAAGTGCATTGTTTTTGGGAGGCACTGCACCAATATTCTCAGTCCCTCAGTATATGTGAAGCTTAACCTTCACAATTTTAATGATATAACTGAGCAAAAATCAGCCGAGTTGCAAAAAAAACTAAAAGGCAGCTTTACCTTTGCTATCTTTTATGATCTTTTCTAGTCCTACTTTTTTATCCTTAATGTGATAATGAGCATGCACCTACTCTGGAGTCTAAGAGAGGTTTTCAAGGTGCTTTAGGATAGGAGCCGATCAACAAGACAAGAGTACTGAGGACGCTAGCCCCTGCCGAAGATGATTAGCCTTTACCTAAATGAAATTAAACCTTCAAAGAATGTTTGGCAGCCACTTAGTTAGTTGAAACATAGTCCACGTGCTTACAGTCACTATATAGGAGTCATTAGAAAAGCTTTACAATATCCTATAATAGTGTTGGGGCCAGACAAGCTCATCAGCTAATGTTATCTATCTCTAGTCAGTTCTTATCTCTTATCTTTATAATCCCCACATGTTTGGTTGAGTGCAATCTTGCAACATTGCTTGGCTTCCTAAGTATACTATTATTCTTCATTTCTTTTTATTGGCTTTGAACACATATTCTTGCTACTTACACTTAGAATTTCATTTCTAATAGACTTTTATCTTATTTCCTTTGGAACCCATATGAATATTGCCTCTGCCTTCTTATTCTCAACACTTGCTAGGTCTTGGCACCCATTTGGCACTTACTCTCATTTTTTGTTTGATATTTTACCTAAAGTCTTCTATTATTATAAAAACCTACACATAACTCTAAAATAGAGCAGCTTTCACACTCCACAGTTCAAAGCTCATTGCACTTGTCTCAATTATTAAAATCATCTTTGCTTGCCTCCAACCTTGTCTTTGTTGTCATCCTGGCTTCATTTCTGTTCATATATTATTTACTCGGTTGTCTCTCTCATTATTTATTAAATCTTGTAAGAGCTCCATGTGGCTCTTGAAGTATGCAGCCATTGGTCGCAACACTGTTCTATTATCCCTAATTGGTTACTTATAGTTAAGACCAAACATTCAGTCAATCTTTGGCATAGTTTTCAATCATTCAGATGCTTTAATTCACAATCTGTCCCCTATTCTCAGTATACCTTAGCTTTTTAAGTTTGTGCTAACAATTTTTTGTGTATCAGATATTAGCTCCTGCCTACCTTACTTTAGAGGTGGTTTTAGTATTATGCACAGCACTCAGAGGCACCTCTAGCATATCAGTGAACCACTTCTTGACCTTTAATCAGTAATTTTTGCTCTTGGCAACCTTGTCTGTTCTTTTTTGCTTCTTGGTCACTGACATCCCTTTTAATAGTTTGCCCCATACATGCTCAGTCTTTTTATATAGATCCTTATTATGATTGTACACCTATAGGCATTGTTTTAAGTGGTAAAATAGTAGGCACAAAAATGAAACCATAGTACTTACTAACAATGCAATATATAGCTGATAGTTAATGAGCAGTTGGCTCCCAAAACTGTGTCTCCAAATTTTTTTAGCCATACAATAAGTAATCCTCTTAAGATTGATACTTTCATCAAATAAGTCTATAATCTACCAAGTTTGCTATCAGATTGTGTTGTTGGGTGTCAAAGATAGTCAACTTACTATGAGTTGCACTTGAGTGCACAAAATCCACACTTTTTTCTTGCACTTGTTAAAAAGCACTTTTTCACACAAGTCATTGCCAAAGATGCCTACAAATAGCTCATGCTTGTCTGCAAATTACTATAATATAGTTTTTTTAGTTTGGTTTTTGATAGAAACTTGCTTAGTGAGGTGTACCTAAAGCTTGATATGGAGCAGCCTTTATATCATACACTGTAGGCTAAAGGACAAGTTTTTGCACACATTTTCCAAAAAGGTCTGGTGAGAACATGTTAGCCCTTATTTAAATCTAAGCTAGACATGATGCTCACCTTTTGCTCATGAGTGAGATAAAACTGCACTTTTGCCTAGACTTTCAGTTTTTTTATCATAGCTCTCATCAGTATAATCTTTTCTTATAGCTTGTTTATTTGGTTTAGGTTTTTGTACAGATGTATAAGTTGCCAAAGTCAGATCTGCAAATTATTAGGGTTGAGGTTTTTGCTCAGCTGATATTGGCAGTGTAGTTATTGAATGCAAACTATACTTAACATAGCAACTTATATCCATAATGAAGCAAAGTTCCTCTAGTTGTTGCATTGTTATCTTAGCTTCCATAGAAATTTTGTCCAACCACATTTTTAGAGCCTCTTTGTAACTGCCTGCTATAACTGGCACTACTGGTTCTAAATAAAATAAGCCTGATTGAGACCTTAGCAATAGTGTGAGCAGCATAAAAAATTATATGACTTTTCAAAGCTTAATACCAATGATGAAATTGAATGTGTTAAGCCTAGGTGCATAAGGTTTATCAGGACAGCTTATGAACCTTCTACTAAAGAAATTTGTGCAATATGGATCATATGTGCTAAGTAATGTTATAGGAAGGTCTACAGAACCTATCAAATTATATGATACTAAGAGAGTTGGGAATACACTCAATGAGTCAATTACAAGTTGTGTATCTACAAAGAATATAGAGGAGGCAAGGAGTATTATTAGTTACATTGTGTAACTTAATAAAATGCCTTTGCAAGCAAAAGTACATCTGATCATATCTATGTCTGCTTATTTTCTTAATTGGAAACATCTTGCAGTTTTAACCATATTATGTTCATGTGTTATCTCATAGTTCTTACCCATGGTGAGCCTGACCTCTTATTTTTATCTGACACTGACACACTCCCTTGTAACTCATGAAAGACAAAATACCTGCTATGCAATCAAATAACAATGGGCAGCCTCTCAATACTATCACTGATAGCATTCAGATCAAGCAAAGGCAAGTATTTGATGAAAAACTTACAGTGGTAAATTGAGGATTAGCTTCACCACAGAGCTGATCCTCACTAATGTTCTGCCACAATTGCCAAAATGTTAGCATAAACTTCACATTTAATGTGGAGAGTAATGGGCCTATCTCTTATATGATGAACATTTTTGTTGATCTAGCATTAGCAGGGTCACAAGTCAAGTGCTTGAAAGAAATAGCTACATCTTTGTTAACTTAGTCCATTAGCATATAAACTATTCTGGGCCATCGGATGCCCATAGTACAATGCAAAGACTCTCAGGATCCTATAATGCTTTATGCTAAGGTTGTGCTAAGTTTAGTGTCCCTAAACTTAAATTAAAAAAAGCCAGGCCCATTATGTGTATAAGAACCCTAACCTAAAAAGCAAGACTATCAAGGGTTTTTTTTTGCTAGAGAATACTTTCCCAGCTATGTCACTCATTATAATCTCTCCAATTACATGTATCTTTGTAGTAGCCCCTATGATCCTAAGGCAAATTAGCAAATTGTAAAGGAGCTCAAAACCCTGGTCAAGAGGGAAAATATTAGCATGTTATGTACACCAAATGTAGAAGAGTGGATTCTATATAGTGAACTCAAATCTGATGAGACTACCTGTGTGTCCTTATTACAATACTTTTAGTTCATGTAAGCATAGAATAGAGCACATGGTAAACACTCATGCAGATCATAGTGTGACAATCTGTCCATCTTATCTTTGAAGAAAACTTAGTAGCAGATCCTGAAAGCTGAGGTTCTGGTGGCCTTGTCTTTCTTAGAGAATAAAGGGGTCAACTGTGGGCCATCATAGTGGTGCTCTAAGATTGTGCCATCAAGAAGAGTATTATTATTACAAGAATTATGATATCTATATATTATTATATGGAATTTATGGAGGGCAGGTGTGAGTATCGAACACTCTAATAAGAAAAGAATGGAGTCTGTTGCATAGTCACAAACTTGTAGTGCCTCTAACATGTGACAGTAAAATTGGAGATAAAGAGAGACTATATATAAAAATGCTCATAAACCATAAGGTTCTGTTAAGCTGCAGTTAAAAAACAATGTGACATTTAGTCAAAGGGTATAGTAGACAGACAAAGTGTCCTCTGTATAAAATAAAGAGGCATAGATCATAAGACTTAAGATATTCAATGAGCACATGCAATAACTCTTGCTAAGAGATAATGCCACAAAGATGCTCTTTGCTAAGCTTATGTGGTTGTGTCTTTATATGCATATAATTAATGCTTAGTTGTGTTAATAATGTCATATAAGGTGATGCAAATGCTGATGGAAGTATATTAGAAAAGACCATGTTGGCCCAATACTATGATGTAGAGCTCATTATATGAGTCAGAAAGAATTGTGTGATACTGTAAGAAGGCCAGAGATGCTGTAAGAGTAGCTGCAACAAGTTGTAAGTCCTATATGATAATTTTTGTAAAGCTGCAAAAATGTGGGTCTTGATACATAAAAAAGTCATATGCTTATCATCTCCTTCTTAATAAAATCCTGATAGTCCTTTGTCAATCCTATGTAAACTAGTGGAGATGTGCAGATGTAAGTGCTTGACATGTAACTCTGTGTTTAAGTCACAAAGTCTGGCATGATACTTTGTTAGCAAGAAGCAGTGGCATTAAGATGTGGCATAGTATAAGTGAGCAGGCTAGATCAAGTAGCTGTCATAGGAGTATTTGAGGGACTTCAGTTCAGTGGGTGTATCTGAGTGTGTGCCACACAGGCCTCAGATGTGTCCTTGGTGTGTCATTGGATATATCCAAGGGAACATAATGACTAATAATGAGTAATAAGAGGCACGCCTCTCGAAAACATCTGAGGGCTGATAAGTTATGCACTATACATGTGGAAAAATTTAGCAGAGGCAGGGAATCGAACATCCACCTCGTGAATATCTCATGCCAAATTTAAGACACAGGTAATATAACCACTAAGGCACCTCGTCTATAATAAAACTGACCGCATCTTTAACAAGTTAGCTCATTATGACAATGATGGCCCCTCTTCACGCTGCCTTGTCCTACGCTACCTCCTCCTCTATGCCGCCTCCTCGTTAGCTACGACCGTGCCTACTTGACATGACAGCCTTGACAACCCCACCGCCTCGACCCCACCGTCTCTATGCCCAGTCACCACAACGACCCCATGCTCCACCACTGCCACCTCAACAATGACCCCAGGCTTGCAGCAGCCGCCTTCCTCAATGCTGCCGTCTCTACCCCCACATCTGACAACACCCCTAGGCTCGATGCCACTGCCTCAACCCTGCCGCCTCTATGTCTAATCCCCACCACGCTGCTGCCTCCCCCGTCCCTTGCCTCGACAATAGCGCCTTGCCCAGGGTCTCCTTGTGCACAATCCTGGCCTCCTCACCCTGGCTCGGCCTTGACAGCACCTTCTCACCTCCTCATCCACCACGCCTGCTCCTCAACAATGACTGTACCTGTTCAACACGATGACACTAACAATAACACTGCCACCTCCACACCCGGTGCCAACAACACCCCCAGGCTCGTAGCTGCCACCTTCCTCGACCCTGCTGCCTCGATGCTGCCTTGTTCTGACTACACTGCTGCCTCCACGCTCTCGCCTCCATGCCCGGTGCCGACAACGCCCTCAGGCTCGACGCCACCTCAACACTGCCTGGTGATACGCTAGCGATGGCTCTGCATGCGAAAACACACAATAAAACACACCACTAAACACAGGGTAGGCAGAGAGCTGACTTTACTAGAGTATCAAAGGACCTTTGTGAGTTACGAGGCGGGGCGCGAGATACGTACTACAATGTTGAGATAGCAGTTGAGGTGATGCGGGGTTGTGCGAGGCGAGTATGGGAACTACTGTGGTGGTGCTCAATATCGGGCAAGGTGATGCGAGATTATTCTCGCACGTGATGATAACAATATTGCTAGTGAGCAATCAATGGACTTCAAGGGCAGCGACGAAGGCCCTGATGATAGAGACGACGAGAGTTAAATCAAGCAAGACGAGAGCGAGGTCAATGTGGAAGCGATACGAGCGAGATCTTCTTGCGAAGTTGAGCTCTAAACAGAGAGGTGTTCGAAACTGGTGTATTGCAGCGTCGTAAGTAGGTTTTTATAGTAAATCAAGAAAGGTAGCGTAACCGTGAGCTCGTAAGGTAGGATGGGTCAATATTATGCCAAGACCGTAACATAGACAGATAAAAGAAAATCATGTGCAGAGATACTCAAAGACCACGAGGTTCTGTCGTGCCACGGTAGAGAGACAAAGCAATATTTAGTAAGGAGGTGCATCAGCAGGACGAGGTGATTCTAGGAAGTGCAGGGAGAAGGGGATCATGAGACCTGTACTGTCCAATAGGCGCACTCGATAAAGCTCACTGTCATACTGCGCTGTGGAGCTGCCCGCGGTAATGCTCTTGCGGTCAACCTTGTTGAGGCATATGTCGAGAGCTTGGTGGCACCACAGTTGTGTGATAGGCTTCGAGGTCGTCATGCAACCGCATGGGAGAGAGACAAGATGCTGCGAGGTGATGACCAAGGTGCTTGAGAAAGACCGTGTCGGCCCGCGGCTGTGATATCGCACTTGTGATGGACATTGGAGGGACTCGCGCTAGGCTGCAGTAGCATCTGGCAGTGACTGGGGTACTCCATAAGGTCAGCATGCTATTGCTTGTAGAACTCGAAAACGGGGGGCCTCGGCGCTTAGAGAGGTGGTGCGCTCATCACCGGTGCCAACAACAACACCAGGCTCATAGCCGCCTCCTCAGATGACTCCAACTTGATGACGCCACCTCGACCCTACCGCCTTGATGCTGCCCTGTCCTGACCATGCTGCCTCCTTGATGATGCTGCCTCAACTCCACCCTCGCTCCTGACTCCACCCCCAGGCTCAATCACACCTCGGCCCTGCCTGGTGCTGATGATGGCCCCAGGCTTGACGACACCGCCTCCACCCTTCCGCCTCCATCCGGTCCCTGCCATGCTGCTGCCTCGACCCCACCACCTCCACCCCTGGTCCCTTGCCTCAATAATGCCGCCTCGGCCGGGGTCTCCTCGTGCACCACCCCGGCCTCGTCTACGCCAGCCTCGACGGCGCCTTCATGACGACAGCTTTGCCACCATCTCTACCACACGTGGCCCCCGACACATGGCTCCAGCATGGCGCTGATGCAGCCTCCACTGCCCGCGGACCCCTCCTGATGCCGTCTCCCACCATGCGCGGCCTCGATGCCTCAATGACGCTGCCCAGATAACTACAGACCCAATGCCACCGCATACACAACATGCGTCCCTGACATTGTCATGTGCTCAATGCCTCCTCCACCCCTGGCCTCAACAAGACAAGGCAGCCTCCTCGACAATGCCTCCTTGTTGACACCTCCGTCCACACCCCTTTGTCTGCACTGCCTCCTCCACGCACGGCCCCGACAACAGCAATGGCTACCACACCGCTTCATAGACCACGCTCTCAATGACACCTCCAACCCTGGACCCGACAACAGCAACAGGTTCAATGCATGTCCTGAGCATCTACCACGGCGATGGCGCCGCCGCCTCCTTGCCTGGCCCTGTCAACAACTACACCTCTAATGCGCGGCCCTGACGACGGCTATGGCTACGAGGCCGCCTTCTCCTTGTCCGGTCTCGATGACAGCCCTAGCCTCGATGCTACTGCCTCTACATACGGCCCCCACCACACTGCCAGCTTCATGCCCGGTCTCAACAACGCTACCAGGCTCCATCCCACTGCCTCAACGCTGCTGACCCCAGGTTCTAAGCCACCGCCTCCACGCTGCCACCTCCACACCCGGTCCGCTCTCGATGTTTGCCTCGCACGTCCCTCTTTGTAAACCATGTACATACCCTTTTTGAATTTAATTATTAAGTAAGACATTTCAAGACTGCACTCTCTGAGGAACTATGTAGGTATATTGTATACCCCATGCACTAATGAAACAATGTGTTCTATACCTCATGCACTAATGAACAAATGTGGGTTTTGTGCTTATTGGAGGGTGTTGATTAGTAGGACATAGCAGCATTGAGATCATGAGACACATTAGGGATATGATTTAGAATGGGAGTCCAGTTAACATAGGGTCAATAGTCTAGTGGTGATAGTTAGTGGTTGCACTTGGTGGTTGCTGCGCCCGGAGCATGTGTTCAAATTACAGTGGAGGCATTATTTTGTTGAGCAATAGTCTGTGCATGACCAGGCAGTGCGTAGGACATATCTGATGACACACATAAGACACATCCGAGGCCTGTGTGGCAGACAGTCAGATATATCCACTAAACTGAATACTTACAGTATTTTTAGAAAAGTGTAAAGATGTGTGACCAAGTAGCTAAGGTGGCAAGTTGTAAAGGCATAAGAGTGAAACAATGACATGCATAAGCTGAGTTAGGACAAGGTGGCTGAAAAAGTGGTAGTTGAAGGTACTAGCCAAGAGCAGCAGCATCTAGGAGGCTTGGAAAGTGGCCCACTGTGCTAATAGAGCTGTTATGTTTGCTTTTGCTTGATCAAAGGTATGTGTTATTCTGAGTTCAATCTACTATTTGCCTCTGTTGTCTAGCCTCTCTTTAATGCCTAACCTAGCCCCTGCCTCAATCACTTTGGTTTCTGTGACTATTTTTTTGTCTTGATGTATTTCCTTATTGTTAAGCTCCTCTTCACCTTGCTCTTCAACCTTATTAATGCCTCCCTAGAGTGTTCAGCCAAGATGGAGAACTTCCTCTTATAAGGCCAGATTATTGTCTAGACTCTCATGTGCCTTTTTTTTCTATTTTTTTTTTTTTTATTGACCTTTCTCAGACTTGTCTCAAATCCACTGATGGGTTTGAACCTATCCCTAAGCTTATACACTAACTTGATAGTGCCAAGCACATGCTGAAGATCTACACAACCAATACATGGCTCAAGTAAGAATCCTGTATTTTGCATGCATGTATCACATGTTTTGACAAGCATGCTTAGAAAAAGGCTTATGCTACACTTGCTACTCAAGCTACTATTGCTATAGTTGACATGGAGAAGGCTCATTGACTGGCCAATAAAAACTAAGTTGCTAAGGAGGAGCATATAGTGCATGAGGCTGCTGAGAAAGTGTAAAGGGCTGAGGAATGTTGCATTGCAGATAAAAAACAGCTGTGCAGCCACAATCTTGCAATTGCTGCCTTGTTTATTGCTAATAAGATTTTCAATAGAAAGTGAGCACTACTTAGTTGAGCCATTAAATAGAAATAAAGATAAAGATATTGAGATGACTCCACTTGCCTTATAGGTGGGCAATACAATTGATGCCTTATAGACATTGACTATTGTACTGTTAGTGCAAGAAAAGTCCACTGCCTTTTAGTGTGACTTATTTCTTACAAACATAAACAAGGTGAAAATAGAGATTAACCAAAAAAAAAGCAGTGCATGCTGCCTATGTATATGTCAGTAAAGTTAGTGGTACAAAAGGCAAGAAAGGTTAAAAAAAGTGAAGAAGCAAGTAGTTAAGTACCAAAAGTCCTCTGTGAAGAGGCTAATCATTCTTATGCCCCTCTTTTCAATGCAATGCAAGTAAAGTAAGGCTCTAATAATTTTATTTATTTATTATATATAAACTATTTGCTCAGTGTTGGTATATTGTATATATATAATATATATATAGTTAAATAGTTTGAGAAGGCTTAAAAGGAGTAATGACAAATTATTTTATTTGTTTTCTATTTTTTCCTTTGAAACATGACTTATCAATTTTTTGACAAGTCAATCATAAATACTGACATCTTACTACATAAGGTTTTTGTTCTTCTATCATCATATAATGTAACTAACTATACAATTCTCCAGCTTTACAATATCCTATCTCATCTCACTCTTTACCCCATCTGTATAAAAAATTCTAAGATATAGCCTGACTTCATCACATTCTTGCAAAACAACTTATTTTTAGTTATTAAAAGCAATTAACATAGCAGGAAAGCCTACCAATGGTCATTGCCAAGGTAATTCTTCTTAAGAATGTATGTTACTCATACAAGTTTAATATTTTGTTGCTGATGTGCTACTACTGGCAGAAGTGGGCGCTTAAGACTATCACACATGAGAGCAATATTCCTATCCTTACCTCAATGATTGGGAGGTTCTCAAAAATCTTCTAAAGTTAGTACAAAGTCTTGGAAAGCAGATGTTATAGTTTACATATAAAATAGTCTAATTTGCTGCTAAATGCATAATTTGTCTGATATCCCTGAGGTGCCTCAGGGCCTCAGTTGCAAGAAAAATAAGCATAAGTCTTGGGTCATACACATATCAAGAAACTCACCACAAACTCCTTGCCACCTGGAGATGGCCAACTGTATTATTAAGATCAAGGACATAAGAGATAACAATAGGCAGTTGCACTACATTTACTGAGACAGAATTCAGATGCAAAAGGTTGCTGCTTACCTCAATACAATCTCAGGTGATGACTGCTTAGAGCCATTCCACAAAATGATGCTCATTAAGCTAAAAAGATTAAAGAGAGAGCTAGAAATTCTGTGGTAAGTATGACAAAATATTGTAAGGACCAAGACACACTGATATTGCAATGCCATTATAGTGCCAACAACCCCAGAATGACTCTTGGTGATTCTGTTATAAATCCTCATGATCCTGTCACATATCCTTGACAATCTGTTCTGAATGTTGGCTAGGCACCTCTAATTGTCAGCAAGAGATGATTGATAGAGGGTGTGTGGGAGAAGCAAGAAAACTTGCAAGAAGTGCTAAACACTAGTGCAGCTTTTGCTCCCAACCTTGCTTCTCAACTACATGCTTTTAACTTACCAACCCTTAACAATTCTTGGCAATGAGCAACTCCACATGTTCCTAAATAGAGTACAGGGTAAGAAAGACATCACATTACTCTCTAAGTCATTGCTCACTCACTGGTGGAAGTAGACCTGCTAGACAACTTGTGAAAAGACAAGTCATAAAAACCTCTTGTGCATCAAAGCACTTGTTTAGAGTCAGCTGTTGGCTCTATCAACCTGAAGGAAGAAGGGCTATCTCTCAATGAGAATAAAAAGAGAGCAGGGGATTCTAGGGTTATTAAGGATATTAGGCCAAAGGTGAGAGTCTGTATCACATATGAATTGAAATCCTTATATGCTGATTCTATAAGGCTCAAGTAACTGCACATGGTCATGTCCAGCAATAAATTCTCCAGCAAAGACTTCATCATAAAGAAGCTACAATCAAAGGGTTACCAGGGAACCCAAGGTCAGATGATGACTCATAATTACAACAAAACATGTAACTCTCCATTAATTACTGGTCTTTGCCTCTAACAAAAGAGTGGGTTGATAGCATGCTCTTTCAAAAAGACCTATGCAAAAGTGGCACAAATCTCAAACAAACAGACCCAAGTGGCAAATCAGCAGCCTATAATGGATTGCTATAATAAAGTGACTGATGTAGAGCTTGCATCAGACTTAGACAACAACAAGATGTCAGATGAAGAATCCACCATCTGAGTAGTCTAACAAGAAGTCTTTAGCAAAAGATGAGGAAAGACATGTGGCCCTCACAACACAATGTTATAGTACCAACACGCTATGCAGGCAATACTTAATAGTATTAGCAAACACTAGCTATCTAAGTGTAGATATTGTCTACAGTAAGCTCTCTATAGACCTAACTATATCTATACTAATCTACTTATTTATTGTAATAAGATGTAAACAGTCCCACAAACTCTAGACAACAAGAATATTGAAGATAAGATCATATGGCCAATTCTTAGCAATCTTACAAAGCATACAAAGTTGTATACAACATGTCTTGCAGATGATCAGGCCAAGTTCACAGCCAATAAGGAACTGGCAATGATGACTGACATAAGCTATAACATGTACTTGCTTGCTAGCATAAAGATTATGGAGGGGTTTCTCAAGATATTGTTGGCCAAATCATAGCTATTGTCAAAAAGCTTGCAGTAAGTACATTGAGTAATGGCAACAACATACTTATGGAATGTTGGCTATTATTTTTCTTAGGCACATGCATCAGAGTTTTGCATTATTTCAAAATAGCAAGAGACTTCTTGACTATACCAAGAACTTTAGTTGCTGTTGAATGGCTTTTCTCAGATTCTCCATATGTGTGTGCTAATACTCATTTCTCATTAAAAGCAGTACTAGAAATGATGTTAGCAAAGTGCTAGTTGTAGTCTAGTCTACTAAAAATTTAACTATTCAAATAATTATCATTTAAACTGTAAACATACTGTATAGTTTACAACTATTTACTTAAAAATATTATGTGTAAACTAAATAGTTGGAGCCTTCTCTGAAATAAGAAAAAACTTTAGCTATCAAAAAACATGACTTTACCTAGCCAAGAATCTCAAACACACTTTATTAATATGTAAAAAAATGTGCAATCTGTCAATCTAGTAAGAACAATACACAACTGACCATGATATCATTGTAACCAATAGAAAATCTAGATTGACTCTTAAAAACAATTATCATAGGCTTTATTACTGATCTACCAAAGTCAAATGGTTACAACTCTCTTTATGTTGTGATCCATAGATTTATCAAAACAGCTGTAATTGCATTATGCAAAAAGAAATAGACTTTGATAAGATAGCTAAGGTCTTACTTAAAAGTACATAGAGATAAATAAAATTATATTATACAAAGAAACAACTGTTGGAATTTTGAGCAGTGTATAATATGAGAATTTAAGTTGGCATGCTTGTAGCATCCCTCAGTGGCTTACAGGTACTAGACAATTGTCTATTTAGTGGTATTAATTTAATTACCAAATAAACAGAACTGCTCATGCATTTATAAGGATACACTACAAACTCAAGTAGCCTACGTGATAGGCTATTTTAACAATAATATTTGCCTGGAAAATAATTCAAGCCTTGCTTAAAGAACTAAAAATCAAATATGTATTGAGTATAGCCTATGATTCACAGATAAACTGAAAAAAGAAATTAAAAACTAGAGCAATAGTATCTGAGAGTATCCAGTAACTTATTATAAGATAACTGGGCAAATTTGATCTCTTATGCTGAATATGCTTATAATACACAGTGAAAGATTTTTCTTTTAAACTTTTCTATAATATTAATTTCAAGCTTATTTAGCAATCATTAAAAATCATAATATTCTTGCTACTAATGCTTGCCTCAAAGCTTTGCAAATGCTAGGAAAAAAGTGTAAGCTAGCATTAAAATAGTAGCAAAAGCTATATGGATATAATATAACTAGTTTAGAATGAAACTCCTTTTATTCAAGAAAAAAGATTAAATATAGTTAGATAGAAAAAAATTAAGACCAAACTAATTTGGACCATTTAGAATTATTGACATCATCAAAACTGTCAACTTTGAGTTGAAGCTGCCTAATAACTAGCCTAAAAAGGCATATACAATATTTTCAATGCTAGTTGGCTTATGCCTTATAAAGTTGATAAAGTTTATAGGCCCTAACTATTTCAAACTAGTTCCTGACTTGATTAGAGACTAGGAAGAATTCAAAGTCAAAAAGTTATCAATTTCTAATCATTTGAATAATAGAAGAGCTTAAATGTCTAATCAAATAAAAAGGTAACTCTGAAGTGGATGATTCTTGGAAAATAGTGGCAAATATTCATATGCTAAAGAATATGTTGTAAACTTGTACAAAAAGCATTCTCATGCAATAAAAGGCATAGAGGCATTTTTCTAGTATTAGCCATTAAACTTGAATATAACAGAAAAGCAGAAAAAGACTACAGGCATCTATGAGGCTTTGGGCTACTATGAGGCTTTGGGCTAAACACACTTTGCATCACATTCGCTCTATAAATTCCCTTGGACTTTTTGCATATGTGTCCCTGTACATGTTGGGTACCATATATATTATTTCAGAAGACTAGTGTGTTGTATATGTGTTTGATGGTCCCAATCATTGTGTTGAGGTCCAGAATTTTAGATCTGCCAACTGAGTTATGACAAATACACAACATTGTTGAGCTAACAAAGTGGCCTGTTCAATCATAATGCATGAATACTTGAGACTGGTAATCATCCGAGGAGTGAATTATGAGTGATTGTGTGCTTTAGATTATTTCTTGTGTTTCCGGTCACTTTGGCCAATAGTGGGCTGTCCCAAATAGGCCATCATGTGTCACGCGAAAGTCGTGCTGCCATACCGTTCAAGTGAGATTGTACCTGATGTAGATTAGATCAATATGGCAATTGCCGGTGTAAAGTGGTCACAGCCCAAAGCCTCATAATTGAACCGATAACAGATTTACCCACTGATCCCCTGCTCCTGGCATTAAATCTTACACGATAGCCTTTCTGAGCACACAGGCTCTGAGATCATTGTTCAATGCTTCAATTGCATGTCAAAAAATAACTGTAATATTATATCAAGTTATTCTCTGAGGGACATCTCACTTAGATCAGCCCAAAGCCTCATAGATGCCTGTAATTAAGACTGAAGCTCAAGAAACATCCTATTTAAAAAAAGCTTTTCTTCACCAGATTAGCAAAACTGTTAAATTTAAAGAAAGAGGTGCTTTGCCTGTAACATTATAGATATTATTAATGAGCTCCTCTATGCTGGTCAACTTAAAAGTCTAATTTAGACCTGTGGGCTAAGCTTATCAAGCTGGCTTGGTCATTAGCTGATAAACCTTGGCTTTAATGGCAAGTGCAGACATTTGAGGATTTCATAAAAGAATAGATAGTCCAAAAATAAGACTAAGAGAGTGTAGTTAAAAAAGAAAACACACAATTTGTAACCCTCACCACTTGTAGCACTGCTCTACTCCAGCCCATTGACATTCTCTGTCCACAACTACTCTAGACACCTCAATGTCAACCTTTCTTCAAGGAGAACATTGACATTCACTCTACTTTCATTACCATCAACTCTGCACAAAAGAATCTTGCAAGAATAATACTTCATACACAAGGAATCATTAGCACAGACTTTAGAAGGCGAGGGCGTACTGAGAATCAATAGAGATGGTGAGATTAAAGCACCCGAATGATTTGGGACTACACTGAAGATCAACCAAACATTCAGTCAGTAACTGCGTCGGGCAGTTCAAAGATAAACAAGGACAGTGCCATGACCGACAAATGTGTGCTTTAAGAGCCACACGGAGCTCTGACAATATACAGAGGGATGGGAGACGAGATCGAGTGAACAAGTAGGAATGCAAATAAGAGCCCAAACAGTGCTAGCGATGAGTTTTCAGAAGTTGACAAAGGCAATTTCGATGGTTAAGACAAGTGTAAATGAGCTCTGAACTGTGGGGTGCGAAAGCTGGTCTATTCCAGAGTTGTATGTAGGTTTTTATAGTAAATGGAGCCTCTAAGTAAAATATCAAATGAGAAATGAGAGTAATTGCTAAACGGACGTCAAGGCCTAGAAAGCAGCAAAGATAAGAAGGCAGGGGAAATGTCCATATGGGCTCTGAAGGCGATAAGGTAAAAGTCTATCAAAGATGACAAAATCCCAAACAGTTGGTATCCATTGTCTGAGTGTAAGTAGCAAGAATGGGCACTGGAGAGCCAATTAAAAGAAAGAAATAGTAAACATGTGCTTTGGGTGGCCAAGCAATGGTGCGAGATTGTGTTTGACCAAACATGTGGAAGTCGAGAAGATAAGAGATAAGGACTGACTGAGTATGGATAATGTTGGCCAACTGGGCTGTCTGATCCTAATACTGTAATAGAACATCGTAAGGCCCCTTTGTTGACTTCTTTGTGGTCATGGTGAATATGTGAAGTATGCATAAACTGACCAGACCGCTGCCAAACTTCCTTCAGTAGTTCAGTGTTGTTCGGATAGAGGCCAATTGCTTTCAGCTTGAGTCAGCATTTTTGGTACTCGTCTAGAGCTGTTCAGTCTCTCTCCCAAAGCTCCTGAATACCTCTCTTGAACCCCAGAGTGGGTGCATGCTCATCATCTCCTCCCTACTGAAATCCTGACTGTCCTCAGTCAGTGGTCAGTTGCAATGAGTCAGAGTGGAAAAAAATGGTGTGGAAAAATGTGGTGGTGTAGTGAGCTACGTGGGAATACTATATGTGGCGTAACAATGTAGGAATAGAGTGGCAATGGGTGATGGCATGGTAAGAACCACTTTGGTATGTAGTAGATACTGGGGCTCAGTTGGCAATGTCCTGTAGTGTGGAAACTGGAGTGGGGGCATGGCAAAGCTGAATGGCATGGAAAGATGTGGGTGTGTGGCAAGCTACGTGGTAAAAGGATCAGTAACAAGCAATGGCGTGGAAAGGTTCAGTTTGGTGTGCAGGAGAGACTGGGGCTGAGCCAGAAACGTCCTGTGGCATGGAAAACATGAATGGCAACTAATTAGGTGATGAAGTGGCTGAGCCATGGAGTGCCCAAGCTAGACACTGGCATGAGGGTTGTGCTGGCAAAAAGTGGTGGCATTTGTGTGTGGTTTTCAATGGTTGCAGCCTTTGCCAAGTGCTGCGGCACAGGGCGCTGTCAGGTGACCACAATTGCATGTTGATTGTTGATTCTCTAGTGACCAAGTCCCTTGTCGCCGTCCTCCTGCCGCTTTGTCCCTCCACTATTCCATCATGTCCTTGCCCATCCTCTCCATTCTGAAGGCCAAACTGGGGGAGTACATGCTCTTCCTGCCCAATGCTGTTGCCAAGCCCAATGACTATGAGTTCTGGGCAAAAGGGTTTGCCAAGTGAGTGGTGAGTCCCTCCTCTTCCTTCAATTTTGCTGCCACTGATTGTTCTCCCAAGGCCATGTTCGATCGTTCAGCGCCTGGTGAAGAGGTGCCTGAACTCACTGCCTAGATTGCCAAGGCTGAGCGTGGCCTCAACTACATCACTACCGACAACTGGCTCTCTTGGGGGTCGCGGATCCTGCCACAGCATGCAGTGTGCTTTGTTGAGCACCAGAAACAACAAGCCTCCAAAAAACAAGCCTCAGCTAAAGAGTCTGCATGGGTGGCTGACACCAAACATGAGGCCAAGGAAGCACGGGAGGTGTGGGCTGCTGCTGCCCATCTGTCTGCCAAAGAAGATTGTCAGTGGTGCCGGAAGGCCTTGGTAGAAGCCATGTTCAGTAGGTCAATCAATCTGGATGAGGGGAACCGTTGATACGCTAGAGGCGGCTCTAAGTGCCAAGCACAACACCAAAACAACCTCTAATGCAGGGGGTGCTGGAGCTAGTATCTGATACACAAGAAATCATTAGTTAGGACTTGAGAAAGCGAGGGCGCACTAAAGAGTAATGAGGAGGGTGAGGTTAAAGCACCCGAACGGTTTTGGGACTGCACCAAACACCGACCGAACGTTCGGTCGGTCGGTCGGTCGGGTCGGGGATTCGGTCGGTAATGAGAAGGTAGTGTCGCGATCGACAACTACGTGCTTCAAGAGCCACATGGGACTTCTGACAATGGACGAAGATGGACGAGGGGTACAAGCAAGGAGACGAGTACAAACGCGAACAAGGCCGAACGACGAGGAGGACGAGTTTGCAAAAGTTGGCGAAGACAATTTCAACGATTGAGACGAGTGCGAATGAGCTCTGAACTGTGGGGTGCGAAAGCTGGTTTATTCCAGAGTTGTATGTAGGTTTTTATAGTAAACAGAGCCCCTAAGGAAATATTGAACGAGAAATGAGAGTAAATGCCGAACGGGCGCCAAGCCATAGCGAACAGAGAAGATAAGAAGGTATGTGAGATGTCCATATGGGTTCCAAAGGTGATAAGGTAAAAGTCTATCAGCGATGGCGAAATCCCGATCGTTCGGTATCCGTCGTCCGAGCGTAGGTAGCAGGAACAGGTGTTTGAGAACCAATGAAAATAAAGAAGAAGTAACATACGACCAGGGTAGCCAAGCAATGGTGCAAGATTGCGTTCGACCAACCATGTGGGAGTTGGGACGATAAGCGATAAGGACTGACCGACTCACGGAGCACATCGGCCAAAATGGACTACTGGCTCCGATCTCGTAAACACCTATCGTAACACTCCTGTGCAGTCATGGTAAGTACGTGAAGTGTGGGTGAACTGACCCAAGTGCTGCCGAGCGTCCTTCGGTGGCTTGCGGTCGGTCGGGTAGGGACCAACCATGTTCAGTGCGAGTCGGTGTCTTCGGTACCCATCTAGAGCTATGTGGTATCTCTCTAAAGCTTCCCAAATACCTCCCTCGGACCCTAGCGCGCGTGCGTGCTCATCACCGTCAGCTGGCTACACTTGAGGCAGAGCCCGTCATCCCTCTCTCTCTCTTCCTTTGCTCTCCTTCCCCTGCTACCACCACGTTGTCCTCCCATCTTGATCCTCTCATCGCCAATTTGCCCTCTGGTCTCAAACCCTCTACCGCCGACTCCAAACTTGCCTCCACGACCACAGCCATGGACCAAATGAGTGTGGATCCTGCCACCCCTGTTGCCACAACTGATGCAAAGGGCAAGCAATTAGCCACAGCTATTGTTGTTGAGTTTGCTCGCTAATGGACACCTCCCCATGGCCAAGTCATCCTTCCCCTTGGTCCTGGAACGGGTCGAATGTTGATGGAGAGGCCCCCGGCGGAGCTGAATAGTGCCGGGAAGACACTACAAGATCCCCCTGAAAGATTCCCTGGTGACATGCTGATATGCTAGAGGCATCTCTAAGTGCTGAGCACAACACCAAAACAACCTCTAGAGCAGGGGCTGCTAGAGCTAGTATCTAATACACAAGGAATTGTTATTAACAACTTAAGAAAGCAAAGACGCACTGAGAAGCAATAGGGAGTGTAAGATTATAGCGCCCGAACAGTTTTGGGACTGTACCAAACACCGACCAAATGTTCAGTTGGTCATGTCAGGGATTTGTTCGGTAATGAGAAAGGTAGCGCCACAACTGACAACTACATGCTTCAAGAGTCACATGGGACTCTGACAATATATGAGGGAGGACAAGAGGTACAAGTGAAGAGACAAGTATGAACACAAACAAGGCTGAACAACAAGGAAGACGGGTTTTCAGAGGTTGATGAAGACAATTTGAATGGCTGAGACAAGTGTAAATGAGCTCTGAACTGTGGGGTGCAAAAGTTGGTTTATTCCAGAGTTGTATGTAGGTTTTTATAGTAAACGGAGCCCCTAAGTAAAATATTGAACAAGAAATGAGAGTAAGTACCGAACGGGTGCCAAGACCTAGCAAACAGCGAAGATAAGAAGGTAGGTAAATGTCCATATGGGTTCTGAAGGCAATAAGGTAAAAGTCTATCAGCAATGACAAATTCCCAAACATTCGGTATCTGTCGTCTGATGGAGGTAGCAGGAACAGGCACTGGAGAGCCAATGAAAATAAAGAAATAGTAAACATACAATTTGGATAGACAAGCAATGGTGCGAGATTGTGTTTGCCCGAACATGTGGAAGTCAGGATGATAAGCAATAAGGCTGACCAACTTATGGACCACATCAGCTGAATGGGCTATCAGCTTCCAATCTCATAAACATCTATTATAACACTCTTGTGTGGTCATGGTAAGTACATGAAGTGTGGGCAAACTGACCCAAGTGCTACTGAATGTCCTTTGGTCGCTTGTTGTTGTTTGGGTAGGGACCGACCGTGTTTGGTACAAGTTGGCATCTTCGGTACTCATCTAGAGCTGTTCTGTATCTCTCCAAAGCTTCCCAAATACCTCCCTCGGACCCTAGCATGGGTGCATGCTCATCAACGCTCATAAGTCCCCTCCCTCTTGCCGCCTCTTCTATTATGCTGATTTTGGTTTCTTCTAGGCTGAATATGCCTGCAGTCATTGCACCAACGACTTCCAGATGGTGGTGTTTCGCTGCTACACACGTCCTGGGTTGTTGTCTTGTACAAAATGCGCTAAAGAGCAAAAGGGGTGCAGTTTCTAGCCCAGGTGGAAGGAAAAGAGGAAGGAGAAGGGGAAGTCAAAGGAGAAGGAGGTGTTGCACCTGACGAAGAAGTGCAAAGTCAAGGTGCTCATCCCCAAGCAGTCAGTCAGGGAGAGTATAGTGCAAACAAAAGGTGAGTAATTGTTCGATGGTCACTGACATAGGAGCTTATTGTTTTGTACAGCCATTCAAAACCAGAAGCCGGTCAAGCGCCTTCCCACCACCACCAAAGTCATCCCCACTCCTTCCCATTGATATGCTAGAGGTGTCTCTAAGTGCCGAGCACAACACTAAAACAACCTCTAGAGCAGGGATGTTGGAGCTTGTATCTGATACACAAGGAATTGTTGGTAACAACTTTAGAAAGCGAGGGTGCACTGAGCAGCAATGGAGAGTGTAAGATTATAGCACCTGAACAGTTTCGGGACTGTACTGAACACTGATCAAACATTTGGTCGGTCATGTCAGGAATTCATTCAATAACGAGAAAGGTAGTGTTGCAACCAACAACTACGTGCTTCAAGAGCCACATGGGACTCTGACAATATATGAGGTACAACAAAAGGTACAAGCAAAGGGACAAGTATGAACGCAAATAAGGCTGAATGACGAGGAGGACAAGTTTTCAGGAGTCAACAAAGATTATTTCAATAGTTGAGACAAGTGTGAATGAGCTCTGAACTGTGGGGTGCGAAAGCTAGTTTATTCCAGAGTTGTATGTAGGTTTTTATAGTAAATGGGGCCCCTAAGTAAAATATCGAACAAGAAATGAGAGTAAGTACCGAACGGGCACCAAGACCTAGCAAACAGAAAAGATAAGAAGGTAGGTGACATGTCCATATGGGTCCCGAAGGCAATAAGGTAAAAGTCTATTAGCGATGATGAAATCCCAAACGTTTGGTATCCGTCATTTGAGCGTAAGTAGCAGGAACAGGCACTAGAGAGCCAATAAAAGAAAGACATAGCAAATGTACAACAAGAGTGTCCAAGTGATGGTGCAAGATTGTGTTTAACTGAACATGTGGAAGTCGGGCAAATAAGAGATAAGGACTGACTGGGTGTGGATAACGTCAGCCGAATGGACTGTCTGATCCCAATCCCATGATACAACATTGTAAGGCTCCTTTGATGACTCCTGTGTGATCATGGTAAGTACGTGAAGTGTGGGCAAACTAACCCAAGTGCTGCCAAATGTCCTTTGGTGACTTGTTGTTGTTCAGGTAGGGACCGACCGTGTTTGGTGCAAGTTGGCGTCTTTGGTACTCATATAGAGCTGTTCTGTATCTCCCCAAAGCTTCCCAAATCATCCCTCGGACCCTAGCACGGGTGCATGCTCATCACTGTCCTCCCCGCTCTCATTTGGCCGCCGTCTCCGCCCCTTCCAACTTGTCTCGCATGTTGCCAGCCATCGCCCAAGGGATCGTGTCCAAGATTTGATACCGGATTTCTGTGGCCAAGGGTTCGTGCTGATGAGTGCACCACCTCTCTAAGTGCTGAGGCCCCCCTGTTCTTGCAGTTCTACGAGCACTAGCATGCTAACCTTATAGAGTACCATAGACACCACTAGGCGACCCTGCAGCCTAGAGTGATTCCCTCCAATGTCCGTTACAAGCTCAGCATCATGGTCTTGGGCTGATGCGGCATTTCTCACACACCACGGTCATCACCTTGCATCATCTCGCTCCTCCCCCATGTGTATTACACAACGCCCTCGAGCCCGCTGCACCTGCAGAGGCCTCGCCAAGCTCTCACCATATGCCTTGCGAGCATTGACTGTAAGGGCAGCACCATAAGCAGCACCACGGCACAATATTGCAGTGAGCTTTATTGCATGCGCCTATTGGGTAGTACAGGTTTTGTGATCTATTTCTCCTCATCCCTCCTAGAGTTTACCTCGTCTCACCACTACACCTCTTTACTAAATATTGCTTTGTCTCTTGACCGTGGCATGACAGAACTTCACGGTCTGCAAGCACCTCTGTGCGTGGTTTTTCTTTATCTTTCTAAGTGACAATCTTGGCGTGATATCAACTTACTTTACCTTACAAGCTTGTCTTTACTATACTCACTTTGACATACTATAAATACCTGCCTACAATGCTGCAATACACCAGTTTTGAACACCCCTCTGTTTAGAGCTCAACTTCACAAGAAGATCTCGCTTGGATCGCATCCACATTGACATTGCTCTCATCTCGCTTGATTTAGCTCTCGCCACCTTTGTTGTCTCTATCGTTAGGGCCTTTGTCACTGCCCTTGAAGTCCTTTGATTGCTCACCAGCGGTATCGCTATCATCACATGCGAGAAGTAATCTTGTGTCACCTCGCTGCATTAAGTGCCACTGTGGTAGTTCCCGCATGTGCCTTACACAACCCTGCATCACTTTAATCAATATCTCGACATTGTAGTACATATCTTGCACCCCGCCTTGTAACTCACAAAGGTCCTTCAATATTCTAGTAAAAGTCAGCTCTACGCCTACCCTGTGTTTAGTGGTGTGTTTTGTTGTGTGCTTTTGCATGCAGAGCCATCACAAGCGCATCAGTGTGCTTCTCTGGCATGGTCAATTGCCATGTGGCAGGCTGAGCTGGAGTTGCTCAAGGTGCGTTTGGGTCCTGCAACTTTGGATGTAGTGCTGGTCAAGGACTTGTCACAGTTGAAAGAGTTGGACATGTCTGTGTCGGAAGACTTTGTACCCAACAAGTAAATTTACACCTTCATAGTATAGTTAAAATGTAAAATAAAAGTGAAACAACTGTCCTAATTGAATGTGACATTTGGTGACACCTAGAGGTGATGTTTGGGAGATTGGTCAGCAAAATGACTGTGGGTGGGCATATTTGTAAGCAAAGTGTACAACAGTAGTGAGAAAGTATAAATTGAAAAGTTAGGGGAAGCCTCAGTATGTCATCACAGGCATAAAACCCTATGGTTTTGTGCAAATTGGAAGAAGTCTTTAATGCAACTTGGTACTTGAAGAAATAATGGGAAAATAGTGAGCCAAATATTTGATTGGTGTTTGGTTGGTGTTTGGTATGGAAAAAAATACTATAAAGATGAGGAAATGATGGGGTGTCAGTCCAAGTCTGTAATGAATGGGTGAAATAAAGGAATGGGTATATCTGGGCATCCTCCTCTCTACTGAAATTGTGACTGTCCCCAGTCACCAAATTGAAGAGAGCAAAGAGTGGGAGGGTGGGAACTAATTGGAGGTCGCCAAAGCCATGTCGTTGTTATCCAACAATCGGACTGAGCTGGTCTTAGTATCCTCTTCTTTGGCATCTTTGTCTTTGGTGTTGTTGTCTCTCAATTGGGATTCTTCCATGGCCTGCAGGCGCTCTTGAGAGATGTCAATGAGAGCTTCGAGGTCGGTGAGCTTTAGAGATCTGCGAGCAAAATAAGGAATAACGCGGAACACTGCTACTGGGCAATCAAAGACCGATCCGTCCAGTTTGGCCAAAATATATGCCCCTCCGCGGTTCCTAGAAATCACCAGCAAAGGTCCCAAGTACCATGGTTGCATCTTCTTGTTGAGCGCTTTTTTGAGAGCTGTGTTGCGCATAAGGACGAGCAATCCCTGGTAGAAATCAAAATCACAAAGAGTGGTGGCATGCTGCTATTCAAAGCGGAAAGCGGCCTAGACATGGGCACTGATTACTGTGCTACACAGGTGGGCAAGGTCTGATCGGTGATTTTGCAAGGCAATGGAGCATCGGGCAATGAGTTCAGTAGTGGTAAGGGTTATGGTTGGTGGTGGTAAGAGATAAGTGGCTTCAGCAATGTCGAGTGGTATGAGGGAATGGGTGCCGGTGGCTGCAGAGTATGGAGAACAACCCATTCAGCATCAAATGGTAATGTGATTAGCCCAGAATATAAAATGAGCGGCACAATTCCACTTGGCCTGGTCCCTATCTACTGCTTTGAACAGAGCCTGCCAAATGTCGAAGTGAGGTCGTTCAGTGATGCCATTTGCACAGAAGTTGTAGCCTGAGATGTGGATGTGCTGAACATGATACTTCTTTACAAGCTGGTCAAGTGCTTTGACGAATGCCGGTCCGTTGTCAGAGATGATTTCCACCAGTGTTCCCTATCTGCACAGGATGTCCTAAAAGATCCAGTTGGCAAGAGCCACACCTGTTTTATGTCAGAGCATCCAGAATTCAGGGTAGTGTGATACCAAACAGCGACCTTGAATGAGATACTTGAAACCGCTGGCAGTTAGCATGTGCATGGTGTCCATATACATCTTTGCAAAGAGTGGTGCAGGTGTGGTGACAGTTGGCGGAATAAGGATGTTGCAGGTCTGACAAATCTGGCAAAGGTGACACGTCCAAACAAACCAGGAAATGTCTTGCCTCATATGTGGCCACCAAAAGTGTTCGGCAACCAAGGTGGTGGCATAGAAACCCTTGTGAGCGATGTCGTCATGGGCAGCAGTGAGAATTGCTATCTAACTGGAGGGAGCTGCGACAATCTTGTGTTGGCCATGTGAGTCCTTTCTCCACAGCTTGTCGGCTGCAATGAAGAACTCAGTGCAATATTGTAGGAACATGGCATATTTGGAATTAGAGAGAGAAGGAGGCCAAACCAATGTTCGGTGCCAGTTGCAGATAGACCAAAGGTGTTCTTCGGCTTCCAAGGCTCTTTGTGATCTTGGAATATCTGAATAGTCAATAATTGAGTCTTCATCGGCTAGATCGGTGTGGTCGGGTGTTTGCCTATGAGTGAGGAGGTGAAAATGGCTGTTGTTGATGCTGATGTGGAGGAAGGGAATGTGTTGTTGACTTGGTGGAGGAAGCCGTAGAGATTGTCGATCCAGTCGTCAAAATTGCCTTTGGGTTTGGGTCAATTGGTGGGTTGTGGTGGTCTTTGGGAAAGGCCATTGGGCCCATGAGATGTGCCAGGGACGTGGACAAGGGTGAAATGGAAGGTGAGAATGGAGACAATCCACCAATTGATGCTGGCACTGGGTTTGAGATCTGGGTTAGTGAGCATGCCCTTGATGTAGCGTGCATCTACTTCAACTATCAGATTCTGAATGCCAATGAGGTACATCTTGAGTGATCGGAGTGCACTAAACAGGCCATAGAGTTCGAGCTTTGGCTGTGAGAATTGTGATTCATGGCCGTTAAGGGTAATGGAGCCGAATTGGGTGTAATACCAAACCCAGGGATTGTTGAGTGTGCATTGGCAAAGGTGTAAGCCGACCGCAATTTGGGAGGTGTTGACTGTGAGGATGACGTTGGCTGCCAAACCATTGTTGATTGGCCGAAGGGCTGGAGACTCGAGAAGCGCCGATCAGAGGTCATCTTGTGCTGCTATCTGGTCTGGGCCGAACATGAACGGGAAATCCTTGTGCGTTAACATTGTCAGTGTGTGTGCTCTGTGTGCAAAATTCTGAATGAAGATCCAAACAACACCAATCATTTCCAAAAATGACCAAATGTCTGAGAGATCCCTGCAAGGTCCCCACTTCATAATCGACTCTACCCTGGACTCATCCAGTAATCTTCCTTCATAGGTGCAGCAATGGCCAACCACTGTGATTTTGGCCACGCATAGTGTTGCCTTGTGTCCCAAAAATGTCCCTCCACTGTACTTCATCTGCTAAACCACAAACCGTCATATGCCAGGATTGTCGGGGTGCGTCTTGAAGCTGCTGTTCAGAAGTTTGTATTAGGTCAGTGGGCCTTGAATTGGGACATTGTCGATGAATAGAAAGGTGGTGTCTGGGATTTTGGGCTGGAGAATGTGGGTGATGTTGTTATGAAAGATCGGTACAGAATTCATCCATCCCATGGGCAAGGTGACAAGTTAGTGAGCGCCAAATGGGGTCTGGAATGTGGTGAAGTCATGAGAAGATTCGGTGAGTCCTCATTTGTCGTAGCTGACGTAGAGGTCCCGAATGCTGCTACAAGTGCGAGCTGCAAACTGTTCAGTGATCTGATTGGTATATGGGGGCACACCTGAATGCTAGATAGTGACAGTGTTCAGGGGTTCAAGGCTGTGAACAATTCGGAGTTTGGTCCCAGTAGATGTGCTGTTTGTCTTCTTGACGACCGTAAACCAACACAATTGGTAAAATGAATTTGATGGCTCATAGACTCCAGTGGCATTTTTTTTTTTGATGAGTTGGCAGACTTTGTCGTAGGTGCCTGGTGGAATTAGAATGTTGCGTTGAACTCAGGGCTTGTGTTCAACTACCGGCATATTGACTGGAGGGAAGAAGTCCTTACTGAAATGTCTGCTAATGAGCATGCACCCACTCTGGGGTCCAAGAGAGGTATTTGGGAAGCTTGGGAGAGTGACCAAACAACTCTAGATGAGTACCAAAGATGCCAACTCGTACCAAACGTGGTCGGTCCCTACCCGAACAACTGCAAGCCACTGAAGGGCATTCGGCAGCACTTGGGTCAGTTCACCCACACTTCATGTACTTACCATGACCGCACAAGAGTGTTACGATAGATGTTTATGGGATCAGAAGCTGATAAGCCATTTGGCTGATGTGGTCCATAATTCAGCCAGCCCTTATCACTTATCGTCCCAACTTCCACATGTTCGGTTGAACACAATCTCGCACCATCATCTGACTATCCAAGTTGTACATTTACCATTTCTTTATTTTCATTGGCTCTCCAGCACCTGTTCCTGCTACCTCCATTAGACAATAGATACTGAATGTTTGGGAATTTGTCATTGCTGATAGACTTTTACCTTATTGCCTTCAGAACCCATATGGACATTTACCTACCTTCTTATCTTTGCTGTTTGCTAGGTCTTGGCGCCCGTTCGGTACTTACTCTCATTTCTTGTTTGATATTTTACTTAGGGGCTCCGTTTACTATAAAAACCTACATACAATTTTGGAATAAACCAGATTTTGCACCCCACAGTTCAAAGCTCATTTGCACTTGTCTCAACCATTGAAATTGTCTTCGTCAACTACCAAAAACTCATCCTCCTCATCATTTGGCCTCATTTGCATTTGTACTCATCTCTTTGCTTGTACCTCTCATCCTCCCTTGTATATTATCAGAGTCCCATATGGCTCTTGAAGCACATAGTTGTCGGTTGCAGCACTACCTTTCTCGTTACTGAACAAATTCCTGACATGACCAACCAAATGTTCGGTCGGTGTTTAGTGTAGTCCCAAAACCGTTTAGGCACTATAATCTATACTCTCCCCATTGCTTCTCAGTGTGCCCTCACTTTCTAAAGTTGTTACTAACAATTCCTTGTGTATCAGACACTAGCTCCAGCACCCCTGCTCTAGAGGTTGTTTTGGTGTTGTGCTCACCACTTAGAGACACCTCTAGCATATCACCACGTTCTGAATCATCCAAGGCAAATCCCATATCTTGTAGACACATGAAATGGTGCACGAGCTGTTGTTTGGCTGGCCAGAGGAAATCACCTGAATGTACTTTGTCAATAAGGTCTCGTTATTTGGCGGTGTATCTCCCAGTCAGCGTGAATGGTGGAGGGTTTGGTGTCAGCATTAGAAGGGTAGCGAGAGGGTCACCAATGATGTTCTGAATGATTCTGAATTTTTCTAGAAGGTTGGCTAAGACCAGCTATGTTTTCTGGAAGACTGGTTTGTACTTGTGCTTGGCGGCGAAGATGGCAACCGAGTCATTGATATTAGTGGGGAGAGAGGAATCAGGGACAACTGAGGAAAAGAAAGACAACATGTCAAAATCAAGATTTTTTTTGAGATGATTTTTGGGCCCCAAATTGGAGGCCATAATGTACTTGAGATGAAGATTGCAACAAGAGGGAGATGAAGAATGAAAATCTATAACTAGAAAATTAGGGGTATCATAATCGGTGGTAATGATCAGTGCAACTTCTCCTTAATCCTGGATCAATTCATTGAATCGCAAAAACCCACTTGTCTTTAGTGCAGAACTTGGGGCGGTCCATGCCTGATCATAGGGATAGTAGCTCATTGTCCCATGTTTGGGTCACTGATCGTGATTGTCTGGTCCTCGTTCAAATAATTCTTGATGGTGCTTTTGGTAAGAATGTCAAAGGGCTGACCAAGGAGAACATTGTAGGCAGGATTCCAAATGATGTGTACTTGCAGATACAGAGTGATGTTGCCAATCAGGAACGGAATGTTGTGTGCAAGGCCCAAGTACTTGTTGATCTTGTTGTTTGCCGACTGCATATTCAGAATGATTTTGGGGTCATAGATGAGCACCAGTTCATTGCAAATGCCTTCTGACATGGTGATGACTTGTGAGCCTGGATTGATGACACATTTGACTTCTTGCTGATGATCAATGAGGGGGATGATTGACCTTAGGGCAGACAATTCTTTAGCGACTATCAAGGGCTGAGAAACCTGACCGGGCTGTAGACTTTTCAGATACATCTCATATGTGTCGGGGAAGATGATCATGCCTGGCGGAGGTGTTTCTGGCTGGTGCAGGACATTGATGAAGGATGAGACGGTCAGTCACATAGGTGGTTCAAGGTCATCAATGGTGTAGGGTAGATTGGTGTCCTGGTAGAAGGTCTGAACATTGTTGGCATCTTTGGTGTGTGATCGGCGTGCCAATGTGGCTTCCCTGACCTGTGATCGGACTTCGGGGGAGAGGGATAGTAATTTGTGCTGGGTAAGTGTCACCTGGGTGGTCATTGCCCTACTGTAGATGTCGGCTGCAACCTTCTTGTCGTAGATCAGTGCCATCATTTTGTAGGCCGGAGTGTCCTTCCTTGCTAAGGGTATCTTTGCCGGGGTGCCCATGTTGCATTTGTGTGGCGGTGCATAGGTGGCATCCAGTGCTTTGGCATATGAGTGAATTGGAGCATTGTCCTTGGCTGGTACCGGTGGTGGTCGCTGGGTTGGCATGGTCAGCCTAGGTTCAGGTTCGGGAGTGTCCATCGTCATTTGTTGTTTGGATACTGGTAACGGTGTAGTTGCCAAACACCCAGTTTGTGCCATTTTGCGCACCCTGGCACCTCGTGTTCGGAGCACAAATAGTTCATGTTCAAGGCTTGCAATCTGTTGGACATCAGTGAGCTGATAAGTTGGGGTGACATCCAGTAATGAAGGTGAATTGTGGCGGGAGGCAATTGTCATTGGGTGAGTCGGTGCTGTGTTTACTGTAAACATCATCTGTCTGGTTGCTAGCTGGCCTAGATTCCTGTGGTGCCATTCATCAACTCGGTCCTTCAGATTGCTACCCATGATTTCTCTGGGTACAAATGCCCCACTTGACAATACTACCTTCCCATTGATATTCCTCTTGCATTTGCCAGTCCAAATGTATTCGGTGACCTCTAGACAGGCATACATGAAGTGTTTGGGACTGCCACAGAACATGCAGTTGTCGCCGCCTTGTCCTAGCTGACGGGATGGTTGATCGGCTGGCCTGGACATCCCTTGAGCTGCAATGGCCTTGACAAAGGTGTTGGTTAGTTGTTTGAACATGGTCGCCAGGTCTTCAGCCTTGATTGCATTGGTGGGTGAAATTGGGCTGCATCGTTGATGAGCATGCACTCGCTATGGGGTCCGGGGAAGGTATTAGTGAAGCTTTGGGAACAGGCCGAACAGCTCTAGATGAGTACCAAAGATGCCGACTCGCACCGAACACGGTCGGTCGTGACCCAACCGACCGCAAGCCACCGAAGGACGTTCAGCAGCACTTGGGTCAGTTCGCCCACACTTCACGTACTTACCATGACTGCACAGGAATGTTACGATAGGTGTTTATGAGATCGGAGCCAGTAGTCCGTTTCGGCCGACGTGCTCCGTGAGTCGGTCGGTCCTTATCGCTTATCTTCCCGACTTCCGCATGGTCGGTCAAACACAATCTTGCACCATTACTTGGCCACCCTGGTCATATGTTACTTCTTCTTTATTTTCATTGGTTCTCTAATGCCTGTTCCTGCTACCTACACTCAGACGACGGATACCGAACGGTCAGGATTTCGCCATCGCTGATTGACTTTTACCTTATCACCTTCAGAACCCATATGGACATCTCACCTACCTTCTTATCTTCTCTGTTCGCTATGGCTTGGCGCCCGTTCGGCATTTACTCTCATTTCTCGTTGGATATTTTACTTAGGGGCTCTGTTTACTATAAAAACCTACATACAACTCTGAAATAATGCAGCTTTCGCACCCCACAGTTCAGAGCTCACTCACACTCGTCTCAATCATTGAAATCGTCTTCGCCGACTTTTGCAAACTCGTCCTCCTCATCGTTCGGCCTCGTTTGCATTCGTACTCGTCTCCTTGCTTGTACCCCTCGTCCATCTTTGTATATTGTCAGAGTCCCGTGTGACTCTTGAAGCACGTAGTTGTTGATCGCGACACTACCTTCTCGTTACCGACCGACTCCCCGACCCAACTCGACCGACCCAATGTTCGGTCGGTGTTCGGTGCAGTCCCAAAACTGTTCAGGCGCTTTAATCTCACCCTCCTCATTACTCTTCAGTGCGCCCCCGCTTTCTCCAGGCCTAACTAACGATTTCTTGTGTATCAGATACTAGCTCCAGCACCCCCTGCATTAGAGGTTGTTTTGGTGTTGTGCTCGGCACTTAGAGACGCCTCTAGTGTATCATCGTGGATGTCCTGGAGGTTGTACAGGTCATCTGGGAAATGATTGGGGAACTTTAGTTGTAATCGCTGAGAGATCCTTGCTCATAACTCCAGTTGGAACCCTCTGGCAAAGGTGTGTCCTTGTTCAGCTACTGAGATCTGTGCCTTGCTGAGGAGGAATACTGTTAAGAGCCAGCTCATAACACATGACTCATGATCACCTAATCATGTAGCATGTGCTCTGTGACCTGGCTCAAACCCTGCTCTAGGGTTTGACCCTTGGAGATGACTAACTTGTTCCTTAATCTCACCCGATGCAGACAGACTTTAACCATATTTAGATTCCACAGTCAATTATCTCTGTAATTGCATCCCCATTCCTACTCTGATTGTCTGGCCTGCTGCACTTCTCCTTCTTATTGGCCAGACATCTGTTCTACCATATGGTCCTCAATTGTTTACTGCTGCGCTTCTGCTGTGCTTCTTAGATCAAGAAGAAGCATGGACCAGATCTCAATCCAGCCCTAAAGTAGTTTACAGTATATATAGAACGAGCCAGAGACCTGTCTTGTCAGCTCATTCACCTTTGTTACCTACTACCTGTTCTTCCCTTAACACTTTGGTACCAGCCATACCTCTGCTACATCTAGACCTTTGCCATTAGGCCAGGTCTTTGATTGTCAATAAAACATTGTTAACATTGGTTTAACCTGCACTCTCGCTTGTCTCTATCATCATCCTCAACCGCTCAGTCAATATATCAATACTAGCTACGTTCTACATGGGACTAGTAGTATTCTATCTTGACTTCGGTGGGCAGCACACCTATTGTCATCCAGGTCCTCATCAGGTTATACCTCCACATCTGTGGGACAACCTTTGTGACTACTTGGAGTCACAGTACTATCACAAGACTCATATGCATCCCAATTTACACATCAAGTTAGCCGCTGGTGTCTACATCGGATGCACTTGGATTTCGCATGTTCCCTCAGTGACTCAGGAGCCCCGCGACATATCATGTACGAAGACCAGGTCTTAACAAATACCATGATGGCTAGGAATTGCCAATGATAGTTGCCGAGCTCGCTGAGGGATAAGATGCCAATTCTGCTTGTTTTGCCAACTAGCTTGTCCATATCCAATACTGACCACTTGCACTCCTCCTCCAATCCAGGGTACAGTCTGTAGACTTTCTTGCAAAACTCCTTGAATGTTTTCGTGGCATCGGTGAAAGTGGTAAGGGATTCCCAGAGTTTGCAGGTGTCAACATCCAGGAATCGGCAAGTGTGCTTCTTCCTTTCCTGCTCCTCTACCACTGCCGACTGAACGAAGTGGAAGTCCAGATTGACAAAATGTCATCTCAGTTCATGGGGTTGATGAAGGTCAAAGGTAGGAGCTGTCTGATCTCCATGAACGGGCATAGATGGGGTTGCCATAGTGAGAAAGTTAAAGGTGGGAGAGAAGGTGTTGTTTGCTAATGTGATTGGGGATGGAGTCACTGGTTTGAAGGAGCGTTTGAGAGATGTTGGTTGGATAGTTGGTGTTCAGAAGATCGGGCTGTGTGGGATTAATAGAGAGATTGAGTCGTGGAGAGATGGTATAGGAGACAGGGGTGATTGTTCCAAGAGTGCAAGAGGGCCAAGCCAAGCGTGAGGATGGTTGAGGATGGAGGAAATTGGCGGAAGTAGCAATTGGTTTGGTGACAAAGGTGGGGTTAAGAAGAAAGTGGAGTCTGGTGGCAGTGAGAGTGAGGGCGAGGATTTGAGGTTAAAATAGTGATGGTGGGATAGATGTTCTGGGACTATATTGTCGTCTCTGAACAGACTTTGGTTGGTAGCTATTTCCTGAGTATTGAAGCTGTTGATAAATGCTTGCCATTTTTTGCGCTCCGCAGTTGGTTGGGAAGAGCGACATAGAATCCTTGAGGTAATTTTGAATACTAACCCCTCATGGTGGGCTCCAAAATGATACACTAGAAGTGTCTCTAAGTGCCAAGCACAAACAACAAATCAACCTCTAGTGCAGGGGTGATGGAACTAGTATCTGATACACAAGGAATTATTAGCACAAACTTTAGAAAGCGAGGGCGCACTGAGAAGCAATGGGGAGGGTGAGATTATAGTGCCTGAACAGTTTGGGACTATGCCAAATCACCGACCAAACATTTGGTCAGTCATTTTGAGGACTCATTCGGTAACAAGTAAGGTAGTGTCGCAACCGACAACTACATGCTTCAAGGGCCACATGGGGCTCTGACAATATACGCAAGAGGACAAGAGGTACAACTGAGGGGACAAGTATGAACACAAACAAAGCTGAATGATAAGGGTGACAAGTTTTCGGGTGTTGACGAAGACAATTTCAATGGTTAAGATGAGTGCAAATGAGCTCTGAACTGTGGGGTGCAAAAGTTGGTTTATTCCAGAGTCATATGTAGGTTTTTATAGTAAACAGAGCTAGTAAGTAAAATATCGAATGAGAAATGAGAGTAAGTGCCGAACAGACACCAAGACCTAGAAAGCAACGAACATAAGAAGGCAAGGGAAATGTCCATATGGGCTCCAAAGGCAATAAAGTAAAAGTCTATCAAAGATGACAAAATCCCAAACATTTGGTATCTGTGCTGGATATCTCACGGATGCTTTCACTCAACTCCTCCTGCAAAACCTTTCAGTATTGATGGTGCCTCCTTGTGAGATGGTTTGCTTTACGTCTCTGGGCGACTGGTTATCCCAAAGGTCCCAGCTATCCATGAAGCACTTTCCATGCTCATATATGATTTGCTTTGCCATTCTGGTGCCAAAAAGTCCTATGCCGCATTGTGCACTTTGTATTACTGGCCGGGAATGCATTCCAATTTGGAGGGTGGCTCTATTCCCTCTTGCTCATTCTGCCAACAAGACAAGGGACTACCCCTGAAGCCTGCAGGTCCCCTGCACCCCCTGCCTGTCCCTGACTCTTGTGGCAATAGTTTTGCTATCAATTTTATTGGGCCACTTCCTGAGGATTCTGGTTACAACAGTATCATCTCCATGACCTGCCATTCTGGCTCTGACATCTAGCCCATTCCCACTGATGAGCATGCACTCGCTCTGGGGGCCAATTAGAGAGCTGGGAGATAGGAGCCGAAGGACCCTGGACGATGATGAGCATGCACCCGCACTAGGGTCCAAGGGAGGTATTTGGGAAGCATTAGGAAGATACCGAACAGCTCTAGACAAGTACCGAAGATGCCGACTCTCACCGAACACGGTCAGTCCCTGACCGACCGCAAGCCACCAATGGATGTTCGGCAGCACTTGGGTTAGTTTGCCCACACTTCACGTACTTACCATGACCGCACAGGAGTGTTATGATAGGTGTTTACGAGATCGGAGCCAGTAGTCCATTTCAGCTGATGTGCTCCGTAAGTCGGTCAGTCCTTATCGCTTATCGTCCCGACTTCTGCATGGTTAGTCGAATGCAATCTTGCACCATTACTTGGCCACCCTGGTCGTACGTTACTTCTTCTTTATTTTCATTGGCTCTCCAGCGCCTGTTCCTACTACCTATGCTCGGACAAAGGATACCAAACATTCGGGATGTTGTCATCACTGATAGACCTTTACCTTATCGCCTTCAGAACCCATATGGACATTCACCTACCTTCTTATCTTCGCTGTTCGCTAGGTCTTGGCACCTGTTTGGTACTTACTCTCATTTCTTGTTTAATATTTACTTAGAGGCTCTGTTTACTATAAAAGCCTACATACAACTCTGGAATAAACCAGATTTTGCACCCCACAGTTCAGAGCTCATTTGCACTTGTCTCAACCATTGAAATTGTCTTTGTCGACTCCCAAAAACTCGCCTTCTGCATCATTTGGCCTTGTTTGTGTTCGTACTCATCTCTTTGCTCGTACCTCTCGTCTTTCCTCATATATTGTCAGAGCCCCGTGTGGCTCTTGAAGCATGTAGTTGTTAGTTGTGACACTACCTTTCTCATTACCAAACGAATCCCCGACACGACTGACCAAATGTTCGGTTGGTGTTTGGCGCAGTCCCAAAACCATTTGGGCGCTATAATCTCACACTCCCCATTGCTTCTCAGTGCGCCCTCGCTTTCTAAAGTCATTACCAACAATTCCTTGTGTATCAGATACTAGCTCCAGCACCCCTGCTCTAAAGGTTGTTTTGGTATTGTGCTTGGCACTTAGAGACACCTCTAGCGTATCATTTTGGAGCCCACCGCAAGGGGTTAGTACTCAAAATTACCTCAAGGATTCTACGTTGCTCTTCCCAACCAACAGTGGAGCGCGAAGAACAGCAAGCAGTTATCGACAGCTTTAATACTAAGGAAACAGCTGCCGAACAAAGTTTGTTCGGAGACACCAATATAGTCCCAGAACATCTATCCCACCATCACTATCTTGACCTCAAATCTTTGCCATCACTCTTGCTGCCACCCGACTCCACTTTCTTCTTAACCCCACCTTCGTCACCAAACCGATCACTACTTCCGCCAATTTCACCCATCCTCGACCTTGCGCTCTTAGAATAGTCACCGCCATCTCCTATACCATCTCTCCACGACTTGATCTCCCCATTAATCCCACACAGCCCCATCTTCTGGACGCCGACCATCCAATCGACTATCCTAGAACTCTCCTTCCAACCAGCGACTCCATCTCTGATCACATTAGCAAACGACACCTTCTCCCCCACTTTTAACTTTCTCACTATGGCGACCCCATCCATGCCCACTTGTGGAGATCAGACAGCCCCGACCTTTGACCACCATCAACCCCAAGAACTGAGATGATATTTTGCCGATCTGGACTTCCACTTTGTTCAGTCAGCAGTGGTAGACGAGCAGGAAAGAAAGAAGCATGCTTGCCAATTCCTGGACATTGACACCTGCAAACTTTGGGAATCCCTCACCACTTTCACCAACACCACGAAAACATTCAAGGAGTTTTGTGAAGAAGTCTACAGGCTGTACCCCGGATCAGAGGAAGAACGCAAATAGTCGGTATCAGATATGGACAAACTAGTCGGCGAAACAAGCAGGATCAGCATCTTGTCCCTCAGTGAGCTCAGCAACTATCACCAGCGGTTCCTTGCGATCACAGTATTCCTCCTCAGCAAGGCACGGATGTTGGTTGCCGAACAAGGACACACTTTTGCCAGAGGGTTTCAACCAGAGTTATGGGCAAGAATCTCTTAGCAATTACAACTAAAGTTCCCCGATCATTTCCCAGATGACCTGTACAACCTTCAGAACATCCACAATGCAGCACAATTTGTCTTGCATGGTACAATGGCTGCCTACAGCACTACCTTGACCAACATTTCCCAAACAGCTCCCACCGCACGGCCCTCCAACGTAATCAAGGCCGAAGACCTGGCAACAATGTTCGAACGACTCACCAACACCTTCGTCAAAGCCATTGCAGCTCAAGGGATGACCAGACTGGCCAATCGACCATCCTGTCAGCCAGGACAAGGCAGTGACAACTGCATGTTCTGTGGCAGTCCCGAACATTTCATGTGTGCTTGTCCAGAGGTCACTGAATACATTCGGATCAGCAAATGCAAGAGGAATATCGATGGGAAGGTTGTATTATCAAGCAGGGCATTTGTACCCAGAGAAATCACAGGTGGTAATCTGAAGGATAGAGTTGACAAATGGCACCACAGGAATCCAGGCCAGCTGGCGACTGGACAAACAATGTTTACAGTAAACGTGGCACCGACTCACTCAATGACGATAGCCTCCCATCACAATTTGCCGTTGCTACTAGATATCACCCTGACCTATCAGCTCACCAATGTCTAGCAGATTGCAAGCCTCGAACGTGAACTATTCGCACTCTGAATGCGGGGCGCCAGGGCACACAAAATGGCACAAAATGGATGTTCGCACCTACCCCATCACCGGCTCCTAAACGACAAGCAACGACCAACACTCCCGAACCCGAACTCAGACCGACTACCCCGACTCAGCGACCACCACCGGTACCAGCCAAGGATGACCCCCTGATACACCCATACACCAAAGCACTGGACACCACCTATGCACTGTTGCACGAACACAACATGGGAGCCCCAGCAAAGATACCCTCGACAAAGAAGGACACTCCAGCCTACAAGACTACTGCGCCAATCTACAACAAGAAGGTAGCAGCAGAGGTTTACAATAGGGCAATGGCCACCCAGGTGATGCTTACCCAGCGCAAACTACTCTCCCTCTCCGCCAAAGTCTGATCGCAAGTCAGAGAAGCCACGTCGGCACACCGATCACCTGCCAAAGACTCCAGGAATGTCCGGACCTTCTACCAGGATGCTGACCTACCCTACACTATTGACAACCTCAAGCCACCGACACGACCAACTGTCTCCTCCTTCGTCAATGTCCTGCATCAGCCGGAAACACCACCACCTGGCACGATCATCATCCCTGACACGTACAAAACATATCTGAAGAGTCTACAGCCCGGTGATATACTAGAGGTGTCTCTAAGTGCCGAGCACAACACCAAAGCAACCTCTAGAGCAGGGGGTGCTGGAGCTAGTATCTGATACACAAGGAATTGTTAGTAACAACTTTAGAAAGCGAGGGTGCACTGAGAAGCAATGGGAAGTGTAAGATCATAGCGCCCAAACGGTTTTGGGACTGCACCAAACACCGACCAAATGTTTGGTTGGTTGTGTTGGGGATTCATTCAGTAACAATAAAGATAGTGCCACAACCAACAACTATGTGCTTCAAGAGTCACACAGGACTCTGACAATATACAAGGGAGGACAAGTAGTATGCGTGAAGAGACAAGTACGAACGTGAACAAGGCCGAACAATGAGGAAGACAAGTTTTCAGAGGTCAACAAAGATGATTTCAATGGTTGAGACAATTGTGAATGAGCTCTGAACTGTGGGGTGCAAAAGCTGGTTTATTCCAGAGTTGTATGCAGGTTTTTATAGTAAACGGAGTGTTAGGTCGGAGACCTATCACGTGCACCAATGCACAAAAGGGATCCCTAGGCTATATGTCGATGGAGTCTAACAACCATAGACTCCAATAGATGAACACGATGGATTGTCGTTCTATCCTTCGTAAGAACTCTGGGTCGCTATCTGCCTTTTCTTGAAAGATCAGGAGGAGGTGATCCTCAAGGTCTTCCTTGTGATGAGGGGGAATGGGATAGTCTTCGCCGGTCCAACAGATGACACTAGGTGGTGACCAACTGAGAACTTGATAAGCGGCGAGACCGGTGTAAGTACTAGAGAATAGAGAGCAGTTGGGAAAGGGAGACGAGACTGTGTGGAAGGCAGATGAATCTGTGGCGTTGTCAGACCGTGTAGAGGATATCTCAGATCTGACAGAGTTCGTGAAGCGTGAGCTAGGAAGGTAGCCAGACGCCGGGCGCAGTGCAGAGATTGAGTGTATTACAGGTGAACGAGCTGAGCTTCTTAGAAGCTCATCTCGCCTATTTATACAAAGAAGTATCTAGGGCCGGATCTTAATCTGGTCTGTGTGCTTCTATGGTACCGAAGTCAATGATCGAGATCTGTAAGCGAAGATGTGTCACCGATCTAAGTATAGTACAGGATCACTAATGTCTGTCCACATCCATATCAAATGTCTAGCCGCATCA
This sequence comes from Heterobasidion parviporum, assembly GCA_002994785.1. Classification (NCBI taxonomy): domain Eukaryota; kingdom Fungi; phylum Basidiomycota; class Agaricomycetes; order Russulales; family Bondarzewiaceae; genus Heterobasidion; species Heterobasidion parviporum. The sequence goes on from PDUQ01000006.1 coordinate 918,670, forward strand.
TTGATCAATCAGTAACTAGGAACGGGATCAGGAACTGAGGTCCATCCACATCAAGAATCAGGAACCGTAAGTAAGTGTTCATGCGTTTAGCATGTTAATGGTAGTGAGTCAGTGATTAGAGTCAGAGTTAGTGTCATGAGCGAACCACTTGACCAGCCCTCCTGTCCACGTGCGAAGCACATGTTAGGACGCGGTCCTAACACGGAGCCCCTAAGTAAAATATCGAACAAGAAATGAGAGTAAGTACCAAACAGGCGCCAAGACCTAGCACACTGCAAAGATAAGAAGGTAGGTAAATGTCCATATGGGTTCCGAAGGCAATAAAGTAAAAGTCTATTAGCGATGATGAAATCCTGACCATTCGGTATCCGTCATCTAAGCGTAGGTAGCAGGAACAGGCTTTAGAGAACCAATGAAAATAAAGAAAGAGTAAAGGTACGACTCAGACAGCCAAGCAATGGTGCGAGATTATGTTCAACCAAACGTGTGGAAGTCAGGATGATAAGCGATAAGAGCTGGCCAAATTACGGCCCACATCGGCCGAATGGACTATCGGCTCTCAATTTTGTCAACGTCTATTGTAACACTCCTGTGCGGTCATGGTAAGTACGTGAAGTGTGGGCAAACTGACCCAAGTGCTGCTGAACATCCTTCGGTGGCTTGCAGTCGTTCGGGTAGGGACTGATCATGTTCGGTGCGAGTCGGCATCTTCAGTACTCGTCTAGAGCTGTTCAATATCTCCCCAAAGCTTCCCGAATACCTCCCTCAGACCCTAGCGCAGGTGCATGCTCATCACCGGTCAGGTTCCTCAGCCGTTGTTAGTTACTAAAGAATCATCTGCCCTAAGGTCTATCATTCCCCTCATCAATCATCACCAGAAAGTTGAATGTGTCATCGATCCGGGCTCCCAAGTAATCGCTATGTCCGAAGGCATCTGCAATGAACTGGCGCTCATCTACAACCCCAAACTCATCCTCAATATGCAGTCGGCGAACAGCAACATCGACAGATCCTTGGGCCTCGCGCGCAATGTTCCATTTTTGATCGGCGATATCACCCTGTATCTTCAAGTCCACATCATTTGGAACCCCACCTACAACGTTCTCCTCGGTCGGCCCTTCAACATCCTCACTGAAAGTGTTGTCAAAAATTATTTGAACGAGGACCAGATGATCACCATCAGTGACCCGAACATGGGACGACGAGCTACCATTCCGACAATCAGGCAAGGACCTTGAGTTTTCCACCGAAGACAAGCGGGTTTTCACAACTCAATGAATTGATTCAGGATCAAGGAGAAGTTGCACTGATCATTTCCACCGATCATGATACCCCCAATTTCCCACTTATCAAAGTGTCCTTAGATTTCCATTCTCCATTTCCCTCTCATTGCGATCTCTGTCTCAAATACATCATGGCCTCGAATTTGGGGCTCAAAAATCATCTCAAAAACAATCTCAATTTTGATATGTTGTCCTTCTGTTCCTCAGTCGCCCCCGGTTCTTTCCATCCCACTATTATTGCTGACCCGGTCGCCATCTTTGCTGCCAAGCACAAGTACAAACCAGTCGCACAGAAAACACAGCCAGTCTTGGCCGACCTCCCCGAAAAGTTCAGAAAAGTTCAGAACATCATCGGTGACCCTCTCGCTACCCTTCTGATGCTGACACCAAACCCCCCACCATTCACGCCAACCGGCAGATACACCACCAAACAACATGACCTCATCAACAAAGTCCACTCAGACGACTTCCTTTGGCCGGCCAAACGACAGCTCATGCACCATTTCATGTGTCTACAAGAGATGGGATTTGCCTGGGACGATTTGAAATGTGGACATTTCCGCAAGGACTTCTTCCTGCCAGTCAATATGCCGGTAGTTGAACACAAGCCCTGGGTTCAACACAATATTCCGATTCCACCAGGCATCTACAACAAAGTGTGCCGACTCATCAAAACCAAGATCGCCGCTGGAGTCTATGAGCCATTGAATTTGTCTTACTGATCGCGTTGGTTTACAGTCATCAAGAAGATGAATAGCACCTCCACTGGGACCAAACTCCGAATTGTCCACAGCCTCAAACCCCTGAACGCTGTCACCATCCAGCATTCAGGTGTGCCCCATATACCGATCAGATTGCTGAACAGTTTGCAGCTTGCACTTGTGGTGGCATCCTGGACCTCTACGTTGGCTATGATGAACAAGGGCTCGCCAAATCATCTCGCAACTTTACCACATTCCAGACCCCGTTTGGCACACACCGACTCATTACCCTTCCCATGGGATGGACAAATTCTGTACCTATCTTCCACAACAATGTCACCCACATCCTCCAGCCAGAAATCCCAGACACCATAATTCCTTTTATTGACGATGTCCCAATTCGGGGCCCACTAACTAGATACGAACTTCTGAATGGTGGCTTCAAGATGCACCCCAAAAATTCCATATGATGGTTTGTATGGGAGCACTTTTAAGGCCTCAATCGGGTGGTTCAGTGGATGAAATATAGTGGAGAAACATTTTCAGGACACAAGGCAACACTCTGTGCAGCCAAAATCATGGTGGTTGGCCATCGCTGCATGTATGGAGGACAATTGCCCGACGAGTCCAGGGTAGAGTCGATTATGAAGTGGGGACCTTGCAGGGATCTCTCGGATGTTCAGGCATTTTTGGGGACGATCAGTGTTGTTTGGATCTTCATTCGGAATTTTGCACACAGAGCGCACACACTGACGATGTTAACGCGCAAGGATTTTCCATTCATGTTCGGCCCAGATCAGATAGCGGCCCAGGACAACCTCCATGCGGCACTCCTCGAATTGCCAGCCCTTCGGCCAATCAACTATAGTTTGGCAGCAAACATCATCCTCGCCGTCGACACCTCCCAAACCGTGGTTGGCTTCCATCTGTGTCAATCCGTGCTCGACAATCCCTGGGTTTGGTACTATGCCCGATTTGGCTCCATCACTCTGAATGACCGCAAATCGCGATTCTCCCAGCCCAAGCTTGAACTCTACGGTCTCTTCTGTGCCCTCTAATTGCTCAAAATGTACCTCATCGGCATTTGGAACCTGACAGTCAAAGTAGATGCACGCTACATCAAGGGCATGCTCACTAACCTGGATCTCGAACCTAGCGCCAGCATCAATCGGTGGATCATCTCCATCCTCACCTTCCATTTTACACTCGTCCACATCCCCAGCACCTCTCATGGCCCCAATGGTCTCTCCCGAAGACCACCACAACCCTCTGATCGACCCGAACCCGAAGATGACTTTGACGACTGGATTGACAATCTCTATGGTTTCCTCCATCAAATCAACAACACATTCCCCACCTCCACCTCAGCCTCGACAACTGCCATCTTCACCTCCTCACTCATAGATGACCCCCCAACTGTTATGAACTGCTCATTCAATAACCCAAGAGTATCAGGTTCTTCCCTAGGTCGCACACTGGATAGAGTGGTGTGGAAGATCTCAACTGTATTAGAGGGATAATACAGGAGTGTACAGCGGTGTGTTCAAAGGTCTCTGTATAGGGTGATACAGAGGAACAAAGAGAATAGACTGAAGAAGATCCTCAGCCTATTCTATGGGCCTTATATACTACATAGGGTATAGGGTAAATGTCCGTGCTTCCTGAATATATCCCTTCAGGAATACTGTGGTTGCTGTCTCTCTCAGTCAGCGCCTACTCTTGTACTTCTCCATCTGCCCCTTTCCATCCAGGGTGCGAAGAGGTGCTTACCCATAAGCCCTAAGCCCATAACATGTGAATCATAGACCTTCTGCAATGTACTCCTTTTGTAATCCCCCTTCCGATGCTGAATGATCCATCAGAGGGTTGGCTTCTGAGGATATGCCAAATACCTTAGTGTACGCTCTATGGTAGAGCCGCCTAGTATCTGTTGGACTTGTTATCGGTATAGACAGGCCGGTAGGCCCCGATAGGTCAAGTCGCAACACCGACCGACACCGACTCTGCTGACAAAGACCCAGCCATCAACTATTTGGATATCTCAAGATCACAGAAAGCCTTGGAAGCCAAAGAACACCTTTGGTCGGTCCGCAACTGGCACTGAACATTGGTTCAGCCCCCTTCTCTCTCTGATTCAGAATATGCCACCTTCCTGCGATATTGCACTGAGTTCTTCATTGCAGCCGTAAAACTGTGGAGAAAAGACTCGCATGGCTGACACAAGATCGTCGCAGCACCCTCCAGTCGGATCGCAATTCTCACTGCTGCCCACGACGATGTTGCTCACAAGGGATTCTACGCCACTACCGCCTTGGTTGCTGAATGTTTTTGGTGGCCACACATGAGGCAAGACATTTCCTGGTTTGTTCGGACGTGTCACCTTTGCCAGATTCGCAGACCCGCAATGTCCTGATTCCCCCGACCATTGCCACGCCTGCACCACCTACTGCAAAGATGTATATGGATACCATGCACATGCCGACTGCCAGTAGTTTCAAGTATCTCATTCAAGGTCACCACCCGGTATCGCACTACCCCAAATTTTGAATGCTCCAACGTGAAACAAGCTTGTCCCTTGCCGACTGGATCTTCAAGGATATCCTTTGTAGATGGGGTGTTGCAACTTGACCTATCGGGGCCTATACGGCCAGTCTATCCGATAATAAGCCCAACAGATACTAGGCGGCTCTAACATAAAGCATACACCAAGGTATTTGGCATGTCCTTGGAAGCCGATGCTCCGATGGATCACTCAGCATTGGAGAGAGGATCACTAAAGGAGCACACAGCGGAAGTGTATAGGATTCACATGTCATGGGCTTAGTGCTCATGGGTAAGCACCTCTTCGCAACCTGGATGGAAAGGTGTGAATGGAGAAGCACAAGAGTAGGCGCTGACTGAGAGAGGTGGCAGCCACAGGCATCCTGAGATGGATAACTCAGGAAGCATGGATTCTTACCCTATACCCTATACAGTATATAAGGCCCATAGAATAGGCTGAGGGACTTCAGTCTATTCTCTTTGTTCATTTGTATCATCCTATACAAACACTCTGTTTGTCCATATCTTCCTATACGGACACCTTCGCTATACACTCCTGTATTATCCTCTAATACAGTTGAGACTTCCACTATCAATCCACTCTTCGTGTGACCTAGGGAAGAACCTGATACTCTTGGGTTACTGAACGAGCAGTTCATAACATGGGGAATGCTAGTGGAGATCGTCTCCGACAACAGGCCAGCATTTGTCAAAGCACTCAACCAGTTGGTGAAGAAGTATCACGTTTGGCACATTTGCATTTCGGGTTACAATTCCCATGCAAATGGCATCGCCGAACGGCCTCATTTCGATGTTCGACAGGCTCTGTTCAAGGCAGTTGATGGAGACCAGGCCAAGTGGAATTGTGCTGCTCATTTCATATTCTGGGCTGATTACATTACTGTTTGGCACCGAATGGGTTGTTCCCCATGTTTTGCAGCTACCAGCACCTATCCCCTCCTTCCCCTCGACATCGCCAAAGCCACCTATCTTCTACCACCATTGACCACAATCCTCAGCACCACCGACCTCATTGCCCAATGTGCCATCGCTTTACAAAAACACCAATTGGACCTCACCCACCTTCGCAGCTCAGTAGTCGGTGCCCATGTCCAGACCACCATCCGATTCGAGCAACAGCATTCAGCCACCCTTCACAACTTCAATTTCCACTGAGGTTTGCTTGTCCTGATGCGTAACACAGTGATTAAAAAGGCTCTAAATCGGAAGATGTGTCCACAATACTTAGGCCCATTGCTGGTGATTTCTAGAAACCAAGGAGGAGCGTATATTCTGGCCAAACTCAACGGATCGGTCTTTGATCGCCCTGTTGCAGCATTCCGCATTATTCCTTATTTTGCTCGCAGATCTCTGAAGCTCACCAACCTTGAATCACTCCTTGATATCTCACAAGAACGCCTTCAGGTCATAGAAGACTCCCAATCGACCAATGATGAGGCCGACAATGATAATGCCGATGAAGAAGACACTGACACCAGCTCAGTCCAATCAGCAGAGGATGACAATGCGGCTTCGGCAACCTCCGACTAGATCCCACTCTCCCACCCTTCGCTCTCTTTGGTCGGTGACTGGGGACAGTCACAATTTCAGTAGGGAGGAGGATGCACAGATATACCCATTCCTTATTTTGATTGTTTGTCACAGACATGGACTGACACTCAATCATTTCCACATTTTAGTACTTTTGCCACCAACCAAACACCAACCAAATATTTGGACCCCCTTTTTCCCATCATTTCTCCAAGTACCAAGTCACATTGAAGACTTCTTCCAATTTGCACAAAACCATAGGGTTTTATGCCCATGATGATCTACTGAGGCTTCCCCTAATATTTCAACCTATTTTCTTCATTTTTGCCAAACGCTTCGCTTACAAGTACATCCACACACAGGCATTTTGCCAACCGATTTCCTAAACATAGTCTCTAGTCTTTGCCAAACGTCACATTCAGTTCAGGACAAGTTTTTTCTTTGACTATTTTTACATTTTATTTCACTATACAATAAAATGCTAGAATTTACTTGTCAGGTACAAAATCCCCCGACTCCGACGAGTCCTCGACCAACACCACTTCTGAAGAAGTCGACGGACCTGCACGCACCTCGAGCAACTCTAGCTCGGCTTGCCACATCGCGATCGAATACACCAATGAGGCACGCAAACCCTCAGCCACAGCAATCTGGTACCAGATCTCAGAGGCAATACCTTGGGTGATGGACAGTGACAGATGAGACAGGTCGGACAGGGTAGGGACGGTGGCAGAACAGGAGCGGGAGGAGGTGGGAACAGCACAGTGTTATGACTTGACTCATTGGGGGCCTTTGGCAGTCTATAACCAATCACAAGCATAACAGATACTAGGCGGCTCTACGATAGAGCGTACATAAAGGTATTCAGAATGTCCTTGGAAGCCAACGCTCCAATAGATCACTCAGCATCGGAGAAGGGAACACCAAAGGAGCATACAGAGGAAGGTGTGTAGGATTCACATGTCATAGGCTTAGGGCTTATGGGTAAGCACCTCTTCACGACCTGGATGGAAAGGCGCGAATGGAAAAGCACAAGAGTTGGCACTGACTGAGAGAGGTGGCGGCCACAGGCATCCTGAGATGGATAACTCAGGAAGCACGGACATTTACCCTATACCCTATATAGTATATAAGGCCCATAGAATAGGCTGAGGATCTTCAGTCTATTCTCTTTGTTCATAGGTATCTCCGCATACCTATCCTCGTTTGTCCGTATCATCCTATACGGACCCAACCGCTATACACTCCTGTATTATTCTGCGTGCAACCTAGGGAAGAGCCTGATACTCTTGGGTTACTAAATGAGCAGTTCGTAACACACGGGTGGTGGTTGGAAGACGCTGGACAGGCTTCCGAGTCCGAATGCCTGAAACAACCCGATGAGCTCCCATCTCAGCACTAATCAAACATGCACTCACCTCTGGTCTGCGCTATGCTCTCTCCGACAGACCGTTCAGGCATTAGAACCTCAACCTTGCGCTTTTTTGCCAGGCACGGCAGCTCATTCTCCTCCAACTTTTTGGCAGCCTTCACCTTCGACTTCCCCTTTGCCTTCAACTTGCCCTTGTCCTTCGGCATCCACCTGGGTTGGAAGCTGCACCCTTTCTGTTCTTTGGCACACTCCGTACACAAGACCTGTCCAGGCCACATATAGCACCAAAAGGCGATGGTGGCAAATTTGGTTGCACGCTGATGGCATGTGTAGTTGGCCTGGAAGAAGAAGGGTCAGCAAGCAAAGAGAGGCAGCAAGAGGGAGGGGACTTACAAGAGTGTCACCAGGCACCAAGCCTGGGGGATCCTGCATCAGCTTCCCGGCGCCATTCCTCTCCACTTGCGGTCAAACAGTCGACATGCGGCCCGTTCCAGGACTGAGGGGGACGATCACCCGACCCTGAGACGATGTTTGCTGGCGAGCAAACTCAACAACGACAGCAGCGGCCCACTTCCCTTTCAAGTCGGTTGGAGCAACAGGAGCGGTCGGGTCCACGCTCATGCGATCTATAGCCTCGGTTGTAGAGACCAGGTCGGCATTGGCAGAGGGATTGGGACAATAGGGCAAGTCGGCAGCGGAGGGGTCGAGGAAGATGCGGCCGGGACAGGGGAGGGCGAGCAAAGGAAAAGAGGGGGAGGGGTGGCAGATTTGGCCTCCAGTTTGGCCAGCTGACAGTCACCCTCTTCAGGATCAAGCGACCCACTAAACATGGCCTCCACCAAGGCCTCCCGGTGCCACTGATGACCTTCTTCAGCCAAGCAACGAGCAGCAGCAGCCCGCATTGCCGCCAGTTCCTCAGCCTCGCATTCGGCCATGGCCACACACGCAGCTTCTTTCTCCAGGGCATGTGCTTTGGCCGCTCATTGTTGTTGCTGCGCTGCAAAGCGCACCACCTGCTGCGGCAGAATGCGCGACCCCCAGGCCAGCCAGTCATCAGTGTTATGAACTGCTCATTCAGTAACCCAAGAGTATCAGGTCCTTCCCTAGGTCACACACTGGATAAAGTGGTGTGGAATTCTCAACTGTATTAGGAGAATAATACAGGAATGTATAGCTGAAGGTAGGCAGTAGGAAGACTGCCTATGAATGAAGAGAATAGACTGAAGATCCTCAGCCTATTCTATGGGCCTTATATACTGTATAGGGTATAGGGTAAATGTCCATGCTTCCTAAGTTATCTGTCTCAGGATGCCTGTGGCCGCTGCCTCTCTCAGTCAGCGCCTACTCTTGTGCTTCTCCATTCACACCTTTCCATCCAGGTTGTGAAGAGGTGTTTACCCATAAGCCCTAAGCCCATAACATGTGAATCCTACTACCTTCTACCGTATGCTCCTTTTGTACTCCTCTCTCCGATGCTGAGTGATCCATTGGAGTGTCGGCTTCCAAGGACATGCCAAATACCTTTATGTACACTCCATGGTAGAGCCGCCTAGTATCTGTTAGACTTGTGATTGGGTGGACTCGGTAGACTAAGCCAAATGGCTCCCGATAGTCAAGTCATAACAATCAGTGGCCATCGGGTCAAGACCACGTTCGGCATTGGCGATGAAGGTGGCGAGTTCAGGCACGTCTTGACCACGCACCGAACGATCGAAAATAGCCTGTGAGGATGTTAGCAGCCAGCAGAGGAAAGAAGGAGGGCCGACTCACCACTTGTTTGGCAAACCCCTGCCCCCAGACCTCGTAATCCTTGTATTTAGCAGCACCATCCAGGAGGGAGAGCATGTATTCAGCAAGCTTAGACTTAAGGACAGACAGGATGGACAACATTGTGAAGGAACAGAGCAGTAGGAGTGCGGCAACGAGGGACTTGGTTGCTGGAGAATCAACGATCAACACGTGATCGTGGTCACCTGACAGAGCCCCGTGCCACTGCGCTCGGCAGAGGCTGCAACACACGCCACCACTCTTTGCTGCTACAACTCTCACGCCAGCATCTAGCTTGGGCGCTCCATGGCTCAGCCACTTCATCACCTAATCAGTTCCCACTCACATTTTCCACGCCACAGGACTTTGCCAACACCACTTTGGTCTTGCTTGCGCACCAACCCAGTCCTTTCCACGCCATTGCTCTTTGCCAAACCTCTTCTTACGCAACTTGCCATGCCACCCCGTCTTTCCATGCCATCACTCTTTGCCAATTCATCGCCTTTTGCCACATCACTCCCATGCCTCAGCCACTTCCTCACCTAATCAGTTCCCACTCAAGCTTTTTCATGCCTCCACTCCACTTTCCATGCCACAGGACTTTGCCGACTCCACTTTGGTCTCTCTTACACACACCACAGCTATTCTTTCCATGCCATCGCTTGTTGCCAACTCTTTCCCACATAACCCAACACGCCACCATATTTTCCATGCCAATTTTTTTTGCTCCGACTCATAGCAGCCGACCACTGACTAAGGACAGTCAGGATTTCAGTAGAGAGGAGATGATGAGCATGCACCTGTGCTAAAGTCTGAGGGAGGTATTTGGGAAGCTTTAGGGAGATACAAAACAGCTCTAGACAAGTACCGAAGATGCCGACTCACACCGAACACGGTTGGTCCCTACTCAAACGACAACAAGCCACTAAAGGATGTTTGGCAGCACTTGGGTCAGTTTGCCCACACTTCACGTGCTTACCATAACCGCACAGGAGTGTTACAGTAGATGTTTACAAGATTAGAAGCCAATAGCCTGTTTGGCCGATGTGGTCCATATTTTGGTCAGCCCTTATCGCTTATCATCCCAACTTCCACATGTTTGGTTGAATGCAATCTCGCACCATTGCTTGTCTATCCAAGTTGTATGTTTACTATTTCTTTATTTTCATTGGCTCTCTAGCGTCTGTTACTGCTACCTATGATCGGACAAAGGATACCAAATGTTTGGGATTTTGTCATCGCTGATAGACTTTTACCTTATCACCTTCAGAACCCATATGGACATTTACCTACCTTCTTATCTTCGCTGTTCGCTAGGTCTTGGTGCCCATTCGGTACTTACTCTCATTTCTCATTCAATATTTTACTTAGGGGCTCCGTTTACTATAGAAGCCTACATACAACTCTGGAATAAACCAGCTTTCACACCCCACAGTTCAGAGCTCATTCACAATCGTCTCAACCATTGAAATTGTCTTTGTCAACCTCTGAAAACTTGTCTTCCTTGTTGTTCGGCCTTGTTCACGTTCATACTTGTCTCTTTGTGCATACCTCTCGTCCTCCCTTGTATATTGTCAGAGTCCCGTGTGACTCTTGAAGCACGTAGTTGTCGGTTGCGGCACTACCTTTCTCATTATCAAATGAATTCCCAACATGACCAATTGAACGTTTGGTTGGTGTTCAGTACAGTCCTGAAACCGTTTGGGCGCTATAATCTTACACTTCCCATTGCTTCTCAGTGCACCCTCACTTTCTAAAAGTTGTTACTAACAATTCCTTGTGTATCAGATACTAGCTCCAGCACCCCTGCTCTAGAGGTTGTTTGGTGTTGTGCTTGGCACTTAGAGACGCCTCTAGCGTATTACCGGCCATCTATGAGGACATTGACGAGACCAACGTGGCCAACCCCATAAGTCAGGACTTGTACGTGCCTGCGAGATACTAACTTGTTGACCAGTCCTCCAGGTCTTCAAAGAGGCCTTTCAATCTCCTATTGTGCTACACACATTCTCAGCACATTATAGTGATATATTGGCCTTCCCTCTTGGCTCAAGGTGCACAGCGTGACCCAGTGGAGCCTTGGCTCTGGCGGCGGTAGCAGTAAGCAATGTCATCACACACCTTGCCAATTTAATTCTACTACTCATTGAACTTCAGGCCAAGCACACGCTGCTTCAGTGGTCTACTACAGGTGACTTCAAGGGGCCGAAGGGTGAAGAAGAACAATTCTCCCAGAAATATTAGGGGGTCAAGACCATGGAGTATGTCCAATCACTCAGGAAGGCCACCGACAAGTCCTGGAAGAAGATCTTCAGCAAGATGATGGTGCATGTGAACACAGCGCAGGGTACTGCAGGTGCAAATAATCAGACACCTTTGGCCTTAGAGGGGCCATCAAGCAGCGGGTGTGCAATGTGCATCAATGTAGACTCGGATTCGGACATCAACAAGTAGACCGTGAGTCCTCTTTATTCCATTCTTGCGCTGTTTGTGCTCATAAGGTCTTTCATCCTTATTGTCACCAGGTGTCTCTGGATCCAATCGGTGACATAGAGCTTCCATGTGAAGGGGCCTGGTTGCGAAGGCTTGTGATGCGATGTGTGAGGGGCTATGATATTGGATAGTGTATTTAGACACAAATCTATGCACCCTTTTGTAATGTTTTGAGAGCTTTATGGGAGCACAACAGCATACAATAAGACATCTGACTTGAGTCAAGTCAGTCGCCATGGGCAAGTCCTTGAAAAGACACAAATTTCCCGTGACTTATTTCCAGGCCTTATGGCTTATTTTTGTATCTTATGGCTTATTCAAGTGTCTTTCCACTTATGCTCTGTCTTATTGATAGAGACCTGTTGTTTATAAGTCACCTCCCTTACAACCTTATGTGTCTTATTCCGTCTTTTCCCACTTGTCAAGTCAGATAAGTTGCAAAAGCAAATCTGCACTTTTCCTGATGAATAGACGAGCATGCTAGCTCTGACTAGCCAGGATTCTCACTGGGAATTATTGTCAACAAACCTGGGACCTAAAGGTGCCAGGAATTGTATCACCCCACAGCCACACCCCTTTTTGTTTTGTTGGATAAGTCTCAGTTAGATACCATATGTCACTCTTAGTAAAAACGGAAATTCAAGTGATAGTCATGTAACAGTCAAATTTGACTATTTTTTGACAATCGCCCAATTTCATGACTGAGTTTTGACTGGCAAAGTTGTCCAAAAGTCATGTGCGAGATCCATCGGTCTTTGTCATCCTTGGCGCCGAATTTCAGTCAAGTTGCAGTCAAGTCGAACATGAGCTAGCTGATAAGTGGGTGAAAAATGTTGACACCAGCCAGGTTCGAACCCAAAACTAACAGCCTGTTACAAACAGGCAGTACTAAGCCCATGCTCTTGACCACTCCACTATACAGTCCAATAATTGTGTTAGAAGTTAGCCCACCAGCACTGTACTTACAATACGGTACTTTCCGGATTTTGTTACTTATGTGACCATACCGTTACCGTGACACCTCAGCGTCTTCTATCCACACGCTGAGGTGAGTATCCTGCACGTTCTGGTAGCCCTACTGTATCCTAACGTATCCTCTTAGGATTATCATGCAGGTACTTTAATATATACAGCAGCGTCTTCTGTCCACACGCTGAGGATTATCGTGCAGACTTCTGACAGGTTATGGGCCCTGCATTTGCCTAACGAATCCCCAGAAGCACACTCACTGATCCTACAAGATCTTCCCACATCGAAGCTGATCCAAGATGGCCACGACTACAAACTCAGTCATCCCCATTGAGCCAAAGTTGAAGGACCAAAAGAGTTACGGCCTTTGGGCTTTTAAGATGGAGAGAGTACTGGAGGCACGCGGAATTTGGAACGTTGTCGGAGGCGATACCGTCACGATGCCATCTACTGGCGATTCAGCCTTACCATCGTGGAAGGAGAGAGACGCGAAAGCGAGGGCGCAGATTGCTCTCTATGTTGAGGAAACACTGGTAACTTCAATCATGAAGGCGAAGTCGGCACACTTGATGTGGGAGATTCTCCGCACGCTCTTCGCCGAGCAGAATTCCTTCAATCAGTCACTGGTAAAATCACAGTTCTACTCAGTCCGTATGTCCCCCGGCCAGGATGTGAAGCTCCATCTGGATCTACTACAGGATCTCTATAACGAAGCTGTCGCCGTCAGCTCCCCACTCGAGGACAAGATCCTTGTCCACCAGATTATCACCTCCCTTACCTCCGATTACGACTCCCTCATCAGTTCCATCACCGACACGTCCAAGGTGACGTCCGAGCAATTGATCGCCCGCATCATGTTGGAGGATCAACGTTGCCCAGTCCACGACGGCACCAAAGCGAACAGCGGCAACGTTGCCCTGCGGACGGGTGATAACGGACGCGGAAGAGGGAGAGATGGAGGGAAAGGACACGGAAAGCATCAAGGCGGGGGCCGAGGCAAAAGTAAAGGTGGCAGCAGCGGGAGGCAAGTTGAGTGCTATAACTGCCACTAGCTCAGGCATTACGCACGCGACTGCCCCGCAGACAGCAGTAGGGGAAGACCTGTAAACAAAGATCAGTCCAATTTAGCGAGTGAGCGCGAGGCGTCGCTCTTTAACTTCTCTTCACTGCCTGAACAAGCCCTCACGATGAACGCCAAGCCGAACACCTGGGTCGTCGACTCGGGATCATCATCCCATGTCGCAAAGCGGGAGGAGATGTTTGCCGAATACTCGCCAGGCGAGCGCACAATTGAAACGGCCAAGAAGGGCCACACAATGCGCGCCGCCGGTACAGGCTCTGTCACCATTTCGACTGGGCAAGCCGGCAAGCGGGTAGATTTGGTGCGGCTGCGTAACGTGCTGCACACGCCCGACGCGACCGAGAATCTGCTCAGCGTGAGCAAGCTCGACCGTGCCGGGGGATCGGCCATCTTCGGAGGGGGCAAAGTTGTCCTGCTGAACAAGGACCGCCAACGAATCGGATCCGGGTCTCTCGTCGGAAGTCTCTATTACCTGGATACGATCGGCCCCCCGACAACAAACGATCGGCCCCCCGCACCGCCATCCACCACCCTCGAGACCGCTTTTGCCGCCGTTCCACTAACGCGGGCCTTATGGCACCGGCGTTACGGCCACCTAGGGCAAGGGAATGTGGACCTTGTCATTTCGAAGGGCCTCGTCGATGGGATCAAACTCACATCAAACGCAAAGGCGCCGACATGTGAGGACTGCGTCTACGGAAAGCAACACCGTAAGCCTTTCCCGAAGCAGGCAGATCACCGGGCAAATGACCTACTGGAATTGGTCCACACGGACGTATGCGGCCCGATGGACAAGAACAGGATCGGGGGCGAGTGGTACTTTGTCACCTTCACCAATGACAAGGCCCGCTTCTCCACCGAATACCGCATGCGGCAGAAGAGCGAGGTGCTCGACCGCATGAAGCAGTTTAAGGCCATGGCGGAGAAGCAGACGGGCCGGCCGTGGAAACGCATCTGGTGTGACAACGGCACGGAGTACCTCAACAAAGAGGCTCTTGACTGGTTGAAAGCAGCAGGGATCGTCCTGGAGATGACGGCACCATACACCCCGTCACAGAACGGCGTTGCGGAACGCCTGAACAAGACGATCGTGGAACGCGGCCGCGCAATGATGCACGAAACCGGCCTTCCGCAATTCCTGTGGCCGGAGGTGGTGTCGACGTCGATGTACCTGAAGAATCTTGGTCCAACCGTCGCACTCGAGGGCAAGACCCCTTTCAAGGTGTGGACCGGCCGGAAACCGAATGTCGAGCACCTGCGTGCATTCGGCTGCAAAGCGCTAGTGCGCATACCTGACGAAAAGCGCCGCAAGTGGGACGTCAAGTCAGCCGAGTGCGTGCTGATAGGGTACTACAGTGATGCAGCCTACCGTTGCTACGAGCTGCAGACTCACAGGATCGTGAAGTCGCGCGATGTCGTCTTCTTGGAGGATGACTTGCTGCTGGCGCCGCGGAAGCCGCCCGTGGCCGAGAGGGGGGAGAACGACTTCCATGTCGTCCAGGAGTCGCCCACGGACACTCCCCCACCGCCCGAAGCGAGCCCCGACAACCCTACAACGAAGTCGCCGTTAGCTCAGCAACCACCACCACTCATCCATCCTCCTGACCACCCACCTTCAGAGGGGGCACCAGGAACGCTGAGAACGCGTCCAGGAGCCGCCCAGCAAGCGCCGCCCGAGCCGCCCAACCCCAGAACAAGCACACAGACACCGGCACCTACCCAGTTCACCCTCAGAAGGAGTGAAAGGGCACGAGAGCCCTCATCATTGAGGAAAGCCGCGGATCTGCAGGAGGCGACCGAGCGAGCCCACAGGGATGCGAATAGAGAGGCGAGGGGGCGACGGAAGGAGCGGGAAAAGGAGCGCAACGAGGCAGTGCGCAACGAGAGGGAGGAGGCAGAGGCAGAGGAAGACGAGGCAGCTGCCGAGCGCTCGTTGTTCACAGCAGCCGTTGAGGCGGCGCTGTTGATGGTGGGCGAGGAGCCTCGCAGCTACCGGGAAGCCATCCGAAGCGCAGAGCGCGACAACTGGCAGAGGGCGATGAAGGAGGAGTACGATGCCTTGTTGAAAAACAAGATGTGGGAACTCGTCGAGCCGCCAAAAGGCCGCAAGCCGATTGGCTCAAAGTGGACCTACAAGGCCAAATAAGACGGGCGCTTCAAAGCCCGACTCATTGCCCAGGGTTTCATGCAACACCCTGGCGTCGACTTCCACGATACTCACTCCCCAGTCGCCCGCTTTGAGTCGTTTTGAGTCGTTTTCTCACTTGCTGCCAAGGAGAGCTGGTTCCTCGAGCAGATTGACGTCAAATCTGCCTACTTTAACGGGAAACTCGACGAAGAGATATTCATGAGGCAACCCGAAGGCTTCCAGGTCCCCGGGAAAGAGGACTGGCTGCTCCGCTTGCTTAAATCTCTCTACAGCCTAAAGCAATCTGGCCGAATCTGGAACAGGATGCTTAACAACGAGCTCCTGAAGCTCGGATTCACTCGCTGCCGCTCAGACTCCTGCGTCTACGTCCGGGTATCAAACAAAGGCCATACCATCATCGTCATCTACATCGACGACATGATCTTGGCCGCGAGCATGAAGGGAGCAATGACGGAACTCAAGAAAGACTTCCGCGGGCTCCCATTCGAGACTACGGAACTGGGGGAGCCGTGCACACTGCTTGGTATGACAGTCTTCCAAAATCGAGACAAGGGTATCATCTCGCTCTCGCAGACGCACTACCTCCGTAACGTCCTGGAGCGTTTCGCGATGACGGACTGCAAGCCTGTCTCGACGCCCATGGACCCCAGCACCCACTTATCAAACGAGCAGTCACCCCGGCTCTACTCTGCGGAATGGGAAGAGATGCAGAAATACCCGTACGCCGCCCTGGTGGGGGCGTTGATGTACGCAGCGCTCGCTACGCGCCCCGACCTCGCCTACACAGTCAACACTCTGGCTCAGTATATGTCAAACCCCGGGATGGAGCACTGGCATGCCGCGAAACGTGTCCTGCGGTACGTGAAGGGGATGTTGGACTTAGCCCTGACATATGGGGGAGACGAGAATGACTGGATCCCCGTTGGCTACACGGACACCGATTTCACGGAAAACCGAGACAATCACCGCTCGATCTCTGGGTACGCTTTCTTCCTCGCTGGAGTGGCAATTTCTTGGAGCTCGAAGAAACAACCCACCGTCGCTTACGCGACCGCCGAGGCAGAATACATCGCCATCTCACACGCCACGAAAGAGGCACTTTGGCTTCGCTCGCTGCTCTTGGAACTCAGATTCCCCCAGTCATCCCCCACCCTTATCCGCTGCGACAATCAGGCTAGTATAGCCATGTCGAAGGACCATGTCTACCATGCTCGAACGAAGCACATTGACGTCAAGTACCACATTATCCGAGAGAGGGTCGAGATGGGGGAAATCTGTCTGGAGTACGTGCGGACAGACGAGAACATGGCGGACGTTTTGACGAAGGGTTTAGCAAAAGGAAAGCATGCCTCATTCTCCACTAATCTAGGCCTACTGCCGGGCTAAGGGGGAGTGTTAGAAGTTAGCCCACCAGCACTGTACTTACAATACGGTACTTTCCAGATTTTGTTACTTATGTGACCGTACCGTTACCGTGACACCTCAGCGTCTTCTGTCCACACGCTAAGGTGAGTATCCTGCGCGTTCTGGTAGCCCTACTGTATCCTAACGTATCCTCTTAGGATTATCATGCAGGTACTTTAAAATATACAGCAGCGTCTTCTGTCCACACGCTGAGGATTATCGTGCAGACTTCTGACAAATTGACTAGGAGGCAATTAAAATATAGCTGGCTATTTTTAACTTGTGCAAGATTTTTTGACAGTCAGACAGGCTATGGTACAGCCCAAAACCTCCATGTTTTCAGTTTATGGACCCTTCTTATGCAGATGAGCTCTTGTGAGTGTGCTCAAAGTCTGCCTCACATAAATAGCTCATGAGATGGTGCTCACAGAGATGTCCATAAACTGAAAACATGGAGGTTTTGGGCTGTACCATAGCCTGTCTGACTGTCAAAAAATCTTGCACAAGTCAAAAATAGCCAGCTATATTTTAATTGCCTCCTAGTCAATTATTGGACTGTATAGTGGAGTGGTCAAGAGCATGGGCTTAGTACTGCCTGTTTGTAACAGGCTGTTAGTTTTGGGTTCGAACCTGGCCGGTGTCAACATTTTTCGCCCGCTTATCAGCCAGCTCATGTTCGACTTGACTGCAACTTGACTGAAATTCGGCGCCAAGGATGACAAAGACCGATGGATCTCGCACATGACTTTTGGACAACTTTGCCAGTCAAAACTCAGTCATGAAATTGGGCGATTGTCAAAAAATAGTCAAATTTGACTGTTACACGACTATCACTTGAATTTCCGTTTTTACTGAGTGTCACTGCCGAGTCACCCCATGTGATGTTGTCGAGTATGGGCGAGGCCTACCTTAGTTCATGTTGTAAGTGCCTCACAGTTGCTTCCACCTCAGCAGTCTTTCGACAAAATAGGCAGTGCTTGCCAGTAGCTGCCGGTCAACTCACTCGCAGCATACGCGAAGACTCCATATTACCAATGTTCTTAGAACAATTATTAAGTAGCGATGGGTATACCTAAGTTACATTCCTTCGTAGAAAGAGGTATATGAGCATCTACTGCCGGAGCAGCTTCTCATGCAGCTCCGCGCCCTTGAGCTTGGCCCGCAGATATTCCAACCGCTCCTCGTAGCGCCCAACCACTTCTGTCCGCCGTCTACGAATGTCCGCCATCTCAACCTCCAGAGCCGCAAGCTCTGCATCATCCCCTGCGGCGCTCGTTGCCGACCTCGGCGTCACCGAAGCGGACTTGGCGTGTCCTGCTGGGGTAGGCAGTCCTGGCCAAGCTCGATGGCCGTCCACCGACTCTCGGCCATCGCCCTCTGCAACAGTCGCCAATGGCAAGTGCGACGCGCTCCGTGACAGGTTGAGGCTCGATGAGCTAGCACTGCCAAGTCGCCCTATCACGGACGTCGACGACGAAGGGAGGGCGGGCACCGAGGTCGATGCACTCCGTCCGCGCGAGGAGACAGACGCGAAAGAGGATTTTCGACCGAGGGAGACGGGCTGCGCAACGAGGGGGGAGCCGCCCTTTGGCCGTGAACGCGTGGGCGAGCGATAATCAGACAAGCTAGTGCCGTTGGATCCACTGGATCGCACCGAGGTACTATCACTGTCTTTCCTGAACCGTGATCTGCGGTCGGGTATCAGAGTCCACGAGGAATCCAGAGGATCCTGGAGATCGGACGGGTGGGTGCCTGGGACAGCGAGATGTGACGAAGAAGCGTTTGGCGTCAGAGGGCTTGGTCGATGCTGTCGCCGAGTCAAAGTGCTCAGTTCCAGGCCGTTGAACGCGTCCAACAATCTTCTACCCTCTGCTTCGACAGACTCGATCTCGTGTCGAATATCTCTAGCCGTCTTCAACTGCTCGGAATCAGTGGTGATGTCAAGCCCGCTTGAACGACCGTTCGGAGTGTCAAGGCCAACGACGCGCCCGTGGAAGGAAGAAGGCGGAGCAGCCTTTGGCAGTCGTCTGGCACTCCGCGTGGTTGTGCGAGAGAGACTGGGAGAAGAAGGGGTAGTGGGTTCCGTCGCGATTCCGCCGCGAGCAGATTTAACGTGAGAAGATATGGAAGCGCTGTCAAACGGAGAACTGTCCGTCCGGAGGGATAATTCGCTTGTTTGCTTGTGAAGAGGGCGGGTAAAGAGCCGACGCTGGATCAAGCCGGAAGACATGGAGCCAACGGAGAACATGCTATTCGTGTCGCTTTGATCGCGGTCGCGGGAAGTGGAGGAGGAGCGTCTGCTAGTGGCTCGTCGTAGCATACTGGAGAGATTGGATGAGATGGATCTCTTCGATTGGATCGAAGGCGGCCGGGATGGGGTGGTGCGTTGTGTGGAAGAGGTGTGGGCTAAGGGGACAAAGGACAGTTTCCAGATCTGAGGGTGTGGTGAGTACGATAAAAAGGTGGGACGTACTTTGACTGTGCGCGTCGACACGACTAGGCCCAGCGATGGGCACGACAGGTGTCTCCGTGGGGAGGGAGGCATTAGCAGAGAGTCGCTCGAAGAGACTCTGACGGAGGAGACGATATTCATCGTCACTGTAGAAGACCGTGTGAGGGAAGATCTAGTGGGATGGGAGGATGGAGACTGACTCGAGCAAGCCTTCGGCATTGGCGGTGGCTAATTCGTTGAGGCGTTGAGCTAGCATGACACTGAGAAAATGGATGTATCAATGGACTGGAGGAAGCAAGGGGAGAAACAGGCATACGTGAGGACATCTGTGGATGCGCGAGAGGAGGGGGGTGGGGGGTGGGGACGGGGACGAGACGGGGGCGAGGACGAGAAGGGAGAGGGTGGGTGTGGCTGCTGTGCGCGAGGCATTGTGTGCGCTGTCTGTGATGTCTCGCGCGGTCTCTGCTTGTTCTTTCCATACTGGCGCGCAGGCATCAGCGCGGGACCGCCGCCGACAAACATGCACTCACAAAGCGAGACCGAACAACATTCACCGCCGCTGGCTTCTCCTCCGAGACATACTTCTCATGCTCCAGACGTCGGGACGAAAAGAATCCCATCGTTGCATCGGTGATGCCCGAGTGCCTCCCTCGATCAAGCCGAACGAGGCGAAAGCGCACAGGAATGCAATGAGCGGAACAAACGAAGGACGTGAGCGTCGACGACAGCGGGCTGCCCATCCCATCCGACGCGAATGGCCCGCACGTGCCTCGTGCACGTGACCCATCCTCATGGCGCGACTTCCGCCTTTCTCGTCCTGGCACTCGTCCGACACGTCTTGCTTCCGACCGTCATGACAGACCTCAACCCTCGCACCAAATCCTACGAGTTTCTCGGGCCTCCCGGGGCCCTCGCCGTCACCGTCGGCGTTCCCATCATGACCTATGCCCTCTACTTCTCTTGCAACGAGGTTTCTGGCGGTTGCCCTCCCACTCCCCTCTCTACCTTGATTCCCACTGTTCAACAGGCCATCTCTGATACAGACTGGTGGAAAAGCCTGTTGGATACCAAAGCTCTTGCAATCTATTCGTCTTGGTACGCGTTTTGTATTGTGGCATGGGCTATTCTCCCAGGCGACTGGGTTCAGGGATCTCAGCTTCGCAATGGAAAATATCAGAGTTACAAGATAAACGGTGTGTGAATGTATCGCCGTTTCTCTGCCATGCATATCCATAACTCTGCCGTAGCATTCTCTACGTCCCTTCTCGCTCTCGGCCTCGCCACAGGATACATCATGCGTTTCGGAGTCCAGTCTTTCACCTTCTTCTACGAACATTGGGTAGGATTTGTGACAGCCGCCTTGCTCAACTCCGTTCTCCAAGGCCTGCTCTGGTATGCTCTTTCATTCCGCCAAGGAAAGCTACTTGCTCTCGGTGGCAATTCCGGGAACCCCATCTATGATGTGCGTCCGTCGTCTGTCTCCATATGCATGACGTTGACGGATCCTCCACCTTAGTTCTATATCGGTCGCGAGCTGAACCCGACCGTGCTCGGTTTGGATATCAAGTCTTTCAACGAACTGAGGCCAGGGATGATCTTGTGGTTATTGATTGATATCAGCATGGCCTGCGAGCAGGCAACTCGTCTCGGAGGGCGTATCACCGACTCGATGGGTCTCGTACTCTTCTTCCAGTCCTTGTATATCATGGATGCTTTGTACAACGAGGTATGGCAGTCCTGATTGCATCTACTTCCACTCACCTGACCTGCCTCCAGCCCGCGATCCTTACAACCATGGATATCATCTCCGATGGATTTGGCTTCATGCTCTCTGTGGGTGACCTGGTTTGGGTTCCCTTTGTCTACTCCCTCCAGGCACGCTACCTTGCTTTCCATCCGAAAGATCTTGGGTATGCCTGGAGTGCTGCCATCTTAGCTGTCAATTTCCTCGGCTATTGGATCTTTAGAAGCGCGAACAACGAGAAAAATGAATTCCGCAATGGACAGAACCCCAAGAGTTAGTTTCATCGTCATCTTTCGCTACGTGGTGTATGTCTAAACTCGCACAGATCTCACGTACATGCCCACCGAGCGTGGCACGAAGCTTTTGACTTCCGGTTGGTGGGGGCCTCTCGCCACCCAAATTATATGTACGCTCCTCCCATGTTCCGATCAAGTTATTTTTCTGACGTGAGCTGCGCAGGGGTGACCTGTTGATGGCGTTGGCGTGGTCCTTGCCCACCGGCTTCGAGACCCCGTCACCTACTTCTACGTTGTTTACTTTGCTGTCCTCCTGATCCACCGACAGCGACGTGATGACGAAAACTGTGAGAAAAAGTCAGTAATTTTCCTGCGCTCAGCCTCTGTGACCGCGACTCTGATGTTTTGGCTCTTGATAGGTACGGAAAAGACTGGCACAAGTACATGAAGCTTGTTCCCTACCGCATCATCCCGTACATCTACTGAGCAACCTGGAGAGTGTGATTTCTTGTTTTGTTGACGTACTTCGAATATATCGCATTGGTGCTTGGTGTAACAATGGACAAATTTAATGGGTTTTGAGCCACTCTAATAATCGTGCAAGACGCTCTTTTCGCAATGGTATCCACAGGGTCTCCGATGAGCCCAATGTACTGGCCCCAGCAATGACAACCAGGCCATGGTCTTTGAACTCTCCAAGGAGAGATCGGAGCGCTGTATCATTCGTGGCCACGAAATTATCTCGAGCCATATTGAATACGCGATCGTAGGCCATCGCCAGCTCCTCCGCATGAGCAGCGACGGCGTCGCCAGCATCATCCATGGCTTCGAGTTGGTGCTTTGCGATCAGGGCGAAGAGCTTCTGCGCCTTCTGGGTGACGGACGCGAGGATGTGCTGCGCGGCCGTCTCCGTCATGACTGCCCCATCGGCACCACGGTCACCTGACGGAGCGAATTGGAGGCGCGCGGACATCGAGGAGAACGTCGCGCCGCGGATGGACGAGCGGTCGGCGAAGGAGAGCTCGGTGTCGTACGGTGCGAGGGTGGTGAGATCGTGCCAAAGCCACGCGTGCCCACGGCCCCCGCTCTGGGGCGAGGACTGTTTCCTCGTGAGCGCTTCAGATGAAGACCAGAGGAGAGGGAAGTTGAGGTGGTCCACAGATACCGCAAGACGAATGCGGGGACAAGAGAGGAGGAGCGATAGGCATGCACGCGCCTTGGGTGTGCGGAAGGCTGGGGCATCGAAGCTGTGAATGATGAGAAACAGTGGGCGGGAGCTGGTACTGAAGAAGTTGCGAATGCGGTGCGCCTGGCTCTCTAAATTTTGAGAGCTGAGAGGCAGAGAGGTGATTCCTGGCACTTGTTCGATAGAGGAGATCATATCCTTCATATTGAAGGAGGGCTGATAGCCGTTCACGGCGATGGCGTGGCCTTTTCTCCGGCATGTTTGGGTGGCGAACGCGTTGAGCACGTTTCGCTTAGAGCCTAGTCCATAGAACGCCAAGCTGAAGCCTTCCTCCAGTTGAAGCAGGAAGCGAGCGAAATGGCGGCGATGGAGGGAGTGCAAGGAAGCCGAAAAGTCGGGAACGGGAGACGGATAGGGCGCCAGCGCGATGGCAGCGGCATATTCGTCCGCAGTGAGAGGCTCGACAATCTGGGAGAATACGCTCGAGGAGGTTCTGGACGCTTTCGATGCATGCAGAAAGTAGGCATCGAAGGCGGTCTGTGCGGTGAAGGCAGAGTGTGCTGTGCGCGAGGTGCCGGGATTGAAGCCCTGGCTGGCGTCAGGTTCGTCATTGTCGTTTTCGGAGACGGCGTGAGATGTGTGGTCTCCTTCGTCCTCGGAAAACGCTGTGAAAGAACTCATTACCGAGAGCCGCTTGGCACAGAAGGATCGGGATGGGGAAGGCGGTGCCACAACCGGATGAGTGCGAACCGGAGATCGAAGTCGGAGGCAGAAGAAGTGATTGTGGACCGTTCGGTAGGCTCGACCGACCCCCTCCCGAACGCCGAACGCGTGGACCGCTCACCTTCACGTGGTGAAGGGTCCCCGACTCCACGAAGTGGGGGAGGGTTTCTGTGGTATGCGAACGAGTGGACCGTATAACATCGACGTTGGCAACGCTGATTGGCTGTTGAAGAGCATGTGAAGGTCTGTGATTACATTCTATGAACACTTATTGGCTGTTGAAGGCCACGTGAAGTATCTGCGGACTATCAGACCACGTGAAAGGTCCTTGACTCGATGATCGCAATGTTGATTGGCTGTTGAGAATGCGCGCTCATGATCTTCGCTACATTCAGCTGACTATCTGGGTCCATGAAGACCACGAAACGATCAGCATTGAGGCCTTGAGGCACTAGAGGTGTGGGAGCTGCCAATGCAAAGTGGAAGTCCTAATGATGAAAACGGAATAAGCAGGACCCTTAAGTACCATGCTGTCACAACATCGAGAGGAGCGTCCCCCTCCCCCCTCCCCCCACATCTCTTGTATCGCTTGTTGCAATTGTTGTGTAGACAGCTGGCATGTCCACTTTCTGTGACTGTTTATGATGATGTTTTTATCTCATCCTTTGGCATCTGGGACGAACTGAGCTCTGTGCTCGCATGCTGATGTCTTGTGAGTCGCCACACTCTGTGTATGCCCCAGGTCGCAATCCCTTCCCATCTCTCTTCCCATCCTCCCACACCATGCACGGCATGCCCACTGCTTAACAAGTAGCAACACCGCAGCACATCCTGGTACAAGCAGGCGCCCTGCAAGCGGCCGCACCCCGCTAACGCCAATGCTTTGTCCATAGCTCACCTCGCCAGTCTCCTCATAATGTGCTCACTACCTCATGGGCAGATTGACAATGTGTTGCGTGTCTGCAAGAGCGTGCCCATCCCGGTGCGAGCAGGCACCTCCCAAGTAGCTACAGCCCACTAATCCCCATGCTTTGTCCACAGCCCGCCTTGCCAGTTGTCCTGGACCACCAACGCCTGATGACGTGGCTGTCAACATTTTCCTTGATGGCCGCAAGAGCATGGGCTAGCTGCGCAGCTGCTCTCGGAGCTCAACGACGGCATTCTGCCCACAGCATGACAGCGCGCCTTCCCAGTCTGCCACCGACAAACAGGCATTCAAGTGTGCGGCCCTCAACATGAAGGCCAACCTGACAAGGCTCCCGCGCAGGCGTATCGCGTCTGGGCAGAGATGGCCGTGGACGTGCGCAACCCGGCACTCGCCGCGCTCACACCCACCCCACCCATCTTCCAGCAACTGCTCCCCACGCTGCAGCCGCCCCACATGTTCCCGCTCACGAGTGTGCTCCCGGACATGAAGACCAGCATTGTGGGCCCGCTACAGGTGTTAAGCATTCAGTGCTCCCATTCTTGATTGTTCTAGCTCTTCTGACATCACATAGAAAACCCCGCACATGGGCCAAACAAATCGCCATCTACTCAAGCCTCATCTTCCCCTCCTACATTGACTGACCAGTCTACAGGCGTGAATCTCACTGACTCTGAAGCTTCCAAGGGCTCTGCTGCGACTAACAACAAGAGCTCACCCTCTGACAAAGGCCCTCCATGGAGTCTGCAGCATCTTCACTTGCTGTTGCTACCAACGCTGACATGACGAAGGCGGGCTACATGCACCTACAGCACATCTACAGTACCCACCCCAAGCACGAACGCACTATCTTTTGCGGCCTCATGCAGATCTCCATTGATGATGCCTTCATTGAGCTCTTTGTCCGCAATGCATGTGCGCTTAGGGCCCTGTGTGGTCGCAGGTGGGGTGCATTTGGCCGTGACCCCATGGCGCTCGGAAGCTACCCTCCTTTGTTCTCCTTTCATCATCGCGCGCGAGGCTGCTGACGATCAGTTTGGACAGCAGATAGCGCTCTACAACCCCACTTCCAGCAGCAGCTGCGACCCGCTTCCGGGCAATGTCCTGGCCCGCACCCACCTGTCGCTTGCGCATCCAAACAGACCACAGCTCGACCTGCTCGACCATGGGTTGCACATACATCTGCCAGAATCCTCTGTGAAGAGCACGCTTGCCGGTGCTAGCTGGTGCCCTGCGAGCAGCGGCACCCTACACATGCCCCGTCCCTCAGCACCTTCACCTCCCTCTTTCCATCCTTCCACACTGCGCATGGCAAGCCTGCTGCTGGATGAGCAGCTCAACGATGCGCTGGGCACATCAAGAGCACAGTCCATGCCGCAAGGCAGCCCTCCGCCATTGCCAAGGATGCCGAACACTGCCAAGGAATCCTTGTCAAAGGAGGGGCGGTGGAAGGACAACAAGCCATATGTGCGATGATGTGCAGGATGACATGGTCAACACTGCAAGGACTTATTCCTATGCAGTCTTTTGTGGTAGTAAAAAAGCTCAACTCTCCATTGAAAAGACCGTGGTATAATATGTACTCATATACATGCACGAGCAATATATTTGATTCTACACTCCAGTTGAGTCGGGGACTGGCACGAAGTGCCGCTACGATCTTGTATCAAAGTACCGATTGCAAAGGGGGTCCGCATGGTGGCGTGTTATCTTGTATGCGATCTACAAAACATTTAGAACCCCGAAAGGATCATCAATGATTATATAATATGTTAGATCTTTCCACGCAGATTAGATTGTACGCATGATGAACTTTCATGAAAACCCACAAAAACACTGTTATTTTGGTTTCAATGATGGATACAGATCCACACACTCCCCCTAAGACTCCAAACTCGATGTTATCACCACCAAGAACTCTATCCAGGTCACTCAATTCGAATCCTTCACATCCTAACACAACATGGCCCTCTGCAACAAAACAATGGCCTTGGCTCCCCAAGACACTGGTGACGACAGAACTGGTTAATGCAACTGAGAGGATTTTGGCTACAAACCTCGACAGTGGCAAACTGAGGCTACCATCAAGATACTGGAAGGGCATGATACATTTGTTCTTGCACCGACTGGTGCGGGCAAGTCCCTTGTGTTTGCAATGCTTGCAGTTGCAGCAGAGTTGACAGGGAGTCAGGGACTGGTGGTTGTCATTTGTCCCCTAAAGGCACTGCAACTAGATCAGGTATGTGCTTCATTTTGTTGGAGACAGACTGCTGACCATATTTTACATCGGAATTAGGTCAACCGTCTTAATGTGGTGATGTGCTAGCAATGGCCCTGCGTGCGAAAACACACAACAAAACACACCACTAGACACGGGGTAGGCAGGAGCTGGCTCTGCAGTACAAGGAATGGTCAGCCTAGGGAAACAACCAAAGAACAGGTGGTGCACAGTCTGAATCAAGGGGTGCGATGCTCTGTGATGCTCTGTGATGTCCTGCGAGGTCCTGCGAGGTTCTGCGATACTCGAGGTTTGCGAGATTTGATGTGATGTTGCGAGGTCGAGGTTGCGAGGTTTGCGAGGTCTGATGCGATAGGGAGAGGTCGAGGTGAGGCGTAGAGATG
Source organism: Heterobasidion parviporum (assembly GCA_002994785.1). Lineage (NCBI taxonomy): Eukaryota > Fungi > Basidiomycota > Agaricomycetes > Russulales > Bondarzewiaceae > Heterobasidion > Heterobasidion parviporum. Next base: position 945,869 of record PDUQ01000006.1, read on the forward strand.
TTCGGAGGGATGAGGAAATGTTTGGAGAGGTGGCATGATGTTCAGAGGAGTGAGGGAAGTGGTGGAGGGTGATGGGGAGATGTACGAGAAACTATGGGGACACGACGCGATTCGGAACGATGCTAGGCGGTTCGGAGCGATGGAGAGATGATAACAAAACTCTAGAGTATACTATGAGGGCTCTGCGAGGTCAAGGTCGAGGTTGCAAGGTTGCGATAATCAGCAATGCGAGGGCATTTCGGACGAGGTGAGATCTGAACAGTGGGGGAACAGAATCTGGTGTATTGCAGAGAGGGTAGGTAGGTTTTATAGTGAGAACAGAATGGTAGGTACAAAGGAGGAGAACTGCGATAAAAGTCGAAAATCTCGGAGACATGTGGAACTGCTCCGGGCTGCATAAGGTTGCACTCTTGGCATTGCTCTATCTATCTCACACTGCATCGGAAGGCCTCGGAATGAGTGGCAAAGGGCTCGGAGAGATAAAGAGAACAGAGATAAGGAGTCCGAGAACTGTCAGCATGATCGCAAGGTCGCGCGGGAAATCCCGCGAGGGTGCGGAGGTCTCCGAGGTCGATAATGTCGAGAGAAAGATCGCAGGTGCCGCGCGAGGACCACCGAGGACGTTTGGAGGCGCGCGTCACCAATGCAATGAGAGGGAGCCATGAATAAGTTGTAGGAGATTGCGCGAAAGCCTGCAGAGATCACACAGGTGCTGCGAGGTTGTGCGGACCTTGGAGAGGTTGTGTGGGAGAATTGGAGCTTGTGATGATGCGCGCGAGACTGTACAGAAGCCTGCGAGGTTGTGATGATAGTTCCGAGGTTGCACCATAGCTGATATCTATGCTGTAAAACCTGCAAAATTGGGGGCTCAGAGCACAGCGTGGAGGCATGCTCATCAGCGGTGCACCATAACAAAGCGGGCGGAACACACAACCCTGAAGCCCCCCTTAAAATCAATGCCCTAGCAATCAATGAAGATAATAATGATGATTAGATTTTCAAGGTGCTCGAGGCAGGAAAAACTTGGATCTGCTATGCTTCCCCCAAATGCCTCCTCCGCAATAACAGATTCAAGCAGCTATTTCACTCACCAAGGTTTCGAAGCCATCAGATTGTGACTGTCATAGACGAGGCACATGTCATTCAACAATGGCAGGATGACTTTAGAAAGGATTACGGTAAAATCCAGACACTCTGGATCATCGCTGGCTCAGAGATTCCTATGGCTGCCTTTTCAGCGACCGCGCCGACACAAGTTTTTGACACTATCTACAACTCACTGGGACTGGGTAGTACACGCCCGTTCTGGGGAATCGACCTCAGGGCCGACCGACCAAATCTCTTGCAGGTACTTCGACCTATGCAATACTCCGCCAAGTCCTTCACCGCTCTGTTTGGGTTTATTCCAGCAAACATCACTGCAACATCCTCCCCTGATGACTTACCAAAGATGATATTCTACTTCAAAACACGGCGCCAGGCTCGAGAGGCATGCGACGTATTGCATGTGCTGCTGCCGTACAGCCTGCGCAAGTGCCTGTACGCCTTCACCGGCACCAACTCCGAGAGCTTCAAGATTGAGGCGATGACTCTCTTTGAGCTGGGAATCATTAGATGGTTGTTTGCGACGGATGCTGCAGGTATGGGTTGTGACATTCCCGATATCAGCATTGCAGTGGTGTACGGCGTGCAAGACATGTGTTCTGCATTCCAGAAAGGAGGCAGAGCTGGGTGTCGAGCGGGCTTAAATGCACAGATGATATGGTTGGTGGAGGACTGGGCTTTTGAAGAGATGCAAGATGGGGTGCAGGAGGTCAAAGATGGCAAACTGATAGAAGCAAATCAAGACAAACCAGACGGAGGATGGAAGCAAAGTGCTGTAGCATGTCATGCCGCAATGGATCCCGCAACGCGCACCTATATCCACTGCTCAACATCAGGTACATGCCTGCAGGATTTTGCACGTCAATATTTTCGGCCAAAACCTGGAAGGCCAGGTTTTTAAGCAAGTTCACTTGCGAGTGAATCAGATGGGTCAGAGGATGAAGGCAAGAGGCAACATGCCGTAATGTGGGAAGTGAAGACCTTGCTGCCCAAACCATCGAGAGGCATTTGTTGCAGCGCTCGTTCGTGCTGGACCTCTGACAATGTGCCTGTAGGTGTTCTTTCCAAAGAGGATCGTGCACGCATTGCACAGTATTCTCTCACCTTGGCAGCAATGTCTCATCCTTCCTTTCCTCCACCGACTCTCAACCACCTAGAGTCAAAACTCTCCTCCATCCCTTGTACAAGAGTGGAACGAGATGAACTGCACAATCTGCTTGCGGCCTGGCACGATGGACGTTGGCAGTCCATAGTTTTCGAAAATCCCAGGCTTTCACGCAGCTGGATCATATCAGACTGCAACATTGGATGCCTGGTCGAGAAGGCCAACTGGGTAGTAGGATCTGAGGCTGTCACAGAGGCCCTCCTCAACCATATCAGTCATTGGTTAGTCAACTCGAGGAGACTGTTGTGGAGCTTGTGGGCATGCTTGAGCAATTCCGAGTGACGATCCGCACACGGCGCACTGAAAAAGCTGCCAAACGATGTGTTGCCCAAAAACAAGTGTTGAAGGAAGAACCGGATTCACCTACTCGTCAAACCCACCCTCTGTGCGTTTGCTTCCCTCTGCTATTTCTCTCTGGATCTCACTGAAGGTCGTGTAGGACAGAATTTTTGTCATATCATCTGCCAATGGACCGGGACACCAATACACATCCCCTGTTACAACCATGAGCACTTGTCTCAGCAAGTGCCGGGCCAGCAGTAGCTGCGGGTCATGATGGACAAATGCTGCTCCAACATTGCACGGTCTTCTCAGCCAGTGTGGGTATGTGGACGTTCAATTGTCGGGATCTGACACCCCAGGACCCCTTGGTCTTCTCAACGAGCACGGGGACATCTGCGCTCGAGCGTTATGATGGAGGGGTGACCCTCAACAGCCCCATGGTCTTCTCTGATGACACAGGGATGCGTACGCTCAATTCTCAGCAAGCAATGCTCGGTGCACCACCCCTCCTTTCAATTGCTGCGCAGAGACCCACCCTCGACCGTCACGGAGATGCCATTCTGCCAAGTTCCAGTCATTATCCACACCCTCGCCCACTGTCATTCCAGAGAACACATCCCTATGCCAACGAGGAGAATCGTCATGTTGTGCCGTCTATGCCCTTCACACTGCCTGCGGGAACTCCCTCAACTCGTTGTCCTCTCCTTGTGCACTCAGAGTACCCACAGCCATCTAACCTTGATGCCAATACCAGCTGCCCTGCTATGGAGCCGCGCATACTCTTCCCAGTGGCTGCAGGAGGATCTACTTTCATGGATCCTTTTACTGCACCTCGTGCCGTGGCGCCACCTCCTCCACCAGAGCTTCCGGTTCTCCATGGAGCACAGCGGCCTTGGTCTTTCGCTGCCTGGGTTTCTGGCAATAGCGAGCACCTCCAGCCGCCTGCAGCTCATCCCATTGCATTGACCACGAACGCACTTGATCAACAAGTGGTGTCGACCACGATTCCTCTCGAAGGTCATGTAACCACCCACAGCTTTCCGCATGAGGGACGGCTATTGTTCCCTGCTTCAGATGCACAAGAAACTCAGCAAAACTTCGAGGAGGCATTCAGGAATCTTCTCAACGAATGATAGCTGTATGGACTGATTTTATTCACCAGTGAGTCATTTGTTGACATCTACATTGGCAAATGCACATTCAGTGCCAAACTCCATGTCCAATGAGGTGTTGACATTAAATGTGCCATGTGGGTCGTCGAACATTGATCCACTAACCGGTGCATCCACAGCTGCCGCCGCCTCATCATCCTTCATCTCGCCTGTCCTACGCTTCCACTTCTCAAACAACCCCTTCTCTATCAAGGCTTCCCTGCCCTCCTCAAGAACATCTTGTACACCTGTTGTCATTCCTTGCTTCCCCTTCTTCACTTTGCCTGCTTTTGTCCATATGGTAGGAGGGGCACATGACATGACAGGTGGAATGTATGAATCCCAATGGTCTTCATGTCTAGACATAGGGCTTGGATATCCCCGTAGATATCTACCTCCTTGTGTCCTCGATGGTAGTCTATGAGCCTGAGTATGACAAGATCACGTGTGATAAGGATCGTA